>OX421898.1:7658932-8028871 GCA_949128065.1 Beris chalybata
GTTTCAAAGTCGTAACTTAAAGCGTTCTAAAGTTATCGTTCAACATTGGTGAACATGTTTATTAAGGACTTTTGTATGACAGCTACACGAAGGAGTCAACGGATGGCGCTAATTAATGAACTCCATCCTGGTTTTAGAATAAAACTAACTCCTGTAAAATTTGAAATTCCTGCTTTAACTCGTTCTGGAGTTATAGTGGATTCACCCTACCCCGTACGCCGTACCCCGTACTCCGTACGTCAACCGCCCCAAAATCTTTGAAGGTTCGTAGCTCTCAAACCAGTGGAGCTATTAAATTAAAATTTTTTCTAAGAATAGACTTGGTGGACCCCTTGAATTGACATTATTTTCAGGGGAGGAGGTGTAAGGGGGAAGGTGGGGGAAGCGTTTTAGACGAAAAATTTTGGTTTCTAGATCTCAGCAACCACTCATGTTAGGAGGCTGAAACTTGGAATTTCTATAGAGCTTTGATAGTGGACCCATTTACAAAAAAATTACTGATATGGGTGAAGGGGTGTGGGAGTGGAGGGGGAAGCAATGCGCCCGAAACGCAAAAAAGTCGAGATCGACACATTCTAAAATCCATATCTCCTAAACCGTTAATAGTAAGCCATTAAAACTTAATAAATATCTGTAGTTATACTAGGAGAGTAGACTGAAATAAAATTTTTGAGTGGGGTAGTGGCGTGCGGGGGTGGGGGTTGAAATACTTAACATTACGATATCTCCCAAACCAGTGGCACCAGAGAAACAAAATTCGGTTTGGATATAAAGCTTGATAAATAAAGATTGCTCAAAGTAAAATCTTTGAAGGGGGCGGGGGAATACGTAAGTGGAGGGGATAAGAATTTTTCAAAAATAACACGTTTATCTCAATAACAGTGTAAAGTAGATGCTTCATGCTTTTTACCAGAAGTAGACCTAATAGAACCCAAGTAGGGAAAAAAAATTTGGGGGTGTGGGTGTAGAGGGTGAGGGTGGGGAAGGGTGAGAAGGAAAAAGTTCCGATGTTTATATCTAAAGAACCTATAATGATAGAGAGCTGAAACTTAAAAATTAGATAGACCTACAGCAGTGGCATGTTGGAAAAATAAATTTTTTTTTTAGGGGTAATATGGTACGGGGGTGAGAGATGTTTTTCTTAACTTTAGAACGGCTTGTGCTAGGAAGTTGAGACTCGGTACGTATATGTAAATTACTTAGAAAAGTAATTCTGATAAAAAAAAATCGAATATTCATTGGCGTTCAGAAGGGGGGTTAAAAAAAAATATCAGTTAATATAAAATGCATATATTTTCACGATTTCCGTCATATCTACTAGGTCTTTCGAAATATTGAATTCATTTTTTATTCCACGGATTCTTCATATGAATACCTAGAATGTGTTTTCAAGATTTTTTGAAATTCGACCCCTAAGAGGTTGTAAACTGGTTGTATAGTTTTTCATGAATTCCACCATGTTTCTCAGGTCTGATCAGATATCGAATATCTTTTCACTTCCCCAGGTTTGTTTAATAATCACCTATTTTTAAGTTTTGTTTTTTTCAACCTCTAGACCGCATCCCGGAATATGACCCAATTATTTAATTCATATGTTACACCCTTTTCTAATGGCTTTCCGAACTTTTTGTTAGGCTTTCAGTCACATAGTAACATACACCGCATACCCGAAGTGAATGCGTTCTGAACTTCTGCTGGAAAAATAATAAAGTTGCACCCAGACTGTTGGCAGATTTTTTTCATTAGTTCTTAAAGTACAAAAACGTTACGAAAAAGTAACGAAAAATCTTGTAAAACACACGCTTAGTCGTTCGATTTGGAAATAAACTGCGGTCTGCTGTGTTGTGGTGCCTGATCTGATTCTTCTTCAGTACGCGGCCGTGGTCAATTCCGGAAAAGGGCTTATTATCTAAGTCTATAGCTTGATTTGATATTCATTTTAGTGTCATTACTGAGAACTAAAGTCGAGGCATGAAAGATGTGTACAATAATTGTACAGTGAATGAATGGTAAAAGTACATGCAACATAGTTTGGTATATAAAGTATGATTTTTCTCAACTTTTGGCGATGGTCAAATCCGGAGGGGCAAGTGCCCCTTCTTGCCCTCCCTGTGAATTCAGGGGTGGTAAGTGCTTCTTGCCCCCCCCCCTGTGGGCGCCCATGCACACGTTGGTTATTCAGGGTTTTTTGATCAAGGTGGTATATACATATATATTTATATATCGCTATGCATACTCCCCTCCATGCCCCAGCCACGCCGGCCCAAAGCAGTGATCGTCCCTTTTCGACAGCATCCTCGCCTTGCATGACGAAACAAGAAAAAAAAAAAACCAACCCAAAAAATTTCAGTAATTTTAACCTCCTCCCCCTCACAACTCTTCCACCCCTTCCCCAATAAATACTCTCTATTTTTTATTCGGTTGTTTTTTTTTTGGGTTTTTCATTCGGTTTTTCGTTTGTTTGTGTAATTTCAGCCGTACCCGATCCTAGGAATAGATACTCTGAGCCACAATATTATGACATCAAAGGTCAGAATCTGACATAGTGTGCGCGCACCCTGTGCTGCCTGCTTTGCTTGCGCTTTTTTTTTTCTTTATTTATTTCTTTTTGTTAGTTTTTGGTTGCTTTTGTTCGTTTTGGTTTGCATGCTTCAGAAAAACCACCTTGCCGGGTTGTGCGAACAGAATTGGATTTTTAGCTCGATTCTGATCTTTTTTTTTGAGTTGTTGGTATTTTTTTTATTTTACTTTATCTTTTTTTTAATAATAAAGTATTTAGCTTTAATCAATTGCTCGAAGTAAATCGAAATTTGGCTTCTAATATTTGCAATTAATTCTTAAAATTGGTACGTGTGAACCTCCTCTTCAGTTTTAAAGCAAACATTTGTCAGCCCTGTTTTTTTCTGAGCATGTTTCATCCTCCCGTTTTATCCCCAAAGCCGTTATTGTTCTTTTTTCTGTTTTTCAAAAGCAAAACTGGTCCCATCTTTCCACGTTTTACTTGCTGGGTTTTAATTTTTGGATTTTCGATTTAAATTTTTTTTCTTTTTCAAAATTTGATTTTTTTTTTTGAAAATACGAAATGGCGCTCTTTACTTAATAATTGAAAAAAAAAATCAAATTGAAATAATTGCAGCAGCGCGAGCGAAAATCATGGGATCGCAAGAGGTTCATGTCAAGCGGGACAGCACAATTTCGTTATCATGTTCCGTTAATATTCACGCATCATCAGTTTTATGGTATGTTTCCCGAAGCGGTTAAGCGGTTCTAGAGCCTTGGGTCCGCGTTCTGCGGTCGAAAATCTTAAAGTCTCGATCGGAACAGCTCCAAACTGGCTAAATCGTTCCGAAACTTTAGTCGTTCCGACGAACTGCATGGTCGTCCTTTTCGTTTTTTTTCCCCACGTCATAAGGTTCCATGCGCCCTAACCGCAAAAGGGTGCATGGAACTTAATGACGTGGGAAAAAAACAGAAATGACGACGTTAATTTTGAAAAAACTCCTAAAACCAACCGTCCCCGTACGGGGCTGTTTTTCCCCCTCCCCTCAGGTACCACGGATCATCGATAGTCGACTTCGATTCGGTGCGGGGCGGCATCAGTTTGGAAACGGAAAAAACCGAAATCGGAACAACAAGTCGTCTGATGCTGACGCGCGCTTCATTACGCGATTCCGGCAATTACACCTGTGTTCCGGCTGCAGCGATTCCCGCTTCTGTTCAGGTGCACGTGTTGAATGGTAAGCGAACCCTTCCCCCTCCTTTTCCCCTTCCCTCGGGCCCCTTTATCCCGTGAAAGCTTCGAATTTTTGATCAAAACTCATTTCTCACAGGCGAACATCCAGCAGCAATGCAAACGAGCAGTGGCGTGCCACGTCCGTCGCACCTAGCTATAATTATTTTATGTATTTTTTCGATTACAGCATGTCATCAACCAATCATATCACAAACAACGTCCATTCTATTTTACTCAATCAAAAGATGACTTTTGTAAATCAACAAAACAAACAAAATTAATAAATTTAAACAATCCGAAATCAAAAAGAAAAAAGAAACAAAATTAAAAATAAACCAAATAGTTGTTAAGCGGGAGAAGTTAAAAATATATATAAATTAAAAAAAGATTCACTGTTCCCCGATTACCCCTCCAAAAAAACAAATAGAGTTTGGGTCTCCCAAACACCCGGTTTAAAAAAGAACCGCCATCTTTATGAAAATTCCCCCGGAAAAAAATGGCGCAACAAGACCGCCAAAATGTTTAGAAAACATTTAAAGAAAAAAAACCTAGCAGTAAAAATTAAAAAACCAAAAAAATACTTTAATGTTTGTGTAAAGATCAGAAGAGATTTTATTGTTTAATTGTGAATGTATAAAAAAAAAAAAAAACTATAATATTAAATAGAAAATTTGTAAGACTCACAACAGAAAAAAAGAAGAAAATAAAAAAGGAGCGTTACAACTTAAAATTAATTCTGAACAATTTGACAGATAAATTCAAAAGAAAATATTTAAACGACGAAGAAGCGAGCAACACACGAGCCGGAACAGAATAGGTTTCATGAAATCTCTTCCGCAATGTTCCGTTCCGTTGGATGGACCGGATTTTGGAATGTTTCCGAAGCTTTAAAGGCTCGTTTCGTTCCGTTCCGTTTAGCTGTCAAAGTACGGAGTCAACATACAGCCGGAAGCATTGTGTTCGCGGGTCTTTACTCGTTCCATTTACCCCGGAACGGAAGAGTGCAGACAGGATTGTGAACACCCCCCAGCTCTGTTCTATTCTCCCCACGCAGGCTATGAAACGTTCAAAATGATAATATTTAAATGTAATAAAAAAAAACCACAACTTATAAAACTAATTTAATGATAATAAAAATTAAAAAATTATCACGAGATTTTTCTCTGTGACTATTTAAAAAAAAAAAAATGAATCGTTAGCACCCCAGAAACCAACAACGAATCGATCCAAGACATTTTCTGGGACCCTGTTCTATTCGCACCATTCTCCTCTCAACCACGTCCGTCCCAACTCCCTTTTCCGGTCACAGAACCTGTCCTTCCCCCACTCCCCACGCTCCAAAAACCCAGCCAGATTTAAAACAAGGCCCCGTACCTAATCCAAAAAATTAATTCACACGAACGAAACAGGAAAACGAAAAAAATTGATAGAAAATTGAAAGAAATGTAAATAAAATGAGAATTAAAAGAAAAAAATCAAACAAAAAAGTTATTTAAGAATGAAACTAAGTTCTTAAGAAAAAAAAAAACAAAACAAACAAAACCAAAATATATAAGGAGAAAAAAATATAAGTAAAGGAGTTTCTTTTTATTATTATTTATTATTTCCACCTTGAACCCCTTTTTCAGTTCGCTGATGGACCAGATAAAATCCCATTTGACGGCGGCCATTTTACTTTATTATCTTAATAATACACTAATGTGATCGATTTTTTAAAAAAAAAAAAATTTGCTACCCTTTTTATTTTCACGTTTCATAACTAGTTAACACGAAAAAAGCAATAAAAATTTTCAGTCCGTCTGTCCGCCGTACGCCGTAAGCAAAATCGTTTGGAGGCTCGTAGCTCCCAAACGCTTGGAGATATTGAATTGATTTTTTTTTACGAATAGACGGGGTAGGCTCCTTGAAGGGACCAAATTTTTAGGGGTGGTGTTGTGAGGGGGAAGGAGGGGGAAGCGTTTAGACGGAAAATTTTGGTTTCTAGATCTCACTCAAAGAGATACTGGAGATCACAAGCAGCGGTTGAGTTGAAGGCGGACGTCGTCGCATTCACTTACACGCAAAACAATAACAAATTGACATAACGTACCTGTTCCGTCCCACTCACTCACACGCTAAGACAACAACAATTTCATCCAACGAACATGTTTTGTCTCAATTCTCATCTTGTTTTTGGCTTCAAAGCGCTTTATACAAAACCGGTGGCTTGTCGTCTCCATTAGCTTTTTGATCTCAGAAACCGCTTAGGCTAGGAAGCTGAAACTTGAACTCTGATAGTAGACCCATTTGCATAAAAATTGTCAATATTGATGAAAGGGTGTGGGAGGGGGAGGGGGGGGGGGAATATAATGCGTCCGAAACCAAAAAAAGGGCCGAGATAGACACATTCTAAAATCGATATCTCCAAAACCGTTAATGGCACACTATTTAAACTTAAGAAATATTTGTAGTTATACTAGGAGAACAGATTTTTTGGGTGGGGACAGTTGTGTATGGGGGGGGGGGGGGGGGGGGGGGTGAAAAACTTTAGACTACGATATCTCACGAACCAATTGCTCCAGACAAATGAAATTCGGTTTGGGGATAAAGGTCGACAAATAAAAACTGATCAAAGTAAAATTTTTTAAGTGGGAGGTGGAGCATAGAAGTGGAGGGGATAAGAATTTTTCAAAAACAGCACTTTTCAAATCTCAAGAACAGTGTAAGATAGATGCTTAGAATTTTTACCAGAAGTAGCGCTAATTGAACCCTAATATGGAAATAGGATGAGGGTGTAGAGGGTGAGGGTGGGGGAAGGTGAAAAGGAGAAAGGTTCCGATGTTTATATCTTAAGAACCTGAAATGATATAAACCTTAAACTATGTATTTAGATAGAGCTATATTAGCGGCATGTTGGAAAAATATAATTTTTTTAGGGGTAGTATGGTACGGGGGGGGGGGGGGGGGAGGGGTGTTTTTCTTTACTATAGAACGGCTTATGCTAGAAGGTTGAAAGTCGGTGTATATATGTAAATCAACTAGAAAGGCAAATTTGATGAAAAAAAATCGGATATCCATTGGCGTTCAGAAGGGGGGCAGAAATTATGATCTGTGAAAATATAATGCATATTTTTCCATGATTTTCGTCATATCTACTAGGTCTTTCAACATAATGAATTCATTTTTATTCTATGGATTCTCCATATGAATACCTGGAAAGTGTTTTCAAGATTTTTTGAAAATTGACTCCTAAGGGGGTGTAAAGTTTTTTATGAATTCTTTCATATCTCTCAGGTCTGATCAGTTAATGAATATCTTTTAACTTCCACGGGCTTGTTTAATAAGCACCTATTTACAAGTTTTTCAACCCCTGGACTGCATCCCGGAATATGACTTATTATATAATTCATATGTTACACCCTATTCTAACCACCTCACGAACTTTTTGTTAGGTTTTCAGTCACATAGTAACCTACGCCTCATCTCAGAGCGCGCTCCGAACTTCTACCGAAAGAATAATAAAGTTAAATCCTTGCTGACAGTTTTTGAACTACATATTTCTTAAATTAAGATAAATTTCAATGATTTTTGAAAAGCTTGTTCCTCCAACAAACAATTTCGTTGAAATTTGTGAATGCCGTTTTAGTACCCAACCGGAAGTAGATAAGATTAAAGCATCAGTTACAATGGATCCGATCCGATCCGATCCGGCAACTTCGGAGGAGAAAATTTTCTAGTCACAAAGATTCCGTTCCGACATCCATCAAAGTGACATTATCGAGGTGTAATTATGATTTTTAGTGTAGCGAAGCAGGTGGTGAAATTGAATAATTCACCTCTTACCGTCGGAACGGATAGAAGTTGAAAGCTGGTCAACTTTATCCATCCGTTTTGTGTCTCGGCTAATAACCGGAATGATTGTGACTGGGCTTTCCGAAATTCCCTTTAGATGTGTGTCGGATGGAGAAACTCAACACTCTCCGTTTTCCGGATCGGATCGGATCGGATCGGAACCATTGTAATTGAGGCTTAAATCAGTTAATTGTGGATAGGTGTATCGAAGTCAAAAGATTGTGTGACGTTGGCTGATTTTCAGGACGATTCAATTCGCCTTGAAGACGTGGATGAAGGTGATTGATGGGAATCGCTTTTTAAGCTCATGTCGTTGATGATCTTCTTAAAAAGAGTATCCGGTTGACAAAGTGAAGTGTGTTGGAATAGGCACAGATAGTTGTTCTGCGATGGCTTCAGACGTAAAGGGAGCAGTTCAAGAGTTGCTTACGAGGGTTGTTAATCAAAGATGGTGTCTTTGTAGTAAGCACACAATCTTTTTGGCAATGTTCAAATGTTTATTTCATGCCGGAATACAACAGGAACAATTTGCTTTCGTAAATTTGTCAGCAAAGAGACATGCGGTATTTAAGGATGATCTTGGTGAGTGGAACGATTGCCAAAGTGGACGACGCGACGTTCTTTACATCATACGGACCCAGGTTTTTTGCTCATGGCAGGGTACATTGGTCAACAACGACAAATGCCATCAGGGTGCTGTCAGCTGGCACGCAGTCAGCTTTTCGTCGGTCAGTCGCAATTTCTAGCGGAGATCCCAACCAGAAATTGCTGAGATGATGGTTCGATCATGACGGGTCTTCGCACCGATGCCGTTTTATTTTTGTTTGGTGACAGTTTTTTTTTTGGGTGAGGATGACTCATCAGCGAGAGTTCTCAACCCCCGCACTTCTTATTGCTTGCGTCATTTCTATTTCGTGATGGGACAAGGGCAGGAGGAGTAAATTCAAAGATCAAATCGTCAATTGAGCAAAATTTAACTCGGTAATATTAAGGTTAATTATTATTCATCACAATAAAAAATAAGTGATCCCAACAAGGGGGAAAAAAAACGGATAACAGAGTAGAATTTCGATGCGAAAGTTGGGGGGGCTCGTCTAACTTAGGATATTCTCGACGGTGATGTTCATTGCGTCCAAAAACATTCCCATCGGCGTCGACGGTGCAAACGTTTCCAGCACGTTGAAGCCCTTGTTCCGGATGTTGCGCTGACGCAGCGACGAATGAACGAACGTAACTGAAACGAAATCGGGGAGAAAAGTACAATGAACGTGTCTTCGTCGGAGGAGTCTCCAGTCACTTACCAGCGAACGGCAGCAACAAAGTAAAGGCAGACAGGAGCAATGCGTCGTACCAAATCAGAAGAAGGTAGCCGACAAACAACGTTCCGCCCAGATAGTACCAGCGATTGTAGGTGCTCCGTTCCGGAAAGAAGCGCACCAGAACGACAACAAGCACGGCCTTGACCAGCAGGCCGCAAAATATTTTAACGGGATTCAGAAAAGCCATCAGAGCGTAGATTGCAAGAAACAGCAGAATGTAGTTGGTCTGATAGTAGAGGAGATTCTTGACGACCCGGTTACCCCATTTCTCCAGATCGCGAAGATTCGGCAGCTGGAAGCGTGCCGACCCGAGTAGGAAGTCATCGAGACTGCGAAGCGGCGGCAATTGAAGATTTTGATTGAGCGATGCCGTTGCTCCGGCCGACGATGACGAACCTGTCACCATAATTCCAGGACACTTGATTGCTAGCGCTCAGCTATGCTACTGACTGATCGCCACAGACTAATCCAAAAAATTTTCCACCCTCCAACTCCTAGTATTGTTTTTCTACACAGAAACACCGTCGCAACTTCAAAACCCCGCCGAGATGCAAACACAACAAGGCAACGATATCGCGTCGAATGACTCAATTGACAATCGAGCACGCTACAAGCGGATGAAAGACGCACTTCGAAGCGTTGCAGTAGTGCCACACCGAAAAATCAAAATGGCTGACTAGCATCTAACGGGACCGTGGTGAAAACGTCATTTCCCCGTATTTTGGCGCGGAACGATTGAATGACACGGCGAAAAAGAGCAGAGAAAAGCTGAAAAAGGACTGCCGTCCTTTCCCGGGTCAATCTACAAGGCGGGAATAAACAACAGCTCAAAACAGGCATAGGCCTTGCAGTTATGCTAGAGTTACTTCATTACTAGACCAACGGACCACTAGGAGGTTAAGTGGAGCGCTCTTCTGTGGCGGTAAAAGTAAAAAGCGAACTATTTATGTACAGGTCGTGTTAAAAATACGTGACATAACGATAATTCATAATAATAATAACAACTAAATTGTTAGTATAGTAGGATGCCCCAGTTGGTCGACTTCTCGAAGACATGTCGGTCTGTCTGGGAGATTTCTTCGAGACGCCTCATGGCAAAACTACACGGTATCTAGCCAAATGCACCTCGAAATCTCGAAGAGATGTCTGCGAATGTCGGGATAGCAAGTTTCTTATTGGTGCAGCGCCATCTGTTTGATAGTAGGTTTATTTAGATTTGATTTTGTGTTCATACATCCTTGAAAATAAATTAAGCAAACATAATATTTAATATGCTGTTTATTTGTTATCATACCGAGAGCCACAATCAACACGTTCAGTTATATATATGATTGAAATATACGCGCAAATATTTCAGGTAGATCGACATCGGCTGGAAATAAAGAAAGGGGTAACGGATATAATAATAGATTTAGTCCCTTCATGCAAAATGGGCGATTCCTTCTTAACTCAGAGTTATACAAGAAATCCCCATTTGGGCGCACTTTCTCAGCTTAGAGAACTGATGAAAATGCTGTCACTCAGCTCAATGAACTGGAAAATTTTTCACCGTATCGACATATACTCATGCAATAATGCCGATATTCGGCTCAATGTCCAATAAAATTACCTTAACCCAGAGGTACTCCCCAGTCAGTGCAACTCACTGGTATAAGGGGTAGTACCGCAAAATGTAGTTTACAAATATTTCAGTATCGATAAATAGAAAAAGAGAAAAAAAAAAAAAAAATAGTAATGAGTATAAACAAACATAAATGAAGATGGGAGAGGGTTGTGAAAAGTTTTAAAAATAAACATGTAATTCATGCAACCACACAATCTATAACCCCTTCCTTAGTATCTTCGATAATCTCGAGAAACCGCCTGAATAATTATCTGTTTCCAGGTCGTTTGTCATTGCAACAATTTTTAACACCATTTCTACTTTTGATTTAGAAGATGTTTTTTTTGGCAAGACGTTTCAACTGAAACACATTCTTTGCCAGTTGTTTTTCGGTAAGGCATTGTATTCTCGTATTGCCTCAAATACGGGATCATTTCTGAGTCGGTTTGTCCGGGGAAAGTGTTGCTGTCTAATACGTAGGTTGCCTTTTATATTTCGGGATTAGAGAAGAAAAACAAATATTAATCATCGAAAACCACTTTATTGTTTTTCAAAATATTCCCCATGAAAATCTATACACTTTTGCATGCGTTTGAACCAATCGTCGAAGCACTTTTGCCACTCTGATTGAGGTATCTCCAAAACATGCATTCTGAATGCGGCAACCGCTTCTTCAGGTGTCGAAAAACGTTGACCTCTCAGTTTGTTTTTTACGTACGGGAATAAAAAGAAGTCATTCGGTGCCAAGTCAGGACTATACGGTGGAGGACTCATCAAATCGATGTTTTTGAGCATTTCTTTGGACCAATTGACACGAGCATCTTTTTGAGCTTTTGTCAAATTATGCGGGATCCAACGCGAACAAATTTGTTTGACAATCAAATGATCATGCAATATTGAATGTATGCTGGTCCCACTAATGCCTAAGGTTGTCTCAACTCCCGATAGGTCAAATGACGATCTTCCAATATCAGTTTGAGCACAGCATCAATGGTTTCCGGAACAACAACTGATTTTGGACGACCTTCACGAAATTCGCCTCGAAGTGAACTACGACCACGATTGAATTCACCATTTCATCGATAAACACTGGTCCTTGATGGAGCTTCATCGCCCAAAATTGAATTAAGTTCATCTATACACTGTTGCTGAGTTAATCCACGTCGAAAGTTGTAAAAAATAATCGCACGAAAATGTTCACGATTTAATTCCATTTTTGAGCTGAGATAAATCTTTTAACTTACTGCAAACAACACAAATAGCGCTCGTATGTCAAAACGTTCTGAGTACGTATAACCTCAAAAATGTCCAACTTTACGATAGAGCTGTCAGTTACCAGATTGCACCACCAGGGCTGCCAAATCCCGAAACATAAAAGGCAGCCTACGTAGAATCCACACTTCGTGTGTAATAGTTGTATACTTCTTGATTATTGATTAATTTGATGGAGGATTTAAGTTTATTGTTCTTGATATTGTAAATTAGTTTTATGCGTTCAAGGCTTATGTGCTGATGTATGTTTAGTTTTCCATAATTAGAATAAAGTTCCTCCGATAAAGTTAATTGAGGTAAGTTATGTATGGCTTTATTCATAAGTCTCGCAAATATTGCTCAAGTTTCTTTTCGCGGTTTGGCTCCATATAAGAAGACCATAACTTATATTGGATATGATAAAAGCGTTGTATAGCAAATTCTTTACAGGGACTTGTAGGAAATCGTTACGTCTCAGTACTCCAATAATCGGGACAATTTTATTTCTTAGATTAGTTATGTGAGGAGTCCAAGTCAATTTGTCATCAATTGTTAGTTCTAAATATTTTGTTTTCTCTACTCTCATAAGCTGTGCTCCTTCTATTTCTAGTTGCAAATCAATGTCCACTTTGTTAGTTTGTCTAAAGACCATGTAGTTTGTTTTCGCAATATTTAATGTCAGTAAATTGCCCAAAAGCCAGTTCTTGAAAAGTTTTAGGTCAGAGTTGATCATCAACTCCAGATGTTCAGAGTTTTTACCTTTGTAAAGAAGTAGAGTGTTGTCAGCATACGTTATATATTTTGCTTTAAGTCCTGTGAACTGGAGGTTGTGTACGTACAGCAGATATAATGTAGGACCAAGAATTGAACCTTGTGGGACTCCTATATTGACTGCCCTAGAAGAGCTAAGTTTGTCAAGATTCTTAGTAATGTACTTCCGTCCAATCAACAAATTTTTTTATTAGATCATTGGCCTTTCCCCGGATCCCCAATTCCGAAAATACTTCAAGTACTATTTTGTGGCTTACAGTGTCAAAGGCTTTTTTTTTAAATCAACAAATATCGCAGCAACGTAAGAACCTTTGTCAAGACCTTCATTTATAAACTGTGTCGCATCTATCAACGCTGACGTCGTATTGCTTCCTTCTTGAAATCCGTTTTGGTGAGCATCGAAACTAGAATATTTTTTTATGAATTGTAATAGTCTCCTGTTAATGACTTTTTCGAATATTTTGCTGATCGCACTGATGAGGGCTATTGGCCGATAGTTACTGGGATCATTCTTTGAACCGCATTTGTAGATGGGAGCGATAAGTGCTGTTTTTAGGCAAGTAGGGAATATTCCTTCGTTCAGATGGTAATTTATAGCAATGCCAAGGGGAGTAGAGATGATAGATTTTAAAGTATTTAGGTCGTTTGTTGTTATATTATCGATTCCTGGAGCTATGTTGTTTTTGAGACCCGATATGATATTTTCAATTTCTTCCTTATCTGTTGGTATGAGGAACATTGTATTAGGGCTACGAGGGCAAGTCTGTCTAAGGAAAACTTCAGCGCTAGAATTATTTTTAAGATTTTCCGCTAGCGAGGTTCCAATCGTAGCAAAGTGATCGTTCAGAAGATTTGCAATGGTTGTGCGATCTCTACAGGTTCCATAGGTCGTGTCCAATTCATTTATTCCCTTATTGATATCGGAGCTACCTTTGGTGGTGGTTTCCCTGATAATATTCCAAAGTTTTCTCGGATTGCCGGGTAATGAAACGAAACGTGCGGAAGCACGCTCGAAGTAAACTTACTACAATATTATAAATGGATTATGTAGTGACTTCAAACTGCACTTCCCTTGCGTCGTTTTGATTACTCCCGCACTTGAAACGAAAACTTAAATTTTAAATTTCCGATCTCGATCGGTCTGCCGCATTTACTTTTCATCGTTTAAGTGGTGGATGACAGTTGTGGCGCTCGATGTATAGTAATGCGGTTGTTTTCTGCACTTCAAATAGAGCGTGGTAGGGGTATATAGTTTTATTGCTATCTCGTTTCATCTAGTGATAAGAAAGACAAGCGATATGCTCAAACCATAAAGACAACGTCTCTAAAGAGACTCGTGACCAACTGGGGCGCACTACAGCCATTCGTCAAACCCCCTTTTGCCACAAAGCGATCGAAGCGCCTGGTGTTTCGGTGAGCATATTCGAAATCCGAGCAATCCACAACTTGAGAATCGGACGCTACCTTCGGGGCCATCGCTTGCCAAGGTGAAATTCACGCCAAGAGTGAGCAAAACGGGGAAATTTTGCGTTATTCAACAAAATCGAAGTTCTGAAAATCAGCAACGCACACCCACACACACGTTCGCCGCGCGCGCTGTCCCAAACTCGCGCAGTTTTACTACGAAGATTTCAAAGTTAAGGTGGTGGTGTGACATTAACCCGGAATTTTTTTTATTTTTTTTTGATTATATTTTTTAAGGTGGTCGCACCGTTTAGTTACTGGAAGCGTGATCGACGGGTATTTCGCCATATTTTTGTTTTTTTGTGATCGCTCGGTGTTTTTAAAATCCGCGCGGACGAAAAACCGTTCACCAAAGTCCAAGCCTTGCGGAAATAAATAAATAGGAATTTGTGCGCGATTGAGACCGAAAAGCTCACCGATTTAATTTCTGTGGTGTAGTAAGAGGGAAAAAGAAGAAAAAAAGATAGTGTTAGTGCGTTTCGACGCGACCGTAGTTCGGTAGTGTATGGATGCGCGCGTGTAGGGATACGGTGCTGCCGCCTGTCGCGGTGTCCTTCCATCGAAGTATCCTGACTGACAACCAGGGGGCAATTGTAGCCGGGATTTGAACCGAACGCGGTGAAAGAGTGAGCGAGACGAGAGGCAACTATGTCCTGTTGGTGAAGGTGTATGAGCCCAGAGGATACACAGGTTCGCGCGCGCTACACAAAACTTTTCGATGTATCAGTGATTTAGGGCGGAGCAGGGGCAATCTCGCAGAGCGCACCAGAGCAATCACACGTATATCCGGGGACTAAAGAAGATTTCGGAATAGTTTCGATCGAGCGCCGACGTGTTTTCTTCTGGGCACGAAAAATCTACGGAGGGATTCCCAGAGCAGCGTAACGGAGCAGCGTAACATCGGTCGGGTAGAGCAGCCATCCCAAAGCGAATTTCAATTTCCTACACCCAGCCAGGTCATCCGTGCCATTTTAAAGCTGAGCGGGGTGGCGGAAAAAGGACCTAAATGTTGGTCCTTTGACTTCGATCAGCCAGCCGCAAACTTCCTTGCTGACGACGAGCCGTGGAGAATGGCAGCGACTGGCAGTGAAAATAGTTCGGTTACTTGTGACGGTGTTTACGGTGAGTGTTGTGCCGGGGGATGGAGGTCCTTGCTTTTTTTTTCTCTTTGTTAATTGGGAAATTTTGTGCACAGCCTCGATGACGTTGGACCGCAACGACCCGTTCGATTCGGAAGGAAATGGCACGGCCAAATTCATCGGGAGCGGCATCAGTAAGTTTGATTTTCACACGATCAAGGCGGCGAACGCGACTACTTCGAAGGTAAGTAAGGGACTGTTTGGTCCTCCCCTTCACGATCCTCCAAGATCCTGCCGTTTGTGATAAAGTCTTTCTGCTTCCATTTCCAGCGCTCGAGCCGTCCCGATCTGTCCAAAAACGAAATGCTGCACATGCTGTGCTGCCTGGAAGGCGAGCTACAAGCTCGCGACGTAGTGATCGCAGTATTGCGTAACGATCGCGTCAAGCACTACATTCACGCGCTTCGCTACAAGCATCTAACGCTCGACGATCCCCAGGCGGCTCTCTTCCGCGACAAGGCCGCCATATCCGGCAACCATGTAAGCCGACAATCGTCCACGGCCGCAATTCAAGCCGATCTCGAAGTTCGCGCCATTATCGAACAACAGATGGAGTCACTGTGCCAGGTCGTGACCAAACAGCGTCACACTCAAGTCCGTATGGTCAACGTACTGTCCGACTCTCTCGAGAACAATCAACGAATGCGCCAGGAGCTCGAAGAGGAGAAACGTAAGCACGAACACGATACGGCCCAGGGTGACGATATAACGTACGGTCTCGAAATGGAACGGACCAAGCTAAAACAGGAATTGGACTCGGAACGTGTGGCACGAAAAAAACTCGAAAAGGACATGAAAAAAACCCAAGAAACGCTCGAATTCGAACGCGGCCGACAGAAACAAATCGTCCTTCTACTCCTCGCCGAACGCAAGAAGATCATCATGAAGTACATCGAGGAACGGAAACGTTCCGAAGATCTGGCACAGATCCTGAGCGAAGAGAAGCAACGTTCCGATTCCATAGCCGAAGGACTCGAAGAGGAGAGTAAAAAATCGCTTCGAATGGAAGCCGAAATGGAAAAGCAGACCGTAACGTACGAGAACGAGCGAAAAGCGTGGAAAGTTGGCGAGGCCAAGGACGAAAAACGTTTCAAGGAGCTGGAACTTGAGCTGGCACAGTTACGCGGCGAAAACGAAGCATTCCGAAAGCAACTGGCTGTTCGAATTGTCGCGGCGAATCAAAATGTTGGAGCTGGGGGTGTTTCGAACAAGGTTCGAACTGTTCCAGGTAAGGCGGGGAAGAGTGGGCGCCGACTTAGTTATTAATATTTTACTCTTGCCAAATAAGTCGAAACGTGGATCGGGGGTGGTTATACTAGAAACACGCCAGTGTAATAACAATAATAATCAATGGCACAACAGCCTAGGCCTTGAGGTTATGCTAGAGTTACTTCATTACTAGACCAAACGAAACACAGGCTCGCATCATCCGTCATCGGCCGAAGTTTGCTCGGGCGACGACGGCCGAACTCCGACGATTGAATCAAACACTTGTAAAAGAAAGAGAGCAAGTACACAAACACGATCGTCATAGTCCGATGACGCCCGAAAACGGCTGATCAACCGTCGAGTCCGAACTTGTTGGGATTTCTCGCCAGTCTGCCGGCGTCTACAGTGCAAATTGAGTGTATTCACCGGCAACGTCCAATGTCGGCACAATTGGTAGCACTGTTGCAGTGTAAGCACATACACGTCCGAGTTACTCGTCCGGATAGTTCTGTCCGCCATCGGCCGACAAAATCGGTTTTGGTGTACGCGGGCCGTAGGAGTTGAAGTGGTCAGCCACACGCTCGTCCTTGACTAAAAACCCCGATAAATGTTTTAATTACATGATACACTTCTGGCGTCGCGCACAAGACTAACCTTGTGTTCGACGTGTTGCCCACCCCCGAACAGTGTGGCTTGGCTGGAGTAGTGCCACCTTTTGTTGTGTTCTACATTAAATAACTAGCAGAGGATGTCCAAAGCCGCCTTTTCCTAACGTTTTTCTTTCACATTCGCAGACGATGTAACATCGGCCGTTGCCTCGTCGTCAATAATTAACGTTGCAAAAATCGTTCAGCCCACTGCAACCGTTTCGAGCGTTCCCGTTTCCGGACCAAGTAAGCGAAATTTTATCATTTCTTTTTTTCTGAGATCCGAAATTTAATTCGTCTTTTATTCAGCCACCGGTATCGCAAGATCCATATCGTCCGGACAATGCTTGCGACAGCAAGCAACCACCGCATCAACCGCTGCCGATTTAATTGCCGCGGGAGCGCCTCTTAATTCCAATCAGACGATCGGTGTGCTTTTCGGTACTCAACCAGCTAAGGTAAGTGCTGCTGCTGTTGCGTCTAAGGGTGTAGGTTTGAGTGAAGAGTGAAAGAGACACGGGACTGCGCCCCGCCTCCTCCCCAAACACCCTACGCCATACTTTGTTTCAGTGGCGGGTGTGTCGCCTAGGACGGTGGCGGACTGTACCCCCTGTGCGAAATGAACGAAATTGGAATGATCTGTTCGTTTGTTTCCTGTTTTTTTTTCCTGTAGTTTAACCAAGCAACTTCTTTTCGTTCATTAATACACTCATCACTCGCATTATTGAAAGAGCAAACTTTTAATTGTGTTTTTTTTTATTTTATTTATTTATCAAAATTCATCGATCATCTCTCTGGCTTAGGTTTGGAACAGAAAAAAGAAAATGGTTGCGATCTGTCAAATGGAACGAGTAAAGTTTCGGAACGTTCCGAAAATTTACTCGTTCCATTTGGGAGACGAAACAGATTTGGATGCCCAAAGCTAACCTAACGCCATTTTTCATCTCTCTTCTGTTTTTTCTCTATCTCTTTCTCAAGTTTTGTTTAATTGTTGTGTGTTTCTTCTCGTTTTTTTTTTTTTGTTTTCTTTTTCTTTTTTAATTCAATTCTTCTCTCTTCTTCTTTTTTCCGTCGGACATCATTTTGTGTTTGAAAATGCGATAAAAAATATATGCGGCTCTTATCAAAAATGCGCGTGATGAACGTTGTTTTTTTTAATGTCTTTTTTTTTGTTCTTTAGAAACCTTTCAAAAAGTCGTAGAAATTCTAAAAACTTTTGAATGCGTGTTTTCTTTTCTTTTGTTTGTAAAAAAAAAAAAAAAAACAATGTTAAAATAAAACAAACACAAAATATCCCACCCAAAAAAAAAATGCGTAGGTACTCAACACCATCATCAACACCACAACCACCACCCCCGCAACACTTCAGAAGCTATCGAATTCGTTGCCGATTACGCAGCAACATCAACAGCAGCTACTCGCCGGGCTTGGGGGTGGTCTTTCAACCACCGGCTCCTCCGCCACCACCACCACCGGTCACAATCAATCGATGACGGCGACTATCCTGCGATCATCGGCGGCGGCTGCCGCGACTGTAGCGCCACTAACAACCGCACCAATTGCATCGTTAATTGCTTCAGCGGCAGCATGTTCGGGACGCGGTATGCCGCCACCAATTCCGCCAAACAAGCCAGTCGTTCCGCCTAAACGGGAACCATCAATATCACGAATTGGCAGTAGCGGCGGAATTATTGGCGCCGTAACAGCTTCCGCTACCAACGCGGCGGCACAACCACAGCCATCCTCCATACTAGCAACAGCGCCGCCACCGTCATCCGTATTGTCCGTTCTGACAAACAATCAAATCAGCACAATTACCTCGACGACGCAACCGCCACCACCCGCAACGCCAACAGTCAGCAATTCGACCGCGGCTTAAGCGTGAGAAAGAGCGCGCGCGCGATCAGTGGAAGGGGGTGTCATGCTCCCTCCATCCACCCACCCCACCCCCTTCCACGCACCATCTTCAATGTAATTGTTCAATAATTAAAATTAAATGTACGAGACGCGCTGACCGTGCATGCGGAGAACGAAAACCGAACGCTTCTACTTAAAATTAACGAAAGAAAATACAACATAAACAGAAAAAATGTAATTCCAGTCCTGACTTCCCAAAACCAAGCTACCTCTCCGCCCTACCCGCCCTCTCGCAAAGTTTTCTGGCAAAATCATGATAGAGAGAAAGTCCCCCCACGCCCCTCCCCCTCCCCGGAGCCTGTAGAGAAAATAAACCAGCAATTGCGACTATATGAACTGTGTAAAACTTAGCCGTAAGAAAAATAGCGTAAATAAACTAATACTAACCGTAATTATACTTAGAAATAAAGTAAATAAAAGGCAAGACGAAGCAGTGTAAAGAATACCGGAGTAAAAGCGAGTTTTCTTGTTGATCCTTTTTTTCCCCCGCCGCCGTTACAAGGAGTTGTGCTCGAACTGGGGACGTCAAATTTTATACAAACTTGTAGCCAACTTCATTCACTCAAGGAAATCGATAAATATATACTTTATTTTTATAGTTTTATACTTTATTAAGACGCGGAGCTCGTCGTAAAATCAAATCATGTAAGATTTCGCCATCGGACCCGATTTATTTCGAAAGCTAATGAAGATATTCGACGGAAATGATCCTGTTAAGAGAAAAAGAGGATTTAAGGGATGACAGGCGTCAAGTCTATTAAATCAGCTGCTTGAAATTACTTAGGGTGGAGGAAATTGTAGTTAAGTGATTTATTTGCTACGGGCAGAGCCTGTAAATTTTTGGTGTATGAACATTCATTCGATTGGGAACGTATCATTCCACATTTTCGCTCTCCATATCGTCAATAACGACGATTTTTATACTCTAAATGAACATATAGAGTATTATAAGTTTAATCCAGCAGTATTCAAAAATAGGATTAAACTTATGCCTCCTATCCTACATCAGAACCAACTCTTATTCAGTGATGAAAACAAAGCAGAATGTTTCGCAAAAAATTTCTTATCTTCCCATCATCTAGGTGATAACCTTAGTGATAAAGACACAGAGAACAATATCGAAAACCTGATATCTACTGTATCAAATCTGATTTCAGACCTAAGGCCTGCAGATTTTTGCAGACCGACCGAAATCAGAAAACTGCTGCGTAAAATGAAACCCATCAAAGCACCGGACGAAGATAGACTCCCCAACATACTTTTAATGCATCTTCCAACGAAAGCTGTTATTAAACTTAATTTTATATTTAATTGTTGTTTTAAATTAAGCTACTTTCCTAAAACGTGGAAAAGCGCAATCGTTCTGCCTATACCCAAACCTGGCAAGGATCCAAAACTTCCGTCCAGGCTACCGTCCGATTAGCCTACGTCCAACAATAAGCAAAATCTTCGAAAAAGTCATTCTTGCCAGAATCAAAAACTTTCTTGATCGCAACAACATAATAACAAATTTTCAATTCGGTTTTTCTGCCCATCTCTCAACAAATCATCAACTGCTACGTGTCACTGAATCCGTAAGAGAATCGTTGGAAAACAAACGGTCCGCAGGCATGTACGTCCTGGATATAGAGAAGGCATTTGACTCCGTCTGGCATCATGGCTTAATATATAAATTAACCAAATTTTCCTTCGCAGCTTATATTATTAAAATACTACTATCTTTTCTTGAGATTCGCAAGTTCAGAGTAAAGTTCAAGGGTAGTATATCTAGCGATTACACAATAACCGCAGGCGTACCACAAGGCTCCTGTCTTAGTACTACGCTGTTTAATATATATACAGCTGACATCCTCCCACCATCCCAGCTGCGATTTAGCTACACCCAGAAAAATATTTTAGTAAAAATTAACTATTTTCATAGTTATCTTTCATAAAAGTACAAATAACTAAAATATGCCTAAAAAATAGTTAAAAATCAAAAAAAAATAGTTCAGAAATAGTAAAATCAGTAGTTTAGTACTATATTGTAGTTTGTTTCGATTGAAAAATAGTTAATTTCAATACTACAACTAAATAGTTGGGTATCACTATATAATCCACTATTTTATAGTAACTTTCAACTATTCAGTTGTAACATTCCACCAATTTCTAGGTAGTTGAAAGAAAAGGAAATTTCTTTCCAAAATAACGGAACTTGATCCGGTTTACTGTTTGTTTGCCAGTCTGTTTCTTCAATCGCGGTGTCTAGTTCGTTAATTTGTTAAAGTGCATTCAGATAATTAAGTAGTCAGTGATATATAGTATGTACAATACATTAGGAGGTCAGAAATTGGGCCGGGTATGGCAGTGTACTAGTTGGTGTTAATAATTTTGAATGCTGTTTGGCTCTGAGAGTTGATCTACCAGAACAGCAATGTTGCCTATAACAAATCAACTACTGTCTGGTATCTCTGATGGTGTTAGTGAATCTGATAAGAATGTAAACAAAACTCATCTGCTCAGTGTTAAATCCTTTAGTAGCGATCCTATTAAACATTCCGCACTGTTCACTATTTATATTAATAATTTCAAAGCCAATAGCAACTGAAAAAATTCTTATAAATAATTTATGCATAGAGTGGGAATTGAACCCACGACATCGCGTTTACAAGCCTAGTACGCTACCACTGGACTACACCCGGCAATTTCGATATTTGCAATTATGACGGATGCAAATATCGAAATAGTGCAGGAATTATGTATGATTTGAATCACAGTGAAACAAACGGTAAGTTTTTATTGTAACACATGCATTATAAAAATTGCGGTATATAAGCTCATAAAAGTGCTAATATTTATATTAACATTATTAATGTCATTAGTGGAAGAAACACAGGAGTACAGTAGTCCTCTTTGGAAAGTTCTAGATTCTTGGAAGTTATCGCAGCTTTATATCAACGATTTATTGGTATGTACATAAGCAAATTCCTTTCGGATAGATATATGCTGGTCAATCGGCATTAAATTTCAATTTATTTCAGCTTCTCCAATACTTCGAAACAAGGGGATGGAAGAACGTATACAGGTTGACAACATGAAAACGGTGATCCTGATAGAAGGATTTTTTTTTTCCAAATATTAATAGCGATTTAAATATTGAAAACGAGAAATATGAATATATAGCCTCGAAAATTTTAATTAATGGCAATAAATATAAAAAAAACGGTTTGTTATTAGCTCTTGTCATCCGACCTTGAAATTTTTTGAGATATCTTCAGTTATTAGAAATAAAGAAAATAATTTGTTTTTTGTTTGTTATGAACTAAAGATTAGTTATTTTGACACCCACTTCAAAGTGAAAAATCAGAATTAGCTAATATTATCAATATAAAGAGAATACATTCGCCACCGCAATGCATATCCACAAAACAATCGGCAGCAAAAAAATGATTAGGCTTAAGTATTTTTATATTATAGAAAATATATAATAGAACCTATGTTAAAACCTAAAAATATTAAAAACGACCTATGTATCTACGTATGTACAATGAATTATATAAAAAATACATACATACATAATTATATAAAATAAAGAATTTATTGGTTAACCTAGTGGGTTTTTATATTTTTGTACATGTTTTGTTTTGCAGGAATTTTTGTTAATTGTATTACAAATTTGTAGTTATATGTTATTTTCGTAGAATATAACTGTATTTTGCAGTAGTTCTTACTGAAATTTGTTTAATATGAAATTTACTATTAAGTAGTAGACATTAGCCAGAAAGTAGTCAATTTAAATTTAAGTTGACTACTTTCTGGTTAATATCTACTACTTAATAGTAAATATCATATTAAACAAATTTTAGTAAAAACTACTGCAAAATAGTTATATTCTACGAAAACAACATATTGTAGTTAAAAACAACTTTTTTATGATTAACTCAACTGTCATTTTATTCTTACTACAAAATAGTCAACTTTCAACTTATTTTATGGTAGTCACGATTTTAAATGTAGAAAAAGTTAATAAATAGTTGATTTTAACTATTTATTTTTCTGAGTGTATGTATGTATGCCGATGATACTGGAATTCTCGCAAGTTCGGCCGATCCCTGTACAATAGTGCAGCATCTTCAATCTCAGCTGGAATTACTGAAATCATTTTTCAAAAAATGGAAAATTAAAATTAATCCGTCGAAAACACAAATTATTTATTTTACAAAAAAACGCAATCTCCCGAACCCCTCTATTAACATCCTTGGCGAACCCATTAACTGGTCGCAAACAATCAAATACCTTGGTTTAACTTTGGACAAAAAATTAACTTTTCATGAGCATACCGAACAAACCGGCTTAAAAATCTCCAAAACTATTCACACCTTGTATCCATTAATTAACAGGAACTCACACCTATCAGTCGAAAACAAGCTTATGATTTTCAAAATGGTCATGCAACCAATAATCCTTTATGGTGCACCTATCTGGATCAAATCTGCTGGCGTTCACAGGAAAAGACTGCAGATACTGCAAAATAAGTGTCTAAAGATTATTTTAAATAAACCTTTCTTCTGTTGTACGCGTATCATACACGAGTTAGCCAATACTCCTTTATTAGCGAAAAAGGCAGCGAATTTCAATTTAAGATTCTACGAAAAATGTCGAAACTCAACCAATCCTCTAGTTACGAGTTTTCTATGTTAGCCTATATTAGCAGTGTTTTTTTATTTCCGGTTAACCATAAAGCTCTACAAAATTGCACGGCAAAACAACAACAGCCCCAGTAACACAAGACAACTTGTTCTTCCATCGCAGAACTTTAATTGCTGTAATAACGTTGTGCCAACCATCACAATGGATAAAAAAGTCACGATAACCAAAAGGTTAGAACTAAGAGTTGCTCTAACGTTGGCACAGAAGGCAAAACAACCAAATATCTGTATGACTTAATTTTCCATTTTTACAGAGTTTTAGTTGCGGTTATTTTGATCTAAATGAAAGGAATGCGCATTTTAACAGAAGAATAGTTGTTACAACCAATCGGCTGTATTTACAACCTTTTCTCTGTAGCGACAGCTGTCAACAATTACCTTGCTTTCGCGATGTCGTGGGTTCAATCACCACTCGACGCATACATTTGTTTTAAAAAAATTTCAGTTGCAATTGGATTCGAAATATTCGAAATATTAATTTAAATACTGAACAGTGCGGAATATTTAATAGCAATTAGTTCTGTAGCGATACTTTTCGGTTTAAGAAATTGTTTTCTTTTAAACAGAAATGAAGCTGCGATGTTATTAATTACATATTCATCAAGTGTCTCATACCCCTGTTCAGTGAGACTACCACCTACTCAGGAAAATTAGCAGAGTGCAAATCCGACCAAAAATGACGCTGTACGCCATCCAAAAGTGCGAAAAATCAGCAAAAAACAGAAAAACAAGCAGAAAAACCACAGAGATTTTTGTTCTAGTCCACCAATATGCACGAGTTACGTACCCCTGTTCAGTGACTCTACCACCTACTCAGGAAAATTAGCAGAGTGCAAATCCGACCAAAAATGACGCTGTACGCCATCCAAAAGTGCGGAAAATCAGCAAAAAAACAGAAAAAGTATAAGAGACTACCGAGAGCCCTCGAACTTTGTTGTCGACAACAAGACACATGTCGACTACGTACTCCAATGGGAACCATGGCCTGAAAAATTGTTGTTCTATGCTAATTTTCGGTACATCAGCCTTAAATTTAACAATCATACATTAAAAATCAGTTCGTATTTAGAAAACTGCCACTTGTTTTCCTTATTTTTGGACGCTCCTGTCCATGAACACATAATCACGTATAAAGAACATTTTAGATATTACCACGGTGGCGCAACGGGCTAGCGCATTGCGACTTGTACGTGTACGAAAATCTCTTCAGAGGATCTAGGTTCGAACCCCGCAGTCGATCGATGTTTTCAGAAAAAAAACTTTAAGTACTCTAAAAATATATAACATTAAAAAAAAAATTGTAGTAGTAGCGAAAAAAAAATTTATAAAATAAAGGAGGTGTGTAAGAAAAAAAGAACTGAAAAAAGTAGTAGAAGAAAAGAAAGAGTTTTCTTTTTTTTTCTTTTTCGTTATTTTCGAATCTCATTCGCAACCTTTTTGCTGTTTAAAAGAAGATTTAGTCAGGACAACTTATTTGCTGTTTTAAGGTTGTTCGGTGGTTTGCTACAACGTCCTCACAGTTGCATTCTATCTCCCGCTTTTAACTTCACAACGTTGTAAAAACGTTGACAGGTGGTTGTTTCACTGTTCCATCGCAACCAAAGTGCTGTTCAAAGGTCTGTAACAACGTTGCAAGAACCCGAAAACAGAGATCTGTGTTACTTGGGAGTGCGGTTACGGTAACCGACCGCACTGTTGTTGTTTTGCCGTGCAATTTTGTCGAGCTTTATGGTTAACCGGGAATAAAAAACACAGCTATTATCAATTTTACTTTCCTTATCATTTATTTTATTTTTTGTTTCTATCTTCTTTTTTCTTCTAACACAATTAAATTTAGATCAGAAGTTAGGTTTAAGGCTGAAATCGATAGGTTTTTGAGAGTTTTCCCCTAAAAAGAATTGAACTAGCTCTAAGGCATTACTTAATTACTTGTAAAGAAGCAATTTGATTCAACATTGAAGTTGTACAGACAATAGTAGTCTAATCACTTAAAACTATCTTAACAGCATCAAAGCTATGTAATTTTTATCTGATCAATAAATATATGTATGTCACGACTTTGAAATTTTATACACATTAATTTTATAATAGTCGCAGCTAAAGCTATTAATATGAAAAATATCCCATAAGTCCTTCATGTAGCTGCCATACAAAAATTCTGTAAAATGTCCTAACTTACTTCATGGAACTCACTATAAATCAAAAAATTGAGTTGCCACTATACACTAGTTGCTACACCTGTAAGTAAAAGGTCATGTAATAATTGCTTGTGCTCTCCTCATTCTTGATATATTTCCAACTAAAATATAAATCGGAATTCAGTATTTCATCTAGAGTATCATACGATTGGCTTGCAGCCGATTGTGATTGCGTTATGTTTTAAATCTGTTTGAAAAGGAGACAATCGCACCTTTAATTCAAGCAGGTACTTGTAAGAATCTGAGCCCTGTCCCCTCGCCCGCTAGGGAAACCACCCCCAACCCCGTTAAACTACGCAGTGACTTGCGTAGGCGTGAAGAAGACGAAATCATAAAATCATCAGCCCCAACTGGCACCTTCACGCTCTGTTTTAAATGAAAAACACTACTGTAAAAATAGAGAAAACACCCTCCAACCCCATCCTGGTCGCCTGCCGAAGCCATTCGAATGCACCCCCTCTGAAGCAACGGAGAATGTGTGAAAAGTGTATCAACGAAAAAAAGAAGAAGAAAAATTCGCACCGATGGCGGTCAATCGTGCAATAGGGGAGCAGGGTTTGGGGTCCGCCTTATTTCTCACCCCCCAATTACTTGAAACGCCTCGCACGACGACGACAAACGGCTAAAAGCAAAACGTTTTTTTCTACGGTTACAAAGGCCACAGCTGAACGAAATTGTCCACCCGCGCACCACCCATCAATTTGTATTTTGCAAATTAAATTACGTGGGAGAGCGACCACCCCCCCCCCCCCCCCACCCCCACCCGGCTTCCACAAACGATGGGAAATTTCGTAAGCGGCGCGTCGCTCCGGGTGTGAAAATATTGCGAAAAATCGCACGAATTTTTCAACTGGTTTTTTTCATATTCATTTTTTTTTTCGCATCGGGGTCACCGATTGTTTGGTTTGAAATTTGCAAAGGGGTGCGCGAAAAGAAGTCGTTGCGATCAGAAAAAATTATTTTGTGAAAAACGGAACGTTGTGAATTAAAAAAAAAAATGGGGGTACGCGAAAAACGAAAAAAACAGTTGTGAAGGGGTAGAGAAAAATATATCGTAGCCGGCCGCTGCGACTAATTCAAAAACGAGGAGAGGGGCACGTGCGAAACAGAAAAGAACTCGAGCTGTGAAGAAGGGCAGTGCGAAAAGAAAAAAACGTTGCGGAAAAAACGACGAACGTGGGTCGCGATTAATAATAAAAAAGAAAGAAAATTGTGTGAAAAGTCGCGAAGCCTCGCAGTGAAAAGTCGCGCGATTCCTCGCAGTTATGCCCCCGACCGGCGCGCGCTCCACGAAAATGTGAAAAACTCCGGGATGTGAACGTGAAAAAGGCTGTGCGTTGCGTGAAGAGATCAAATCGAATCCTTGAACGGGGAGTTTGTAGTTTCGCGCGCGCACGCGCGTGGTAAAACCCCCGGGGGGCGAAGCGGAGCCCTTAGTGAACTTGGAGTGCATGCGGTGATTGAAAATTCGACCAGACTTCCAAACGCCGCTCTTTAACAAAAAACAAAAAAAAAAAAAAAAACAGTGTGCTAAATATCACGGGTGAAAAAGAAATAGATCAATAGCGCCGCCAAACAGGGCACACACCCCTCCCCCCCCGTGTACCACAAGCTCGAAAAATGCCAATTACTCGAACCTTTCGGAAAAATTCAAATCTGCCGAAATAAGAAAAACGACAAAAACCCACAAAAACAACACCCCGTCCACCCTCTTACCCACAACCCATTTCCTCCCCCTTCTCCCTTCGTCCCACCATAATCGAAAACATGTTCAAAGTAATGGCCGGCTTTTTGCGATAATTACAAACGAAACACCGGTCGAAATTCGAATTTCAAATTGACTTCGCGGGCGCGCCAAAAACACTCCTTCCCTCCGCTCAAACCACAAAAAAAAAAAAAAAAAAACAATTTAAGAAGGATACACCAGTCGTTACAACCAGCAACAAAACGACCAACCAAACCAAACCAAAAAAAAAAAAAACCCCCGCTGGAAATAATGTTTAAAGCCAAGTGTCGACGACGATATAAAAGGAGTTTGATCGATTCTAACGCTCAACGAATTATCAGAAATAAGCAAAATTCTTGCCTAGCATTTTTTTTTATGTTTACCATGTTGTGGAAAGTGGGACATTGTGCGCACGGTTACAGGTAACCATCCGAAATAACCGACCCGACCATTCAAAC
Organism: Beris chalybata; assembly: GCA_949128065.1. Lineage (NCBI taxonomy): Eukaryota > Metazoa > Arthropoda > Insecta > Diptera > Stratiomyidae > Beris > Beris chalybata. The sequence continues at coordinate 7,686,887 of OX421898.1, forward strand.
GATCCGAACGCCACCAAAATGCGAAGGCGAGGGGGGGGGGGCGCAAACTCGATCGCCACCACGCGATTCGCATATCGGAAATGTTTTGTTCTTTTAATCGGGAGAGTTTCCGTCGAATTCCAGTAGGCTGGTTTGCTCCTCTCCCCGCCCGCTGTCCTGACCCCATCCCCACGCCAGGGATTAATTCAATGGTCGGCCTTGTCGCGTTTCTTTTCTTTCTTTCGAATTCAGTGTAAAAATCAATTTCAATTATAGGCGCGGGTCGCGGGGACCATTTAGGGGTTGTTAAATCGAACGCGGACCCTTTCGATTTCGTGACATGGTGCGCGCGTGCTTTTTTTTTTAAATGTGCTTCATTTACGCCAATATCTTAAATCTAACAGCTTTTTTCTGAATTTCTAAAGCTACAATTAATTAATATCAATCAATTCTGCTATATGTTCTTAATGGCCTCAAGTGGGAACTTTAAAGGTATGGATGATACTGCCGACCGTCGCGGTTAGCTGAAACTGCCGGCAGTAGAGCCAAAACAAGCTGTGTTGTCTGTTTGCGACTGATCGGCAGTTGACGTGAGTGTAGTGGTGGGCTTACACTTACCCATGAGGCTCGCCTCGAGGCGAGAAGCTACCCCCATCAGGCCATTGCAAACCGGTTCTCAATGTAAGACTCTTGCGACTGTACGAGCTTTTTCATTGATTGATTTTTTGGTAGGGATAGAGGCTCGTCGCAAACGCTGAGTGTAAATGCACCATAAAGGTTGACAGTAGGTTAGGTTAGGTTGAGTAGGGTGGACTGAAGCACATTGCCACAGTCCATCACGAGAGATCAATGCGGATCCGTTGTGGTCCCCTCGTATTAAAACCCGAGCCCTAGGCTGCTGATTCCAAATATTGCTCTTCCTTATGAAGAGAGCAGTTCTCCATAAAGGAATCATTGCAAGTTCTGATAGGTTTGTCAAGGAGAATTTCCCCCAAGTACCGATACCTGGTGCGTACCAGACACTCGCATTCACACACCAGATGCTCCAATGTCGGTTCAACATTCTAATCACCACAGCGACACAAGTCAGCCATTGGTATTCCTAGTCTTTCCCCATGTGTCCCAAAAGGAACAGTGTCCCGTTAGAACCCCTATGAGTTGTCTGCAAATGTTCCTGGTAAAATTTTTAGTAACATTTAAGCAAACTGTGTGAATTTTTTGAAGTCATTATATAGAATATAGTCGGAGATACACCGCCCGACAGGAACACATATTTAAAAAGAGGTGCTCCACTGCTACCATGATTCCGGCCGTTCTGCTTATCTCAAATCAAAAAACCAAACTCTATTTTAATTGTGAGGCTTAAGGCTCTACGTGGAACTAAAATAAAGTTAGAAAACCAAAAACTAATATTTTTTTTTACGCTTTACAAAAAAAATTCAATTTTTCGTGTTTTTTTGCGGTTTATGTAGCTGATAAAAAGAAAACTAAAGAAGCAATCTTAATTATTTTAGTTCAACGTGTAGTTATATATGTATTAAAGATGCTGTATAAATTTGAGCAGAATCAATCAAATAGTTTTTGAGATATCATGGCAGCAGTTTGAAAAAACCGTGTTTTGAGAAAAACGCGTTTGAAAGTTGTTACATATAATTTATAACAAGAAAATGACCGATCGACCTGATCGACCGACGGCTGTAACTTTTCAACGGCTTCAAATTTCGGAAAATTCTTTTACTCACGTCTTCTATACATGTCTTAGGTGTGATTTATGAAAAAAAAAAAATCGATTGTTTTGGTCTGACACACTAGACGACCGCCTTAAGGGACTCGTTGCAAATTTCGAGCTCCCATACATTTTGTATGGCGAAACACGTTATCTTTCGGTACCTGAATCTCAGCTTCCACTTAACTCACAACAGTCAAATTTTAAAGCCTAGTACGTGAGTAAATTAAAAAAATTTCACTAAAAGTGGAGAGGTTTTTCTTCATTATACACTCAGAAAAATATCTAATGGAAATTAGGAAAAATATCTTCGCAATTAAGGAAAATTGTAATTGAATACGAGCCGATGAAGCAAATCATTATAATCAAGATATGTTTTTCATAGGTACAAGTAAGCGTTTAATATTTCTTTTATAGTTAGGCTTCTTGCGTTTTAGGAAAGATGTATCTTTAAAATAATAACTCGTTTCTTTATTTTAGTATCCATAAAATCTTTAAAACTTTGGTTCATAATTCATAGAGTTAAGGAATAGATTTCTTTGGAACAAAGTAATTCTTAAACAGTAAATTCATCTTTTAATGCAATATATCTTACTCATATACCAGGTATATACAAGTATGAAACCGGAATTCACTCATAGATGGCTCTAGCTGTCAAAGTAGTAACTATCAAACCGAACCATGGACGCCATTTTGTTGTTTGGATATCTGATAAAGATATAAAATAGCCAGCAATACCGGTTTCATACAACAGTGTAGTTTTGACGAGCGTTGAACATGTCAACTTTTGTGCCTGGGAACGACGATATGCGGACAGCATTGATTTTCTGTTACCATTTAAAAAAAAACGGCTGCAGAATCGCATCGAATACTTGTTGAAGCTTACGGGGATCATGCACTTGGGAAATCACAGTGCTTTGAGTGGTTCAAAAAATTTAAAACTGGTGATTTCGACATCGGAAACAAGGAACGTGGAAAACCACCGAACAACGGCGTGATCTATTACGAGCTGCTGAAACCTGGCGAAACCGTTAATACAGAACGCTACCGACAACAAACGATCGATCTGCAGCAAGCTTTGCTTGAAAAACGGCCAGAATATGAAAAGAGGCAACACAAAGTGATTTTGCTGCATGATAATGCACCATCACACACGGCAAGACCGGTGAAGGAAACGATTAAGGCTTGTCAGTGGGAAATACTTCCGCATGCGGCTTACTCACCAGACTTGGCTCCTTCTGATTTTCACTTGTTTGCATCGATGGGACACGCACTTAGTGAGCAGCGCTTCACGTCGTACGAAAATGTCCAAAAATGGCTCGATGACTGGTTTGCCTCAAAAGAACAAATTTTTGTTTTGGCGTTGCATACATAAATTGTCAGTGAGATGGGCAAAATGTATAGCTAGCGATGGACAATACTTCGAATGAAATATGTAGTAACACTTTTGTAGAATAAACGTCTATTTTTCATAAAAAAAATCCGGTTTCATACTTGTATACCTGGTATAAATATGATTTCATTGAAACAGTGATATCATTTTCTTTAATGCTAACAAACCTGGCATTAATTTAGATAAATTGTTTCTCATTAATCTTCAATCTTAAGAGGTTAATGTTTCTTAAAATGACGCCCAGCTTTTTAAAGTAATAAAAGTAAATAAAATTATATTTTTTATAAATTTTATTTAAATTTTTTATTTTTTTATACATAATTAAGAATACATAAATGAAAGTAAAATATAAATTCGGTGCATTTGTAATTTGAAACTAGATTGAATCCACAAAAAGACAATGTTTAAAGCATCAGTAATATGATTAAATTCTTAACACCCTTTCTCCTGATGCTATAAGTTTTAAGTGATTTCATTACAGTATATTCAGTTATGGTGATTTCTTTTCTGCAAAAAAATGTGACCCGTTTCTGCCCTCAATTTTTGTTCTAGCAGTTCCGCTGTTCTATTCTCAAATTTTTTTTTAACCTGCTAGAAAAAGGGGTTTGAGTCCGTGGCTAAAATTGACCTGAAAACTCGCATTTCTTGCCCCGAAAATTTCGGCGGTGCAACTCCTTTAACCTCAAATGTGCGTAAGAAACGATGAAAATAAGAAAAAAAAATATCCCACGACAACAGCGGCGAACGATTTAAAAGCATAAATTAAACTGTCCAACGGGTCATACGGTAATTAGAAATCATACGGAGTGTAGTGTAAATATATTTAAATTTTCATAAAAGCTTTTTGACCTGAAAGCGTTCTATTGTAAATTGACCTGTCGGACGGAACTGTCAAAAAAGAGGGCAGAACTGCAATAATTTTGCATCCTTACAGGTCACATTTTTTTTGAGAAAAGAAATCACCATTACATCGCCCAAAATGCAACTAGCCAAATGGCTTTTAAATCTAACAACATCGATTTCTTGGCAAAGTAAAAATATTTTATTATTATTAAAGGTTATAATCTCTGATATTTTGAACACTTTCATATCTGATAAATTTTCGTACCCCAAAAGTCCAATCTTATATTTATATTATATTAATGCAACTGTAACACATTCCTACTCCTAAATTTTCGCATTGAAAAACTTTTTCAATTTGTGAACAGTATTTCGAATTTAAAATTTCCGTTCCTAAACCAACTGGAACCCACATTGTTTGTGTTAAGATATTACACAGTTCCTCGTTTTCAATTTCACTGTTGATTGTATTTACTACTTCAGAAGATATTATATTAATATTGCCTGCACTGATTTCACTTTCCTAACAGAATTCACTAGCACTGGTGTTATCCATTACCCACGAAATTATACTTTTAAGTTTTAACACTTTAAATTTGAAGTCTGCACTCATCGAAAGACACAATCACAATAACTACGCAATAAAATTTCTCCGAAACACATAACTCTCTTTTTTTTTCACATGAAAGAACGATCGATATTAGGTTAAAGACAAATTTCCTTATTTGAAGTAAATCGTAGGTTTAAAGTAAGATCAGTTTCTTTGTTTTTATTAATGTGTTCATCAGAATAAGAACCGTTTCTCTTTTTGTTCTTCTTTTTAATATTCGACTCTTTCGTTAATTTCTTTTTTCTTACGATTTTTCTAAAGTAGGAAAAATCGTTAAGAAGAAGTGGTATAGTCGTTCTTCTAACGGAAAATTTCATTGTAACTAGTAATCATTTTCAAGTATTAAGTCCATTGTTTTTATTGAAGCAAATAAAATTACGTTTTATTTACAATTCCAATTTCATTCTATTGACGAAACCCCTGTTATTCAGAATAGACTCATTTTCCTATAATTTAAGTAACATTGCATGTAATATAAAGAAATTGGAATTGAAAATGAGAAAACCAATGATTAATTAAATTGAAGACAAAGTTTCCTTGTATTTATGGTCTGAATTTTTCTGAGTGTAGTTTTAATGAGATATTTTAATTTGCTCACGTATGAAACAAGTCAATATTATCACAAAAAAATGAAAAAAAAAAAAAATTAAGACGCTACGATGTGTGGTTACTGAGAAACGTGTACCGAAAGTTGAAAAAGCTGGAGAGCCAAAAAAGAAAACATGGCTCTTAGTAACTTATTCGACATCACCGACTTCAGAGCAAAATTTGAGGCACCTCCCGTTATCCCACAAAGGTGCGGTCTTTTGTGTGGTGTGCAGAAATGAGTGTATGAAAATAATATGAAATAAAAAAAATATCTGTTATTTTTTAATATTTTTTGCCACGAGGCCCTTAAGATGGTGCGCGCGTGCTGTCGCAAACATTTAGCTGTTTTTTTTTTTTTTTGAATTTAAATCGGTTGTTTTTTTTTTTGGATTCTGTTTAATTTGTTTGAAGGTGTTGGCCACGCCACCTGGCGCGCGTGAAAAACTGCTCAGATGTCACATCGATCGGTTAAAATTTCTTCTTATTTTCTTTTCTTTTCTTTTTTTTTCTTTCGCAGAAATAACACAGAAAGCGCCGAACTAGTCTCGAATTACGAATCAAGCTTATCGCTACCGGACATACTGCCCATTCCGTCGAAACAATACGATAAAAATCGTGCACCAAAACTTCTCGGACAGCCAACAGTTGTTTATTTTCACGTTACCGTACTTTCGTTGGACTCAATTAACGAGGAATCGATGGTAAAAGAAAGACGCATTGCCCCGGAGGGGAGCTTTTGTTTGCCTAGCTAGGAACGGGGACACGCTTTTATTGCTAGAGGGTTCTTTTTTCGAAGAATTCGCGTCCTAGACAGGACGAGGGTGCGACAAATGGCGGCCGCCCTTACGCTTGTTTTCCTTAAGGCAAGGTATCAGTTAAAAGGCCCGAAAAATGCCTCAATTTCAGGATTTTTTTTTTAGTATAAAATAAATATATATGAATAAAACTATTATTGGGTTATATAAAGGTACAAGTGAAGAATAATTGTGAATTTTTTAAAAAAAATATATATCAAAATGACGGCTCCAGCTCCTATGATGTAAGGCCCCGATCGGCGTGAGTTGATGCACGCGGTACCTTCTACAGCCTTGCCAAGTGATCTAAAATCAAAAATTCAAAAAGTTTATGAAACCAGATCAAATTTGCGGGGCCCCAACGTTTTTCGATTTTAAAAAAAACCTCCTGAGACTAAAATGGCAGCTATTTGAAAAAAAGTACTTTTTTCGCTCTTTTTTTGGCCTAAGAACTTAAATAGAAAAAAGTGAAATAAAAAAATAAAAAAAACTCGAAGTTGTGGCCCCCTAAATTTAGTTAACTTTCTTTTAAGCTTTTATTCATTAAAATCGGTTCATTCGTTGAAGCTATAGAACGTTCCGCGCTCCGGAAGAAGTGGTTTCGAAAAAAACGCATTTAAAGTTTGACGGTATAAAAAAATCGTATTGAATACCGGGCCGATCGTTCCACAAATCGGTCTGTAATTCGTGAAATACATTTGATATCGAAATATCGTTTTGTCCACGTAATCTCAATATGTTAAGGGTGAAAATTAAAAAGAAAAAGAAAAAAGCATTTTTTTTCGTCGAGAACTGGTACCTTGCCTTAATTTAACCGTATTGTGAATGTCACGTCACTTCACTACGACGCGCAATTAAGGCGTGGGCGTGGCAAGGCGTTACAGGATCATTTCAATAGTAGTATGTCTGTCATTAACTTTCAAATAAAATTGAACTATTTTTCGGCGCCCAGCCGGGACAATAGAAACAATTTCGCTTTAAATACCGATAAAATGTAGTGCGCTAGAAATGTGATACTGTTATTGCAGCTTGTTGTCGAAATTTTTGCCGAACTTCCACAATCTATGTCACTTCCGCCATTTTCTTTCTCTCTCTCCACAGACCTACGTAACGGACATTTTCTTAGCTCAAAGTTGGCGCGATCCAAGGCTTCGTCTTCCCGAAAATATGAGCGAAGAATATCGAATACTGGACGTTGATTGGCTGCACAGCATTTGGCGTCCCGATTGTTTCTTCAAGAACGCCAAAAAAGTAACATTTCACGAAATGAGCATTCCGAATCACTACCTCTGGTTGTATCACGACAAAACCTTGCTGTACATGTCAAAGTAATTGCGAAAAAAAAACTAAGCGCGGCCATTTTTTTTTTTCGAATTGGAAAATGGAGTCGTGGAATTTCGAATATTACGTCAACGCGATAGGTTTGATCGTATTGTGAATGTCACGTCATGTTACTATTGTTTTCCGATTCGAAAAACGAAACAAAAACAAACAAAAACGAAACAAAAGCAAACAAGAACAAACAACACATTGTTGCTCTCTCCTTGGACTTGATTTTTAATCATTTTTTTTTCTCTCATCGCCAGGTTAACGCTCGTCTTATCGTGCGCCATGAAGTTCGAATCGTATCCGCACGATACGCAAATATGTTCCATGATGATAGAAAGCCGTGAGCAATTAAATTTTTTCTTTCGATTTTGATTTTCCTATTGGAATTCTTTTCGTGTGAATAAAGCATCCACTGCCTCCCCCCGGGAGGCACCGTGTGGTTGGGGGGGGGGGTGCTTAATTCAACGTGGTTCGTTCGGTGCCAAACTTGGAAATTCGAGCGAGTTCTGAACTGGTTCGCATTCGAAGTTCGAAACGTAAACGCGAACCGAAAAGAATCACCACGTGTTCCAAGCAGCGCATACAAAGACAGGGATTTTTTTTTTTTTTTTGTCGAAACTTAAGTCCCTTTCTTTATGTGCAGAAAAACCAGAAAATTTCAAGTTTCTTTGTTTATTTACACGCCACCATCGTTGCCGCCGCTACTGCTGCATCTTTTCGTTATCTTCGAAAAATCGCTGTTTTTTTTTGTTCGTTTTGATCCGTCGGTCGGGTTAAACGCGTCACGATCGTAAAGTATCACATACTGTACAAGATTTAGTATTTATTTGGAACATGACTGATCCGTTAGTTGTTAATTCCGAAATAGAACTGCCTCAGTTGGATATCTCGAACAATTACACAACCGATTGTACGATTGAATACTCAACTGGTAGGTGAAAAATGTTTTTTTAGGATTGGGCCATTTATATCGAATAGCTGAGAGGGGAGGGGGGGTGTGTTTGAGTAATTGCCATCAGATAGTTGATGGCAAAGCTTTATTGTAGGTTATCGCCTTCAATTTCGAAAACTGTATAGCAGACGCCAGAAAACAAAATGGCAGCCACTGTTTGAATTTCGAATTGTAGCGTGGCGTCGGCTTGTTGTTGCTGTTAGTAAGTAGCGTGTGAGCTTTGAATGACTACGGGAACAAAATAAAAAAAAAAATTGGCCCAATCCTAAAACTTGTACAACATCCGTAAAATGTGCGTGTTGAACTGATCGAAACTGTGTTTTCTTTACCCCTTCCTCCTCCTCATCCACCATTTTCTTTTGCGTCGCGTACCACGTGGAATCGTGAAATTGTGGCCGCGCGCGCGCGCTCGCAGGTAATTTTACTTGTTTAGCCGTTGTGTTTAATTTAAGACGTCGCCTAGGTTATCACCTATTTCACACGTACATTCCGTCCGCCCTGATCGTTGTCATGTCGTGGATATCGTTCTGGATCAAACCGGAAGCGATTCCGGCCCGCGTAACGCTCGGCGTCACGTCACTTCTAACGCTCGCCACACAAAACACACAGTCGCAACAATCGCTACCGCCCGTCTCGTACGTTAAAGCGATCGACGTTTGGATGTCGTCCTGTTCGGTTTTTGTTTTCCTGTCGCTAATGGAGTTTGCGGTCGTCAACAACTACATGGGACCGGTGGCAACGAAAGCGATGAAAGGCTACTCGGACGAGGATTTGCGGGACGGGGACGATCTGAAGGTGAGTATTGTGCCGCCCACCACAGCCTCCCCGCGAGAACTACAGTGTGAATCCTTTTTCGCCCTTCTTTGCAGAACGGTCACCATCATCGGGAATCGGTCGTGATGCCACAGTACGACACGTTCTGCCACGGACGTGCAACGGCCCTCTACATCGATAAATTTTCCCGCTTCTTCTTTCCCTTTTCGTTTTTCATTTTGAACATTGTCTACTGGTCGACATTCCTTTAGTTGCGCCTTCGTCCACGCCACCGTCAGCGCCCAGCGCCATGGGGGAAAAACTGCAGCGGGGAAGACCCAGCGGCCAGAAAATCGCCAGCCCAACAGAATAAATTTAGGAACAACAAGAGAACAATAAAATAAAAACGCAAAAAACATTAAACCGTTTTTGTTTTTCTTTGTCTATTTTCCCGTATAGTAGCCGGCCGGAACGAACGGCATCTTCACAATTTCGCCCGGATAAAACCGATCGCGAATTTTCAACTGAATCGCAACACCGGCCCGCTTGAATTCGTCCCGAACGTAGCCCATGCCGATATTTTCGCCCACGCTCGGACCCGGGCAGCCACTGGTCACAGTTCCGATTCGCTGTGGCGCGGACGATCCAGTCGTGTAAATTTCGACGCCATTACGAGCAGGCGGTCCGCCCGACTTCATCCGGAATCCGATTCGTCGTCGTTCCACGCCCGATTTGAGCTGTTCGTTGAGAATTTGGGCGCCGGGAAAATCGGCTTCCAGGCGGCGTCGCTTTGCTGCCATTGTGCCGAAGACGTTAAGGGGGGGAGGGGGGAGAAGAAAAATTTATGAATATTAGGCTTGTTTGGCCGGTTTGTGAATGTCACGTCACGTCAGCTCGATTTTTGCATCGACGTTTAGTTTTTTTCAGGCGTCGCACGGACTTGGAATGTCATCGACGGAACATTCTTGCTATTTCTTGCCAATTTTGCTTTTTCTCTTTACTTTATTATCTGCCATCAATCACTAAATGTATTTTATATATAAAATCCATGCGAGCTATGCTCACGGATACAAATAAATTGAATTATTTTATTTTACATGGCGATCAAAGCGACAAAGTGACAATCACTATTTTCGGCGTGGAGGTCGCATCAGCATCGAAGTGACGTGACATTCACAATACGATCAGTTATTTTCGAATTTCACAAAATGGACGGAACGGCGTACGTACGAACGATTTAAGCTTTTTGTTTCAAAGCAAATAGGAAGAGGAACCGAAAAAAAATAGCCCAAGTCGGACCCTGCCCTCCTGAGGTCGTGGCGAAAAGAAAATCGTTCGTTCGTGACGCCCAGCCCCGCCCCCCTTTTTCACTTACAGATGAGCCAGCTAAGGGCCGCCTCGACTGGAGTCGTCGTCTGATCGATATCGGTCCCGTACAGGCACAATCCCGCTTCCAGTCTGATCGGGATTTTAACTTTGTGAGCTTTCAACAACATGAACCGAACAAGCTACGAACCTGAGAGAATCACGCGCTCCTAGTCCGGCCAGCTTAACGTCGGCAGGGCTTGTCCTCAAAATTGTCTCGGCAATTTCGGTCGCGTTCTCGGCCGGCACGGAAATTTCGAATCCATCCTCGCCCGTGTAACCGCAACGCGATATCCGGCAACGTGGAACACCTGCCACCGTCACTTCCGTCGTCGACATGAAGAACAGCTCGGCCAAATTCGGTTCGGTCAGCTTTTGAAGGAGTCGCATGGCCTTGGGTCCTTGAACGGCCAGCAAGGCCCGATCAGCGCTCGATAGGAATTCGATCGAAACGTCCTTGTTGCGCGCTTGGAACGCCGTCTGAAATAGGGGGCTCGATCAAAATTAAAAGATTGGACCACCCCCCTGCTCGCCGGGTTAAAAACAACTTACAGCACCTGCCCGCATAATTGCCATATCCTGGACTTTCATGGCCGCGTTCGAGACAACATACAAGCAATCGGACGCGACCTTCATCACGATTAAATCATCGAAAATTGTTCCGGTGGGCGTAGTGAAGACGGTCAGCGTTCCGCAGTTTGGTCTCAGGCCACGCACATCGGCCGGACAAAGCGATTCGAAAAACTCAACGGAATCGGAACCTGAAATTTTCGTTTTTAGATGGAAATTTCGCAAGTCTAACCCTCCACCCCGCCCGCCCAGTCTAACCTCTAATGTATGTCTGCTGCATGTGCGAAACGTCGAAAATCGAAGCGTTCGAGCGTGTAAACAGGTGCGAGGCGGCAATTCCCAGATCGGCGTACTGCACCGGCAACAAATAGCCCGCAAAATCGACCAGTTTTCCGCGATTTTTCACGTGAAAATCGTAGAGGGGGGTCTTTTTCGGTTCGGTAGTTGCCGTTCGCGTCGAAGCGTGCTGCCGATTGCGCCAGCTATAGCTAAGCGAAAAGATCGCACGACGAAAAACCGACGACATTGTCCTTTAGTTGAGAAAACCCCGGAAAATTCAAAGCGCCACCAAAAAAAAAAAAAACTGAACTGAAGAGTACTGAACGCTCGCACGGACTATTCCGGCCCGCTTATCTTCGAATGAAGGCGATTGGCGGCGCGTTGTGTGTAGTCAGGTCAGAAGGTCGCGCCCGCAAAAGATTGTGCCAAGTGTGTGTGGCGCGATAAGAGTTTTGTCCGGCTCGCGTCTACCACCCCCCGCGGCATTGAGGAGATTAAATTACCACTTTAAATTTGCCTTTAAAATCCGGATACAGATTCTTTTAGCTTAGCCAATCAGATTCAAGCGTGTTCGTGGCAACTTTGTTGTGAACGGGGAGGCCTTGGAGTGAATATTTCGAACGTTGAAAAAGTCAAAATAACCGAAGGATAGGACGCAGTGGTTTAGGAAAGAAGGACCAATTCCGCCTACGTCCGGTTCAAGTTCGAGCGGAAGCGACACGCTTGCTGGCGGCTGGGAAAAAACTATGACATTTCCTGCTCCGAATTGGAATAAGCGAAAATTTCAGTTCAGTGCCGACTTCTAATCGTTTTTGTGATTTAATAAATCGGAAAAATGCGAAGAACGACAAAATTTTCATGTAATTTCGTTACTACCCAACAGGCAGATCATACCTGTAGAAAACTAATCGAAATTCTATCCCTTTTCTACAGCCATAGAGCCCCATGTGTAAGAAAGGGACAGCGAACGAAAACCGTCTCCGTATATCAGACCACGTCTTGAGTACAATTCGCATATCTGGGCTGGGGCCCCTAATAAATGGGATTTAGGGTCAATCAAAAACATGCGTTCCGACTAATTGGAGACGAAGCCGTTGCAGCTTCTATAGACTCCCTTGAGCATCGCCGTAATGTCGGAGTACTCAGTATTTACTACCGATATTTTCATGGTAAATGTAGTAAGGAACTAAAATAACTTATTCCCCCACTCTTAGTCGCCCCCCGTAACACTCGCCAAACTTCACGCGCCCACGAATATACCGTTCAGCCCCATTCGTGGAGAACAGTGAAATTCAGGCAGTTCTTTATCCCCCGAACATCAGTAATGTGGAATACGTTGCCGGCCGATCTATTCCCTGATAAGTATGACCTTCAGCAGTTCAAAAACAACGTCCACCGACACTTTAAACGCCTCCCTATTGTTCCACTGCCTTAAATCCCCTACCACACCATTTTATCCTCACCCTATGTCGTTATAGCTGTGAAACCGCATTAAAGGGTGACCCCCTAAGTTATAACGACGGCCGTAAAAAAAAAAAAAATGTGAGCAAGGTTCTCCAGAGTCAACCATGGCCATCGAATAGTCGTGAAATTTCTACACATTTTCAACGGACATATGTTCGACAGAGATGGCATATACTCAAATGACTCCGTATAAATATAAGGATGATTCAATAGGTTTTCTACACACATCTATCACAATATGAAAGAAAGGGATATCAACTATGTAGCCACACACATGCAAGAAGCAAGAAAACTTTCAAGCGTCAAGTCAAACAAAATTAAGTTTGCGACGCATTCCGTGCTTGAGTTTTGAAGTAAGCATTCGACGCTCCATGAATTTTTACATTTTTTTTTTGAATTTTTCAGTTGTTACGCTTTCTTTTCTTTCCTTTTACTCCGGCTGAGCTGCAGAGACGGGCGGGACGTAGGGATTTGGGAAACCAGCAAATTTATAGGCTAAAGGGACAACAGCACTTGGGCGCCATTTGGTTTTGAGGCTCAACCATCAAACCAAACAGGCAGCTGCGAACGCCTGCTAGGTCCAACTAGAAAAAAAGAGATCAATAATAAAAATTAAACCGAATCAAGTCTAACAAAATTATAAGTTTATTTTAATTCATTGAAAGTATTATCCTTTTTTTTAGAGATGTACAATGTTTTTCTTCTTCTCGGCGACTTTACTAATATACGCCTGTCACGTGTCGCGATCAGCGTCCGATCAGCCAGCCTCACTCCTCGACGGTCGGTGGCAAAAGAGGTCTTGGTCCTCTCGTCCCATTCGGAGGAACCGAACCCTCCATTCCGAAATCTCTCCAACTCGATCTCCATTACCGGGCTTTAGTATTTGTTTCGGGTTTTCGACTCGTTCTCCATATCCGACTTTAGTATTTTTTTTTTAACGTTGGTACGGTTGTTGTGAATAAAGTTCCGATGCGGCAACTCCGCTCCTTACTCGGGTTTTCGAATTCTCAGGTGTTGCGAACGTTATCTTAAGATGTTCACGATCGCGTGCCACTTCCCCGGGCTCCACGTATCTTCCCTAACCTGACCCTAACACCCTGGATTGTCTACAACTCCTCTCCGATCCCCGGTTCTTCTTCGGTCTTAGTATTTTCCGAAGAGGAACAGTCAGGAATTCTAATGGTTTCTTGAAGCCCCTGGCTGAAATCGCTCTAATGCAAAAAGAACTGCATGTTTCGGCAACTCGAGACAGACCAGCGCTATGGAGATGCTACCACAATGCCCGGTTAGAGCATCCAGGATTCGAGCCCAAATCCCGAAGATTCCGGCTCAAATAACTCATTCAATACCATGGAGCACCACCGGCTGGAAGTCAGTTTAGTACTCGATTAACTCCTGCTTCTTGGATCAGTTTTGGATCCGTATGTGGACTAGATCCGGGTGACCGACCGTCACACGGCTCCTGCTCAAAAGTTCGTCTGTTCTGCTCAGGCAGTAGGATGGCCATATCTTCCTAGGTTAGTCTACTCCATCTGGAGTTGGTGATTGTAAGAAAATGAGATGATATTTAGCGCTTAACAGTTCCTGGTTGGTTTACGTGGTGGCCCATACGCCGAAGACAGGGCCCAATTAGCAACAGGAAGCGCCGTTTTGATACCACGACTCGTTTAACCTGGTCGTTTAGGGTTCATGAAGTGTATACAAAGGTTTAACAGAGACCTGGGACTCCAATGAATTATCATATCCATCCGGAGGTGTTCAGGAAGGTGATCAGTTCACCGATCTTGTTCTTCGAGATCTCACCAAGGTTATTAGAGAGGGGTTTGCTTAGTACGCGAAGTCTGGCCCGAGCTAGAGCTGGACACTCGCAAAGAAGGTGGATGACAGTTTCCCTCTTATTTGCTTCCCCCACAACTGCGGCAATTGACGTTAAAGGGAACACCCAGTTTCGCCGCGTGGTCACCAATCGGCCAGTGACCCGTGCTGACTGTCGTTATTCTGGAGACGTCCAAGCGGCTTCTGCTCAGGAATTCATCTGTACTTCTCCAGCAGAAGGATGGCCATATCTTTCTAAATATGACGCAGTTGGTCAGTCCTCTCCATCTGGAGTTCGCGTTCGCGAGAAAGTGGGTGGATATTTGGCGCTTAACAGGGCCTAGTGGGACCTGAACGGGTTCTATGAGCGAGCCCTTCCTAGTGAAATCGAGTTCCACCAGAGAGAACCCTGCAAGGCCAAGAACCTTGCCTAGCTAATTCGTTTCCCCGATCTTTACCCTTGGTGTGACCGGCGACCCAAAGCACACTAATTCGAACCCGTCTTCCTAAGTAGGCTCATCTCGGAGAATTACAATATTTCACTTTAGCCTAGCGTCTTCCTGCAAAGTCCGACAGGCGGCCTTCCGCGGATATCCATGTATCTCCGCGAGGAAAACGCTGGCGTAGTCCGGTAAGTGGTAGGACTTTGCGAAAACTTCAGCTTCGACTCCGCAGTTTATTTTTAATGGATATGACCATTCTTTCATTCTAGTTGGGAAACCCACAGCGAAATCCTTTTTGAAGATTAGTCTCGGGGTTGACACCCAACCCTGCTCATGTACATCTGGCTTAGGACCATGCCACCATCCTTAGAGACAAGTTTGAAGAAATTGTCACGGAGGTAGTTGAAAGTGTCCTAAACCAGGACCATAATGTTTCCTAATTCCGGATCTTGAAGGAGGTTACCCACTACTAAGCGCCGAATAGTTGACAATACCTCCGACCAGTAGACAGCCTGTGACTGTTACTGTTGAGTCCGCTAGTGTCGAAGTCATACTGTCACGCCCATGTCCCAATTGCAGGCTTCTGTCCAACAGAGTAGGCAGCCCCAATCCCTTATCCATTCTCGACTTATAGGAGTAGTTGCTCGGACGTCGCCCTGTTTCTCATCCCGACGTTACTCCAGAATATGGGTCTGTACCCCCAGGCGTGGTTTTCTCTGAATTTTGCTGGCAGAAGCTGGACCATTTCTCTTTACACAAACAGAATCTAAGCGCACTTTTGCCGGCAACCATACCGCTGCATATGTTTCTGGTCAAGCAAAATGCACCTGAATGCACCAAGGTACAGTTGCCATCGAAACAAATGTTTGCGTCCTTCAAGAGTCCTGATGTATCCAACTTACGTTAGTTCTACGTGTGTCAAAGAAACGTCTTTACATAAAAATACCATTTCGATTGTTGTTCGAAACATGTGAGTTGGTGGTTTGTTCTCTTCACGTTTTTTTTTACACGAACAACAAAACGTATCTGTACGCATTTTGAAATGTCTGACATGTACGTTCAAGAGGGCGGGGATGACGTTCGAATGAAAGGATTTACGTTATGTCGGCTGTTTTCTGTTCCCAGATGTATAAATGTTATAATTCATAATCATGTTACGTACATAGCTGTTGTACGCTTCGTTAGTTCTCTCCAGGTAGTTGCTTACGTCAATCGAGCCTCGTAAGTTTTTATTGCGAACGAATAGTTTTAATTGGAACGATGCCATATGTAACGATGCCATCGTCGAATGAAGGAATGAGTGACCTAAGACATTTTCCCCAAACTACACCTCCTTAATATTTTCCTGAAGCGGAACTCCATCAGAATACCGAAGAAACCGGCTTGGAAGGTTTACTATCGGCACGGGCTTGGTCAAGGATCACAGCAAGATCCTATCCAAGTAACGCATGAACCAGTCGTTTGTGAAAGGTCGGATGGCACCTGGACTGATTCCTCCGTTGGAGACTCTCTGGAACTCTGGATGAATACTCACTTCCCCGATTGTCGAAGCGGCGGAATGAAGATGTCGGACGGCACCTGGACTGACTGATTTCTCGCGTCCGAGACGTCTCTCTGGACAATTGACAATTAGCTAGGCATTCCCGTTCAGTCCACTTCAAAGGACACGAACGAACGAATATCCGGCAAAATCCCCTAGCTCAAGACCGGGGCTAAATTTATTCTAAATTTAGAACAGAATCGAAATCGTAACTTTACGAAAGTCTGATTTTCGTAGTATTTACGAATATTTCGTAGATACTACTCATCATTTGTAATTTTTATTTTCACTAAATTACATACAGTTACTCACATAATTGAGCGTACACCCATGTATGAATAACTATAACTTGAATAACGGAAATTACTCTTAGATTTTAGAAAAAAAAAATAATTTCTATATGCAAAAGAAAAACCTTATCTACAATAATAAGCTTAGTATAATGTGGAATATTATAATATTATATTTAAATACCGTTTTAACGCAAAAAAAAAAAGAAGGCAAAAATTGATCCCCATGATCCCCATGACACGCAATAAAATGTATGATATCATTTGATATCATTTGAAATTGATCTGAATTCTAAAGGACCAAAGAAGGGAGAAATAGGAAAAAAAATTATCCCTAAGAGACAAACGGTTCATCGTACGCGGAATTAAGGAGAATTCTAAGACCAGTGTGCTCAACTTGTCGTGTGTAGTGTCCTTAAGGATCAAGGAGTCGATATCAGTGGAAACAGTTCGTTTAGTTTTGCGGGGTAATAGGTACAACGGTAGAGTTGCTAGAAAAAAAAATATTTATTTCGAAACAAAATAGACTGCGAAGATTTGAATTCGCAAAAACCCATGCAAATCATCCGGACAACTTCTGGAATAATATTATATTTTCGGACGAAACTAAACTCAACTTATTCCGTTCAGATGGTAAGCAAATCGTTTCAAGGACACCAAATACGGAGCTAAATAAGAAAAACATTTGCCCAACTGTGAAGCATGGCGGAGGTTCGGTCATGGTATGGGGCTCCATGGTAACTAATGGCGTTGGAAAACTGGAATTTATCGACACAATCATGGATAAAATTAAATATTTAGATATCCTGCGAAAAAATCTGCGAAAAAATCTGCGAAAAAATCTGCGAAAAAATTTGAAGTCCTCTGCAGAAAAATTACAAATGCCCCCCGTATATTACTTTCAGCACGATAATGACCCGAAGCATACAGCACATGTAGAGTCACTGTATAAGAACTAACACAAACATCCACTATCATGAGTACGGACAATGACCACTTTTGGTACATATTTAGTACTAAAAACCTGCGAATTTAAAAAATCGCAGGTTTCTTAAATGGCATAGTTTTAGTGTGTATACGTGTAGCGTTTCACGGAATCGAGATATGTCTCATGAAATGTCAACTAAATACAGCGTTTATCCACTTTAGTGGAGATCCTTAAAATGAAAAATCGAGACAACTGCAAAAAAAATTTCAAATGAACTGGTTTCAAATGAAACACACATTGTCCGTACTCAAGATAATGGATGTTTGTGTAAGTTCGTATGAAGTGACTCTAGTTTACACTAATTTCACAAAAACTCGATAGGTGCGTACTGATTACCGACTGTTGAAACAGGGAAGTATTGAAATTTTGTGGAGTCCTGACCGAATTTAAGATATTAGCGCCAACGTTAGTGAAATGCTGGTTTAGTATTGATCTTATTTTGCCTGAATCTTTAATGGTTTCACCATTACAATCACGAATTTCATCAATTTCACTCCTTCTCGCTGACTTGAAAGTTATCTCATTTATCTTTTTCCACAGCTTGCGAGGATCATTTTTAACGGAATCAATTTCTCTTGGGTAGTACAAAATTTTAGCATATTTAATTACGGAATTTAGTTTATTTCTGTACCGTCGATAACAGCAAAGCAAATTATCGTTGAAAGGTTGTCTCTTTGCGTGCTCAGCTAATTTATTTTTATGCCTAATAGATGTTACAATTCCTTGTGATGCCCAATTTTACTGTATTATTTATAATACAGTATTGTTATCGATTTTTTAAAAAAAAACAAATTTTGCTGCCCTCAAAATTTTTTTTTCAACGTTTCATGACTAGTAGACACGAAAAAAGCAATAAAAATTTTCACTCCGTCTGTCCGCCGTACGCCGACCGCCCCACGCAAAATCCTTCGAAGGCTCGTAGCTCTCAAACCAGTAGAGCTTTTAAATTAAATTTTTTTCTATGAATAGACTGGGTGGACCTCTTGAATTGACATTATTTTCAGAGGAGGGGATTTGAGGGGGAGCAATTTAGACGAAAAATTTTGGTTTCTAGATCTCAGCAACCGCTAATGGTAGGAGGTTGAAACTTGGAATTTCTATAGAGCTTTGATAGTGGACCCATTTGCAAAAAAAAATTGATGATATGGGTGAAGGGGTGTGGGAGTGGAGGGGGAAACAATGCGTCCTAAACGCAAAAAAGTCGAAATCGACACATTCTAAAATCCATATCTCCTAAACCGTTAATGACAAGCAATTAAAACTTATCAAATATCTGTAGTTATACTAGGAGAGTAGATTGAAACAAAATTTTTGAGTGGGGGTAGTGGCGTACGGGGGTAGGGGTTGAAATTCTTAACATTACGATATCTCTCAAACCAATGGCACCAGAAAAACAAAATTCGTTTTGGATACAAAGCTTGATAAATAAAGATTGCTCAAAGTAAAATCTTTGAAGGGGGCGGGGGAGTACGTAAGTGGAGGGGATAAGAATTTTTCAAAAATAACACGTTTCATATCTCAATAACAGTGTAAGATGGATGTTTCAAATTTTTACCACAAGTAGGCCTAACAGAACCCTAGTAGGGAAAAAAGTTTGGGGGTGTGGGTGTAGAGGGTGAGGGTGGGGAAGGGTGAGAAAGAAAAAGTTCCGATGCTTATATCTTAAGAATCTATAATGATAGGAAGCTGAAACTTGGTATTTAGATAGAGCTATAGTAGTGGCATGGTGGAAAAATACATTTTTTTTTAGGGGTAGTATGGTACGGGGGTGGGGGGTGTTTTCCCTAACTTCAGAACGGCTTATGCTAGGAAGTTGAAACTCGGTACGTATATGTAAATTAACTAGAAAACTAATTATGATATTCATTGGCGTTCAGAAGGGGGGGGGGCAAAAAAAAATATCAGTTAATATAAAATGCATATATTTTCACGATTTTCGTCATATCTACTAGGTCTTTCGAAATATTGAATTCATTTTTATTCTACGGATTCTTCATGTGAATACCTAGAATGTGTTTTCAAGATTTTTTGAAATTCGACCCCTAAGAGGGTGTAAACTGGTTGTATACTTTTTCATAAATTCCACCATGTTTCTCAGGTCTGATCAGATATCGAATATCTTTTCACTTCCCCAGGTTTGTTTAATAATCACCTATTTTTAAGTTTTGTCTTTTTCAACCTCTAGACCGCATCCCGGAATATGACCCAATTATATAATTCATATGTTACACCCTTTTCTAACCGCTTCCCGAACTTTTTGTTAGGTTTTCAGTCACATCGTAACATACACCGCATCCCCGAATCGAACGCGTTCTGAACTTCTGTCGGAAAAATAATAAAGTTGCGCCCAGACTGTTGGCAGATTTTTTCTTTCAGAATTCGTTACGATTTTTCTTTCCCGAATCGCGTCAACCGTTCCATACATTTATCGACACGACATCGGTACGAAGTCGTGTCTGATGTCGGCGCATTTTACTGACAAATCGTACCGAATTCGTAACGATTTCGGACTTTTTTGTTTCCTGGGTCGGATCCAGTTATACTATTACGTCTATGAGCGGAACTGACTGCGAACGATAATAGTTCGTTTATTTCAGTTATGAGAACACTCTTCTGAACTAGTTCGTTCGCGAACTACATAAGATTTCGATGTCGTAACGAAAAAAATTCTGAAAAAACATACCGCAGTCCAATTTCTTTAGCAAATACCACTACTGTAGAACTAAAATAAAAATAAAATCAATTTTCTTTGAAGCTCCTTACTTTTTATTTATTATGCATCACAAGTGTAGTGTTATGCATCACAAGTGTAGTGTAGTAATTGTGCCTTCAGCCGTGTCGGACGTGTATTACCTGCTAGTAAACTTTTTAATATTTTAACAGATTGATCCCGTTGTCCGCTATTTGCGATTCGGGCTGACTGTTTCGGTCTTTTTTCAATAATAATTTTTTGCTTTCGCCTGCGAAACTTGACTTTTTATCGCCTTTGTTCGTTATGGCGGAATGTGCCGCGTCTTTGTGTGTGGATATTCAAAATGGATCACCATTTGTGCTCTGTGCCGGTATTTGCGGAAAATCATTCCACAGTAAATGTGTCGGTCTCAAAGGTACCATAGGTGATGCGATCACCAAATCTGGAAATGGTCTGTATTGGTTCTGTCTATCATGCAGATCTTCATCAATGACGAGCTATGTGACCAGACTTAAGCTCATACGTGCTGCCGTATCTTCCGCTAGTAAAGTCCTAGCCTCCTGCAACAATATTTTCCAAGACGCTCTCATCGATGTGGATAGACTATTAACCGTCAACACTGACGGTGTAAAACTACCTTCTCCACATGTGCTGGGGCCGCCTGCTGCAAAACCATCGCAGAAAATCATTGCTCCTGTCAATGCGCCGCTACATATTCCCGATAGTCGGGTACTTCGCTCTAGTGCCAAAACGAATAGTGCAAATTCACCAGGTCATATACCTAATTCTAGTTCGCGCAACAAGAAATCAACGGCATCGACATTGACAAACGGCAAATTACAGCCGGTTGCTCGTTCTCCGTTGGAAACTGATGTCGAATTAACTCCATCAGCTGATCCAACTGTTCTGCCATCGACAAATGTAAATGTAAATGTAAACACAATTGATCAGCTGAATGTTCCACCTACAAATGACTGGGTATCCATACCACCGCGTTCACGGAGCAAGCGGAGGAGACTTGTTGGAACCGATGTCTCGTATTCGTCAGTGGAGTTGAATGTGGTGCCTATTAGGTCTTGGCTGCATATCTCTAGCTTTAAACCCTCTGTGGAAAGCGATGCGATTATTAAGCTAATTTCCACCAAACTTAATGTTCCGGCTGATCAACTCGCGTGTCACAGGCTAACAAAGAATAGTGTTGATGCCAATACTCTGCGGTTTGTCAATTTCAAGTTGGGCATCCCATCCCAACTGTTAAATGATGCCCTAAAGTCTTCAAACTGGCCGTTAGGTGTTCAGGTGAGGACATTCGTGCATCGGCCAAAAAACTTAGATGCGGAATCCATTCCAACAACATTGTAACTAATGGGAGTGGAGGTACTTTTTCCTGTTATTATCACAATGCTGGTGGACTGAGGACAAAAACAGAACATTTTTTTAAAGTTTCATCGAGTCATGATTATGATATTATAGCCCTCACTGAGACATGGCTGCATGATCATATTTATTCTTCGGAACTCTTTGACGGATTCTATCATGTTTACCGGAAAGATCGTGCAATATCCGGTCTTCATCAGAGAGGAGGTGGTGTATTGCTTGCAATAAACTCGACGCTCGCGAGTAAGGAAATCGTGCTGCCATCCTTGGAAATGAATCAAACGAAAATTGAACAACTTTGTGTCCTTGTTCGATTTGACGATTTAAATGAACTTTACTTCTTCATCAGCTATATTCCACCCGGTAGCTCCTTCGAAGTATATATGCTCCACGTTGAAAATATAAATTTCATTGCCGGGAACTTATCCGACGATCAGCGTATTTGTGTGCTTGGCGACTTCAACCTTGGCAACGTTTCATGGACCTGGTGCCCAGATAGTAAAATGCTTATCCCTTATCATGCCAAAACGGATATTGAAACAAACTTTCCGGACTCAATTTTTTGCTTAGATTTAATTCAAGTCAATCATGTAGTAAATTCGTTAGAACACATTTTAGACCTTATTTTTCTGGACAAAAATATTAAAGTGTTGAATGTTGGCGAAGCAATTTTTAATCTTTTAAGTAACTCCATTCATCACAAAGCAATTGTAATCAATTTCCAATTTTATAATTTTAGCTCCAATAACAGTACTAAGATTATCGATAGTGAACTAGTGTATAATTTTGCACTTGGAAATTTTTGTGATATTAATAACTATTTCAATTCAGTTGAGTGGATTGAATTATTTAAAGATCTGAATCTCAACGCTGCTTATATTAAATTTAATTCTATCATTATTAATTGTATCGCGCTATTTGTTCCCAAAAGAATTATCAAGAGTAACAAGCTTCCCTGGCACAACGTTCGTCTTTCAAAACTTAAAAATGCGAGAAATAAAGCACATGATAAATTTAAGGGTACGAAGTCGGCAGTGGATCTTGAACGGTTTATGGGTTTGCGCAGAGACTATGATTGTCTAAACAAGTTCCTCTATAAACAATACCTACTGTCTACAGAGTCAAAAATAAAAACGGATAGTAAAATCTTCTGGTCTTTTCTGAACTCAAAGAGAAAACATTTGCCCATCCCTTCTGTGATGGAATTTAGAGGGTGTTCCTCCACTGATTTAACATCGTCTTGTGACTTATTTGCCAATTTCTTTGAATCTGTTTACAACAATAGTGTTCACCCGCATGATCCTAATATGTTCAGTCATCTAACCCCGATTACAGATATCGGCTCATTGGTATTTTCTGTTGCAGATGTCTCTACTGCAATGGCATGTCTTAAAAATAGTTTTAGCCCGGGCCCGGATGGAATACCTCCTGGTTTCTTGAAATCTTGTCAGGACTCTTTATGTACTCCTTTAAGTATAATTTTTAATATGTCGTTATCGTATGGTATTTTTTTAGATGATTGGAAAATATCTTATATAACGCCAATTCATAAGTCTGGGCCTAAGCACTTGGTTGAGAACTACAGACCGATTTCTAAGTTATCTGCAATACCAAAGTTATTTGAAAGTATTGTAAAAACTAAACTCGTTTTTGAAGTAAAGGAGCATATATCTACTTCTCAACATGGTTTTGTGTCTGGAAGATCAACCGAGACTAATCTTGCTGTTTTCACCCATTATTGCTTGGAAGCGCTAGAGTCAGGCTTTCAGGTGGACGTTTTGTATACGGATTTCGTAAAAGCGTTTGATAGAATTCATATAAACCTGCTGCTTTCAAAATTGGGTGCTCTTGGTTTTCATTCTAATCTTTTGCTATGGATTGGCTCTTATTTGGATAATAGGAAACAGTATGTTCGTTTATCGTCTTTCTTGTCACGTTGTATCTCAGTTCCCTCTGGTGTTCCTCAGGGTAGTCACCTCGGTCCTCTTCTTTTCCTCATTTTTATTAATGATGTTTTTGATCTGTTCCAACATGCGTCATGTTTGGGGTTCGCCGATGATCTGAAAATATACACTCGTCTGAATAGTCAAATCGAATCCTGTAGGTTTCAATCTGAGATTACTCTATTCTGGGAATGGTGTGAATTTAATTCTCTGCTATTAAATCCCAATAAATGTAAAATTTTTACTATAGGGCGGAGTAATTCCCCAGTTCATTTTAATTATAATTTTCCTGGTATCACTCTGACTCGATCTGAGGTAGTATTGGACCTAGGCGTGTTAATGGATAGCAAACTCAGTTTCAATATGCATGTTGATCGAATGATATCTAAAGCTAATTCTAAGTTGGGATTTGTGATGAGAAATTCTATGGAATTTAATGATCCTTATACCCTAAAAACCCTGTTCTGCTCTCTTGTGAGATCCATTTTGGAATACTGCTCAGTTGTGTGGAATCCTTTTTATTACACTCATATCAAAAGACTCGAATGTGTTCAGAAAAGGTTTACGAGGTTCGCTGTTAGAAGATTTCATTGGTCCGAGGGATTACCTTCTTATGTAAGTAGGTGCAAACTAATTGATCTGCTACCCTTGCAGAATCGTAGACAGATTCGTGATATAATGTTTGCACGTGACGTATTATGCTCCAAAATAATTTCGCCGGAACTTCTCGCGTCTTTTCATATTTATGCACCTGAAAGACCACTGCGGGTTCGTACCTTTCTTCAAATCCAATCCACATAGAGTAAACTATGGCATGAATGAGCCACTCACGCGTTGTGCTTCGCGTTTCAACGAGGTTAGTTCTCTTGTTGATTTAAGTTCGGGTAGATTCCCTTTCAAATCGATTTTAATCAACGTTTGGAGACTTAACTGAAATTGGAAATGAACTTATTCTTTTTGTCTTTTTAATAAAATTCTCTTTGATACTATTATGTAATTGCTCTTGCCCACTTATAGGTATTTATTGTTAATTTTACTTTCTTATTTTAAATTCGTAGTCTGTAAATATAAACATATGGTAGACGAAATAAATAAATAAAAGTGTTTAATTGTCTGACGACAGTTCTTCTACATAATTACTTGCAGTTACAGCTGCAGTGATGTTAACACCCACTCTCATCCTTTCTTTTTAAACGCTTGTTGTGACGGTCCTTGACGTTACTAAAATACTTCTTGATGGCCGTTGTTATAAAGTGAATTTTAGATTGCGGATTATTTTGGAGACACGAATCTGTAATTTTATAGGTAAAAGGTGAAAAAAATTGCACGAAAAGACATTATGAATAATCTAAAAACCTTTCAGTACATCAATGAGTACATAATTTTTGACACCAATGTTATTTTTAACTGCTGTCCAAGAAAATTGTGATGTAAGGATGTCAGTACCGAATAAAATATTTAAATTTCCACTGACATAATTAGAAACATCGTCTATCGAATACCGAGCAAATTTGTCCCTCTGCAGTAATAAAAATTTTATATTATGGGTTATCGTTAATATACAATCATAATTATGTTGTCGGAATTATATAGGTACCAGTTGTTTTTTCATTTTGCTATTATTTTTCAAATTTTCCTCTAATTCTAGGACAGCGTCCTTAGAAGTCAACGGAAATTGAGGTAAAAGATCGAATGTGTCTTTAGAATTCATAGACTGTATTAGTGTCTCAACTTTTTTGCGTAGTGCAATGAATTCCTTAGTGAAATGCAGCATAAGGTCTTTATTGTTTTCTTTAACTTTTTCATTTTCTTCCAAAATTGCTTTATTTTGGGCCTGCGTAGCTTCCAGAAGTTGTACGATGTCTGGAAATGAAGCACTTAGAAGCAAACAATTTAGGAGTGTAGGTTTCATACTTTTTAGTGACATGCTCTTATCAGTTGAACTCTGCTGAGTAGTTTGTTGATAGGAATTATAGTTATTCAAATGTGCACTATCTCCGAAAACATGAACAGCTTCACTAGGAGATGGAATGCGTTGCGTTGAAGTGACTGGATAGTTACCTTTATTGTAATAATTTTCAGTTATGATGGATACAACACTATAATTAGAAATACTCACTGGGATTTACCATAAGAAATTGGTTATATGTAGGTGTTTCGTTCATGGAAGGACCAACAAAAAGTACTTGGGATGATGCAATATCTTGTTAAATAAAATAAAATAACAAAGATAAACAATTTTCTAATCTCATTACAGTAGCTAATTTTTACAAGATGTGGCAACACAACTTAGTTGTTTTTATATTTTCAAATTCAAATTCAAACTAAGATATAATTTTAAATATTGTACTTAAATATTGTCGTATTTACCTTCAGTTTCAAAAGCGTTTTTATCTTTCTCACCGGATGAATCCATTTTTATTAAACTTTATGCTTTTTATTAAACTTAATGTTATCTTTAAACTTAATGCTATGTTATGTTAAATTATATTATATTCTGGGGTCTGGGTGGCTTAGTCGTGCCTTCGGTGCACCTGGTACCAGGTTCAAATCCGCTTGGCGGCAAGTAATTTTCGAAAATGGTATTGGGTGCCGGACTACCAGTTCACTCAGCTGTAAATGAGTACCTGAGTTAAAATCGGGGTAATAATCACGGACGAGCGTGTAGCTGACCACTTCACCTCCTAGTGTTCCGTTGGTCTCGAAACGAAGTAGCTCTAGCATTACTTCAAGGCCTAGGCCCGATTTGGGCTGTTGCGCCATTGATTATTATTGTTTATTATTATATTATATAATTTTTGTGTTTTTATGTATGTGAATATGTATTGGCTTTCACAATAAAGGCACAAGTAGCTTCAATTCTGATGAATCTTCTGTTGATAAAACCATGTATTTTTTATCTACAGATGACAGTGAAAGTTTGTATTTTTCTGTATGTTCTGAGTTTTGTGTGACATGTACTTGCAAAAAAAGAGAGATCAATTTCTAAATCGTAAAACTCTGTAAGAGAGTAAAATTCATATCCTTCAAGAAATATTTCTTCATTTTCTTTAAAGATTTTGTTCACTTTATATATTTTGCCGCCACTCATGCAATAGTTGGTTGGATTTCTTTGTAGAAACGGTAAAATTACCCAAAACTACTGATTTGATGCTATTAGATTTCCGAGATGATTTTATAATAGGATACATAAGTTCATGTTGACTGCAGCGATTGAAGATAAATGTGCTTTCTTCAAGAAGTCTGTTTGACAGTTGAGCAAGAATGAAGTTTTCCTTTTTAATTTTTTTTTTTTTCCAAGCATTTGAGATGTTTTTCAAATTTAAACGCGCTGAAGTTATCAAGACAGCCATGGTTCAAAACATCACTAGAAAGATGTATCAAACAATGAACATTATAGGTGTGTTTTTTTTCAACTGAACCACGATCAAGATCATTTATTTTACATTGAAAACAACAACAATTGAGGTGAAAAACAAAGTGGGATCATAGTTGGATCGTAAAGCTGCTTCCGAATTCAACAAAATTTTCGTATTTTCACAGTTGTCGCCCTGCAACTCAACTACAATGGCAGCTGATAATTGACATTTGTCAAACGTCAATAAATATTTTCCGTATTTATTAAACAATATTCGCAAATATCTGCACAGTATTGGTTCAATACATAGTAATTTTAAGTACTTACTGCTTCTATTTCGTTTATATCCATTATTTTCACTAGTATCTGCCAATAATATATCAATAAATATTTGACAGACAACAGCTGACACATAATTTCTAGCAGGAATGCCAACCGTTTAAATTGTTTTTTTTTGGATCATCCCACATCGTTTTTTTTTAGTTATGATCTTGATCCAGTTGAAAAAAACGCATCTTAAATGTTAAAGTTTGTAATCCATATAATGTTTCAATACTCATTACAAATTCCTCCAACAAACTTTTCGCCAAGAAATTATGTGATGATGAGGGGGACAATATGTAGGGCAAGGGGTAGAATGATAAGGGTACACAGAGGGGGGGGGGGGGTTATCAGTGGGGGAGTGAAGGGTTGAATTTTGGAGAGGTAGAGAGTAGAGAGGAGGGTGGTGGGTCAGAGGTAGAGAAAGTAGATGAGAAGGAACAATATGGATGGTGAGGGGGAGAATGGTAAGGGTACACAAAGGGGGTAAACAGTGGGGGGGGGGGGGTGAAGGGTTGAATTTTGGAGTGGAAGGGGGTAAAGAGGAGGGTGGGGGTAGAGGGGTTAGAGAAAGTAGATGAAGGGGAACAATGTGTAGGGTGAAGGGTAGAATGATAAGGGTACATAGAGGGGACAATACAGTGGGAGGGGGGGGGGTGAAGAGTTGGGGTACACAGAGGGGGGTGAAGAGTTGGGGTACACAGAGGGGGGTTTACAGTGGGGGGAGTGGTAGAAGGTAGAGAGGAGGGTGGGGGTAGAGGGGTTAGAGAAAGTAGATGGGGGAACAATGTGTATGGTGAAGGGTAGAATGATAAGGGTACATAGAGGGGACAATGCAGTGGGGGGGGGGGTGAAGAGTTGGGGTACACAGAGAGGGGTTTACAGTGAAGGGAGTGGTAGGAGGTAGAGAGGAGGGTGGGGGTCAGGGGAGAGAGAAATTAGATGACAGGGAACAATATGTAGGGTGAGGGGTAGAATGATAAGGGACACAGAGGAAGTATACAGTGGGTGGTGATGGGTTGAATTTTGGAGGGGTAGAGGGTAGAGAGGAGGGTGGGGGTGGGGGTATAGAGAAAGTAGATGACGGGGAACAATATGTAGGGTGAGGGGTAGAATGATAAGGGTACACAGAGGGAGGGGGGTATACAGTGGGGGTGTAGGGTTGAATTTTAGAGGGTTAGGCGGTAGAGAGGTGGGTGGGGTTTGGGGGGATAGAGAAAGTAGATGAGGGGGATTATTGTGTAGGGTGAGGAGTAGAATGATAAGGGTACACGGAGGGGATATACAGTGGGGGGTGAAGGTTTGACTTTTGGATGGGTAGGGGCAGAGAGGAGGGTGCTGGGTTGGGGGATAGAGAAAGTACAATATGTAGGGTGAGGGGTAGAATAATGATAAGGGTACACAGAGGGAGGGTATACAGTGGAGGGGGGGGGGGTGAAGGTTTGAATTTCGGAGAATGGGGTGTAAGAAGAAAAGTAAGGGGGTGAGAGAGGGGTGAGGGAAATCAGTTGTTTTTAAAGAGATAGGAGTAGTATTTCAAATTGTATCGGTGTTTTTACTGTCGCTTTTTCGCTTCATTGAGTTTCAAATCACAACGTGACTAAAGAAGTTTTCACTTCAAAACGTCTAAACTCTATAAAGTCTATCGAAAAATTAAATTTTAATATACCGAACAAATAAAAATACGGTCTCGCTATAAAAACATTAAATTTAACTCTAAGAACTGCAATTCACAACAAAACTGTGTTTATTGTTAAAATAAATGTATTATAAATAATTATATACTCACAGTTTTTAATCACATGTATTTATTATAGGTACAACTCGAACATCACTTCACAGACGCAAGTTGCGAACTGAACTCAATTAACAATTCAAATCGAACGCTTAACGGAACGCGGGACAATTGCTTCTCGTGCATTGCCACCTGAAACCATCAGAAGGAAGACATGTCTTTTCGAATTCTGTCCGAAATCGTTACGAAATTTCTCTGAGAAATTTCCCACCGACATCTAAACGATTTCGGTCAGACAAATCGTTCCGAATTTTCCGACTTACGATATTTTGTGGCTTATTGTTTGCTGGGTTTGGATACATCTAAGCTACATATTTAGTCGATATAATACTTCGGACAATTCAATGTTACCTTTTACTATAGAAGAATCATAATTATTATGACAGAAATTAGAATTAACAGAAATTGTGCAAAGAGCTCAACAATACCGGCAGAATCACTAGACGAAACATCATCCAGATACACGCAATTAGGTAATATGTTATCTGACTTCAATGAATTGATGTAATTCCAGAAAGAATTCAAATTGTGTGGAATGTGATTTTCAATACCAGCTATACCGGATCTGTTCATAACAGAATGTTTTTAGAGTCTTACATTCAGAACGCAGTCTGGCAAAAATATTATAATCTTCAGATAAACCTGTTAATTTGTAATTCGAATGAGCATTTTTCTTATCAATAATACGTTTTCTAGGTTCTTTACTGTACCAGCATGGATATGATGAATTAAAGACCACTTTACTATGAACGTTGCTGTAAATAACTTCATTGACTAGTTCGTTAAATAAGTTAACGGCAGTATTGATATCCAGATCATTGAAGACACTATTCCAGTCGATAAGAGAAAGCTTATGTATGATAAGTTCAAAGTTAGCTCTTTTGAAATTTAAACTAGAAAATGATATGTTATTTTTTGTAGAAAGATCTACGTTAACTTGAATGATTAAGGCAGGATGATATAGAATATCAAGCGGAACAAGATTAAAACTGGATCGCGTCACAGCAGTTGATGATGATGTTGTAAGAATGAGGTCGAGGAGCTTACCGTTTGCGTTGAAGATGGAGTTCTTTTGATAGAAGTCCAATTCACAGAGAGTATCGATGAGACTATTTCCAGCTTCTGAATAGTTCGGTGCAAACCACACGGTAAATTATAGTCACCAGCTACAATAATATCAGACGACGGAAAAGTATCTACCATTTGCCTGATAGTATTGAGATGCGTTACATATGTCAGTATTCGAAGATAGTGGTAAGTAAACTGCACCAGCGATAACTTTGGCATTGGTCGTGTCCAATTCCACGAAGATTTGTTCAATATTATTATAAGGAACAACTATTTCCTTCGCGTAAAGATTTCGGTGAACAGCTATTAGGCATCCTCCACCTCTTGTTTCGTTGCTGGTGTTAATATTTCGAACAATGCGGAAGATCAAATGGTCAGTTCACTAGAGAATACGTCATCATCAAGCCATGTTTCGGTTAAGATTATTACATCAAAGTTTACGCTCACTGCGTTTTTCCTAAGTACCGGAAGTTTAGTTTTTAGACCACGGACATTTTGGTAATAAATGGTAATGTTTGAGGCTCGTTCCGTTGGTGATTGGCATCGATTACGACGGGTTCGCATCCTTTTGGATTCGATTCCGAAAATTACTACTCCTTTTGTTTGGTCTAGTAAATTCTTTCACGAAAAGGCCAGACGGCCAAAACGCAGAACTGATCACAATGGAGTACTCAGGTGGTACGGTCAACTTAAAAGAAGATACTCGCCTATCAGGAAGATTATCCGGCGTCAGCTTAATGCAGGATAATTTTGAAGAAGCGTGTCCCAATTTCTTATAAATGTACGAAAATACTTCAGCCTCAGTAGTGTCATACGCCAGACGTGATACGAAGATCTGCTTATACGGCGTAACAACTCGCAGGAACCCAGTTGGATCTTCCTAGATATGACGCAGTTGGTCAGACCTCTCCATCTGGAGTTCGCGTTTGCGAGAAAGTGGGTGGATATTTGGCGCTTAACAGTCCCTAGTGGGACCTGAACGGGTTCTATGAGCGAGCCCTTCCTAGTGGAATCGAGTTCCACAAGAGAGAACCCTGCAAGGCCAAGAACCTTGCCTAGCTAATTCGTTTCCCCGATCTTTACCCTTGGTGTGACCGGCGACCCAAAGCACACTGATTCGAACTCGTCTTCCTAAGTAGGCTCATCTCGGAGAATTACAATATTTCACTTTAGCCTAGCGTCTTCCTGCAAAGTCCGACAGGCGGCCTTCCGCGGATATCCATGTATCTCCGCGTGGAAAACGCTGGCGTAGTCCGGTAAGTGGTAGGACTTTGCGAAAACTTCAGCTTCGACTCCGCAGTTTATTTTTAATGGATATGACCATTCTTTCATTCTAGTTGGGAAACCCACAGCGAAATCCTTTTTGAAGATTAGTCTCGGGGTTGACACCCAACCCTGCTTATGTACATCTGGCTTAGGACCATGCCACCATCCTTAGAGACAAGTTTGAAGAAATTGTCACGGAGGTAGTTGAAAGTGTCCTAAACCAGGACCATAATGTTTCCTAATTCCGGATCTTGAAGGAGGTTACCCACTACTAAGCGCCGAATAGTTGACAATACCTCCGACCAGTAGACAGCCTGTGACTGTTACTGTTGAGTCCGCTAGTGTCGAAGTCATACTGTCACGCCCATGTCCCAATTGCAGGCTTCTGTCCAACAGAGTAGGCAGCCCCAATCCCTTATCCATTCTCGACTTACTGGAGTAGTTGCTCGGACGTCGCCCTGTTTCTCATCCCGACGTTACTCCAGAATATGGGTCTGTACCCCCAGGCGTGGTTTTCTCTGAATTTTGCTGGCAGAAGCTGGACCATTTCTCTTTACACAAACAGAATCTAAGCGCACTTTTGCCGGCAACCATACCGCTGCATATGTTTCTGGTCAAGCAAAATGCACCTGAATGCACCAAGGTACAAGTTGCCATCGAAAGTGAAATGTCGTTTTAATCGTCCGTTTTCTGGACAAATGTTTGCCTCCTCCAAGAATCCTGATGTATCCAATTTACGTAAGTCGTACGTGTGCCAAAGAAACGTCTTGACATAAAAATACCATTTTGATTGTTGTTCGAAACATGTGAGTTGGTGGTTTGTTCTCTTCACGTTTTTTTTTACACGAACAACAAAACGTATCTGTACGCATTTTGAAATGTCTGACATGTACGTTCAAGAGGGCGGGGATGACGTTCGAATGAAAGGATTTACGTTATGTCGGCTGTTTTCTGTTCCCAGATGTATAAATGTTATAATTCATAATCATGTTACGTACACAGCTGTTGTACGCCTCGTTAGTTCTCTCCAGGTAGTTGCTTACGTCAATCGAGCCTCGTAAGTTTTTATTGCGAACGAATAGTTTTAATTGGAACGATGCCATATGTAACGATGCCATCGTCGAATGAAGGAATGAGTGACCTAAGACATTTTCCCCAAACTACACCTCCTTAATATTTTCCTGAAGCGGAACTCCATCAGAATACCGAAGAAACCGGCTTGGAAGGTTTACTATCGGCACGGGCTTGGTCAAGGATCACAGCAAGATCCTATCCAAGTAACGCATGAACCAGTCGTTTGTGAAAGGTCGGATGGCACCTGGACTGATTCCTCCGTTGGAGACTCTCTGGAACTCTGGATGAATACTCACTTCCCCGATTGTCGAAGCGGCGGAATGAAGATGTCGGACGGCACCTGGACTGACTGATTTCTCGCGTCCGAGACGTCTCTCTGGACAATTGACAATTAGCTAGGCATTCCCGTTCAGTCCACTTCAAAGGACACGAACGAACGAATATCCGGCAAAATTCCCTAGCTCAAGACCGGGGCTAAATTTATTCTAAATTTAGAATAGAATCGAAATTTAGAATAAAATCCATACGGTGTAGGAAAATAGGAAAAGGGTGCTTCTTCACTGAATGTCATGACCTAGAAAAAAAGGTCCTCATTTCCATAGCGAACTGAACTAGTTCTTTATTTTACTACCCAGTTGGCGAGAAAGGAAATGTGATGACGAACTACTTTCTACAAACGAACTAGGACCGGAATTCACTGCGAACTACTTCGTTCATTTCACTTATGGGAACGCTCTTCCGTACTAGTTCCGAGTCACGAACTAGACAAGCCTAGTTCATACGCATTGACGTAGTTCGGACAATTCGGTTCTGATTTATGCTTTTTGCGCTATCCAGTTCTTTTTACTTCTATATAACCAGCTTTGTTTGCACACTGTCATACATATAAAAATGAATAATATAAATTAATATGTACAGTCCCTGTTCAACGAATTAGAACTACTCACATTTTTCCCCATTCTTTAAAAGAAATAAGCTTCACGAAAAAGTGTTTTTTTCCCCAAGAAGATTAATTTTACCTGGCGGCTGTAAAAGTTGTGAATATGGCATACCCACCCTTCTACCCGTCTTAAAGGAGAGTGCTTTTTACCTGCCCCTCCCTTTACGTGTTGAAGGCGATAGACCTGTTTCTATATAAAATAGTGAAACTATCCCGAATTTCTCATTCTTCTTCAAATATTTGGAAAGGATTTGTCAAGTGGTGAAGCTGTTTTTAGAAATTTAGTGGTTTTAGTTTACTTCGTTTTGGACATTTAAAACTTCGTGTACTTTTCTGAAACTTTTTGGTCATAACAATAAAAATGGGAAAGCGCAAGGACATTAGCTTGGAAAAAAAGTTAGCAATAATATCTTTATTGAAGACCAAAAAGTTTTCCTTGAGAGAAATTGGAAGAAAAGAGGATGTTTCTCATCAAACTGTGATGAGAATCAATAATTTAGCGCAGAAAAATCAAGACCTAGTCAGCAACAAACGGCGGAATTGTCGCGGAATAAGGAAGACAACACCTCAAACGGATCGTAGGATTGTTCAAACGGTCTGCGAAAACCGTTTTCAATCGACGAGAAGCCTGCGTCAAGAGCTGCTGGGCGAAGGGATAGAGATAACCGCTATGACTTTAAGAAGGCGTTTCTATGAAGCCAACCTTAAGTCGAGGCGACCAGCAAAAAAGCCTAAGATAACAGCTAAAATGCGAAAAGCCAGGCTGGAGTTTGCTAGAGCTCATCAACATCTCACCGTAGCTGATTGGAAAAATGTAAGGAATATTTTATATCAATGCATAATGATTGTATTGCATTTACTTTTCGCTTGGGAATCCAACATTAAAAAATTGTTTTTTTTTTCTTTTTTTAGGTGGTGTTTAGTGATGAATCCAGACTTGAGTCTGTGACGGAGAGACACGTTAGAAGGAGGCCATCAGAAAGGTATGACGAAGCTTGCATCGTGAAAACAGTAAAATATCCACCAGCCACAATGATATGGTCCTGCATCTCAGGCGAGGGACCTGGACCGATCTTTTTCGTCGAAGGAACCATGTACAGTACCCAGTACTACGAAGTGATACAAACCATTTTAATTCCTTATTTCAACTCCTTGAAGAGTTGTGAAAAGGCAAATATATTTATGCAGGATAGTGCACCCTGTCATCGTGCCCATATTATCACAAAACTGTTCTCTACCGCAAATATCCCAATTCTTCCTTGGCCAGGCAATTCTCCCGACCTTAACCCTATCGAGAATGTCTGGAGTCTCCTGAAATCTGAAGTTTACTCCTCTCCTAATCCAACCGTTTCTATCTTAAAAGAAAATATTGGAAATATCTGGCAAAACAGCGAAAGAATCAAAAATATTACACAGCGGTGCATTGAAAGCATGCCAGAAAGAATTAAGGCTGTAATTAGTGCTAAGGGTGGCCCTACCAAATATTAACAGCAAATTAAATTTTTAATACATAAAATATCATAAAACGAATAAAGAATTTTGAAAACAAAAAATGTATTTTATATTTCCTTTCTGCAAAAAGTTATAGCCTAAAGAAAGAGAAAATTTTAAAAAAAAAAACCTTAGTGGTCCTAGCTCGTTGAACAGGGACTATTGAAGATATGTTAATCTTCCTAAATAGTACAGGATGAACAAAACTGATCAATTTTCCACTGAACCATTCACCCAGTTCAGTAGTCACAATATCCTCTTAAAACCGGGGGCTAAATGAGTTTATGGTATTAAAAGGGCCTTTTAGCTGCGACTCAGCCAATTTTCGTAGTCAGTTCTAGAAATCGGAAAAAACATCCCTTCAGATCCCGCTCGACGGCCTAAAAAAATTTTCATTTTCAAACGGAAAATGCGTGAACTTTCGTAAATCCTATGACTATTTCATTTCGGCCATAGGTTTGCAGTTCTCCAAGATTTTTCGTGGATAACTACAGTAGTTTTCCTGCTGTAGTTTTGGGAATAAAACTCTCAAGGAATAGATTTCATAATTTTCTTTTTTAAACAACAATTTGTCTTGCAGTTGTGATCAAGTTTCTTTTTGCTTATCAAATTTCAAGGGTTTTTTCCAAGAAAATTTCGAACTAAATCAGATAGCGTTCCTTGAAACTTATCGGGACGGGAAACCATAAGCTCGCGGAAAACTCCATTACAACTCCCAGAGTAGTTCCTTTTTGTTTTTAATCAAAACTTACATTGGTTCTATGGATTCGTCAAAGTTGATGCCGTTCTGCAAAACCAACTGATAACTTCTGTGAACTTTTCATCAAAGTTTTTATTTAATTCTAGTCTTTATTTGGTTTTACTGACTCCACAATTCTTTTCGTTTCGAATACTTTAAACCTTGGCTGGAAACTTTTTCTTTATTCTCATGGAAAATTTTTTTTATTAGGGGAACACAAACCTATGGCTTTGACGATACCGATTTTTTGTAACATCTATATCTATAAAAGAGGATGTCCTGTATGTGGGTGGGTATGTGGGTATGTTCCCTATAGACTCCTGATCCGCTGAACCGATTTCGATGACATTTTCAGGGAACGTGTAGAGTAGTCCCGGGATGGTTTGGTTGCGCTTTCCTATACTATTCATCCGATTACGATGAAACTTCGCTGATATATTAAGCACACGCCCACGAAGGTTTCTGCGTTAACAAAATCATTTTACAATTGGTGGTACGAGAGTTATTTCAACATTTAAGAGTATTCATATGATTTAGCGGTAGTTCGTTTAATGTTTTAAATAATCGCATAGTATGCCGTGAATCAAATGTCAACCGCATAGTCGGCGATAGTAGAAAATCCGACGTTATCAAAAATAAATATAAATCTAATTTCAAGCGTACACGTCTCAAAAAATCAAACAACGTGATTTGTTAAAAATAAAAATAATTTATTAAATGGTAAAGTTGGAGATGGATGGTGGATAGAGGATAGTGGCTGGAAGATAAAGGATGCTGGATAGAGGATGAAGGTTGGTGGACGGTAGATAGTACTCGAAGGATGGTGGATGGTGAATAGAGGATGGTCGATGGTGGATGAAGGATGGTGGATGGTGGGTGGAGGATGGTAAATAGAGGATGGAGGATAGAAGATTGAGGATGGTGGATGGTGGATGGTGAATAAAGGATGATGGATTGAGGATGGGGGAACGGTAGATATAGGATGGTGGATAGAGGATGGTAGATGCTGGAAAGAGGATGGAAGATGGGGGACGATGGATGGAGAATGGTGGATGGCGGATAGAGGATGGGAAATGGAGGATGAAGGATGGAGGGTGTTGGATAGAAGATTGTTGATAAAGAATCAAGTAACAGAAGCAACGGGAGAAATGGGAGAAACGGGAGTAACAGGAGCATCGGGAGATACAGGAGCAACGGGAGAATCAGGACCAATGGATCAATGAGAGAAACGGGAGGAACAGGACCAATGGATCAACCGGAGAAACGGGACCAACGGGAAAGACGGGAGTAACAGGGACGATAGAACAACGTGAGCGTAGCCGCGGTACGCGGCTAGTAAGTTATAAGTGAAGAGTCTTTCACGTAATTTTTAAGTAAATGTATTTATATCAATTAGTAATTTTCTTACAGTAGTTACTGCTTTAAGGCTAAATGACGACTCCCATTGATTATTGTTTAGAGTCGCAAGTAAACTCGGTTTTCCATTACTTCTTCGTTGGGGCTTGTTTATGTGCTGCAGATGTCGTTTCTGTTTTTAGTTACTCGAATTAAAACTATTTCATTGGTCGCGTTTACGTGCAGACCGGACCAGTCTAAAAAGACCGGTTTGGTCTTTTTCGGTCTTGCATTTATGTGTGCTTTTCAACATAACCAATTTAAAGCTGTCATTTTAAATATCATTTTCAATCATGGATGCAAATTTGTAACTGCACATCGCTAAGTTTGCGCAAAGTGGACACTTCGTCAAATGTCCACCGTTCAGTCATTTTTATTTTCACAGATGTATGCTTTGACGTTTTAATTTTGTTTGGCCAGCACTATTGCAGGTTATGTTTTGGTCTAAAACCGTTTTTGTGCCAGTACTAGACTGGTTCGGCTTCGCTTGGTTCGTACCAAAATCAGAACCAAAATAAGTCCAAATGAACTGGTCCGGTTTACATTTATGCGTGCGACCGAACTGGTTTTTTTGGTCTTTTTAGACTGGTCTGGTCTGTACATAAACACGACCATTGTCAATGGGCTTATCTTCTATTGGCATCTGTGCGCAGCTTGATGTGCCGGAAGGGCTTAATGTGGATGCAGGCGTAACTCATGTGTGAAAATGAACTACCCAGCAAACAACGTGAATTCAATGTAGTATCACTTTTGACTCACTATGTGATTGTGAATTCATTTTATCTTCATGTGATTTTCATTAGAGCTTAACATTTTGATCAAACATTCTACGAAACGTTTTACCCTTAAGTGATAATCATTAGTGACAGTTAGATAGAATGTAGAACATGAGCTTCTAATGAATGCAGAATTTCAGGCTCCATTTGTACTCACCTCGAAAGCATGTATTACTTTCACGTGGTGAATAAAATGTGAACTCATATCCAATCATGCATAGCTCGAGCTAATGCGATTTTCACTATTTACCGAAAAGGATTGGAGCCTTAGATAATAAATGTAAGGAGATATGCATATAAATGTGTACATGAATAATGTGACGCACTAAAGAATAAAGCCATATCAAATATAATATTAACTTTATTTTAAATATTTGAACTACAAAATATCTTATTAGAAAAATATTTATCCATATTAAGAATTTTAGAACTTAAAATAACAGCACAATCATTAAACAATACACTTTCTGAAATTCGAAACAAAACTGTGCTCATTAGAAAACTTATTGCTTTGATGAAATTCAATATAAACATAAAAAAGTCGAGGAACCAATTGGAACAAGTCTGAACAAGTGTTTAATGATTTTAATCATATTGTGAGGCAATAATGAGTTCACAATTTTCACTCATTTCCAGTTTCGTACATGAAATCAGATTGAATTAGTTTTAGAGAATATGAACTCATATTTTAATCACTTCGTGAAGATTCACACAATTGTTTACTGGGTAGTCATTCGGACTCACATGCGAATCTGTCGATAGAGTTCACTCAGTGTGAGTGACCTGTTGTTTTTTTTAGTCCGTCGATCGGGATTTTAACTAGCCGCTTTTTGCTTTTGCTACTGAACTCTTAAATCGAATTAGAAAATGTATCGCCATCTCCATCTTTTATTTTTTGATCCCGATCCCATTGAGATCCCAAGTTGATTTTTTGATATGTTTTGAAAAACAGTATAATACACGAAACAATATTTTGTTATTCTATGATAAAAATTGACAGAGATATAAATTTTCAAAAAGGAGTTGCATACCATTTTTGCCAAATCTTTAACATACTATAACTAAAAAAAAATGAGATGGAAAAAAATTTGAAATTATATTTTTTCTTTCACTAGTTTTTCAAGAAAAAAAAAAAACAAAAGAATCGGCGATGGTAAGGTCACGAATTTGGCCTTTTTTGCGATTTTTGATGGAATGACCCTATACAAAAATTCTGTAAAATATCCTAACTTAATTTATGGAACTCACTAGAACTATGCAATAGTTTCTACCTGTAACTAAATAATTGTACTCGTCCGTGCATTCCTCATTCTTTTGATATATTCCCAACTGAAATATAAATCGGAGTTCACTATTGGTTTATTCGTTCGATTATGCAAACGGTTTTGTATTGTACCACGCGGAATCCCATATTTCTGAGCTACAGAACGAACTGTTGAACCTTTCCTTATTTCC
This sequence comes from Beris chalybata, assembly GCA_949128065.1. Classification (NCBI taxonomy): domain Eukaryota; kingdom Metazoa; phylum Arthropoda; class Insecta; order Diptera; family Stratiomyidae; genus Beris; species Beris chalybata. Next base: position 7,726,295 of record OX421898.1, read on the forward strand.
TCTAAAGCAACCTGCAATTGCTCCTGTGTATAATACGGTTTTGGCCCATTCATTTGCCTTATTTCTAAAACAAGTGAGTATTTTTTCACTTTAGTATAGTAAACAGTAGTCTGGGTGGCTTAGTGGCTAGAGCACTTGCCTTCGGTGCACCTGGTACCAGGTTCGAATCTGCTTGGCGACAAGTAATTTTCGAAAATGGGACTGGGTGCCGGACTACCAGTTTACTCAGCTGTAAATGAGTACCTGAGTTAAAAACGGGGTGATAATCACGGACGAGCGTGTAGCTGAGACCAAGATTTAGGATCTCCAGGGGATCGGGGTCAAAAAAATTTAATATTATTATTAAGAACTACACTAACCTTAATTGAGAATCACAGATTTTCTTAAATTTTTTTTAGCACGATCTCCTAGTCTAGATTGAGATATTCACGGGAAAGACAAAGTCGTTATCCTTAAAAAAAAACTTGCAAGGATAAGTCTTATTCGTATTATTTTTATATTGCGACAACCTTGAATTTTAAAATAAGTCCTACTTTATTATTCTACGATAAAGACTAAGTACCAGAGATATGCATTTTCGAAGAGGACTCGCACTCGGACTCGGACACAATTTTTAACATACTATAACTAACAAAAAAATGAGATAGAAAAAACTTTGAAATCATATTTTTTTTCTTCACTAATTCTTCGAGTACAAAAATTTTCAAAAGAATCGGCGATGGTAAAGCCCGGAACACAATGCACACGTTCCGTTCCGTTCCGTCATGAAAAGTGAGGTTATGTGATCCGTAAAAGTTGAATTTAGGTGAACTCGTCCGATCCGTTCCGTTACAACCATTGTGTGCATTTACATGGCCAGCCCATAAGGTCTACTTTGACAGCTGAACGTGACGGAACGGAACGTGAGCATTGTGTTTCAGGCTTTAGTCACAAATTTTGTCATTTTTGTCGATTCTTGATGGAATAACCCAAACGTTTGAATTCATAAACTTTGATAGTTAAAACCACAGAGATATATGTACATATGTAGGTAGTGGAGATGACGAGCAGCGACTGTTTTGAAGCTGGACGATTTATCGCAAAGGACCGGCAATAAACAATATGCTACTGTCAGCTTCTTAAGCTTGTATTACACTGTATGACCACTCTGTCAAACTGCAGTAATATGCAATGCGAAGTAGGCGAATAAAAAAAAATCTCACTGTGAAATTTATTTGTATTCGTCTACTTCGCATTGCATATTACTGCAATTTGACAGCGTGGTCAAACAGTGTAATACAAGCTTTACTCACATGTATGGTATGTTATATTCTTGTCTTGAAAACAAAAACAGCCAAACCTTTGAATATGTACTAGGCAACTATTTGCATTTCACTGCCACCTGGCATGAAACGCTTCATACAAAAACGTACAATTTTGATTCAATTCATTTGTTTCGAATTGAAGCATTATTATTGTTCGTAGAGAGATTCAACGTTTTTTATCGATCACCGGTCCATAATTGATGGTGATCAGTAGATAATATCTGTTATTTTGAAGTCATATTCACAAAATCACTAAACATCACATACACAGTAAAAAATTTCAGAATAAGTACTATTTTTTATATAGTAATTTTTACTGTTGGGTCAATGTAATTTACGTAAATTTGCTATAAAATGTGTAAATTGTGTAATTTCTGTAAAAATGACATAAAAGTAGGTACGTTATGCAGAATTCAATGGCGTTGTGTGCAAAGTAAGTGAATTTATGTAAATGTACTATTTCTTATATAGTAGTAGGGTTAATTTACGTCATTCTTGACTATTCTTGATGATTTAAGCAAGTTTCAAAAATGTTCAGGTGGCCGAGTGGTAGCGTATCGGACTTATGTGCGACGGGTTCATGGTTCGAATCCGAGAGTGTGCATTCTAATTTTTCAAAAAAAAAAAATAATTTACAGGAAAATAAATTCGTAGCAAGCAGGAAAAAAAAACTCCGCCATAGACGGTCCCAAGCCCGGTTGAGAAAGGAGGAGGGGTATGGAGTTATCCTGAATGGCCAGGAACACCAGTGCGTCTCAGGAAGTAGGCATAAGTATGTATGATATAGTTGGACTCGCAGCATAGCTGCGAGAACTCCAGCATACCATATCCAGCTGAAAACTCCCGCCCTTTGCCTACCAGGGTGTAATAAAGAAGTAGGACTGGCCCTCCAGGCTAGAGGGTTGAGCGATGTGTTAACTACTCATCCTTGGAAAAACAATCTAGTTTCGAAACCTGATCCACCGCCTCGGACTGAATTGTTTCAACGGCAACGACCACGCAAACGAAAAACTGACTATTCTTTCGGAACTTGGAACGTGCGTTCCCTGTACAGAACTGGAGCAGTGAGAGCGCTCCTGGAACAGGCGAACAAATACAAGATAAACATCATCGCACTCCAAGAAACTAAATTGTTAGGTAGCGAGATTACCGACATTAGATCGCACACAATTTTCAAAAGTGGGAAATCTTCGGGAAGCCGCGAGTTTGGAGTTGCGTTCATCGTCGACAACAAATTTAAACATCAAGTTACCAACTTCAAACCCGTTAATGAACGATTGTGTGCAATCCGCATTAAGACAAAATTCTTTAATGTTTGGCTTATTAATGTCCACGCCCCAACGGAAGACAAAGACGACGAAGTTAAAGATGATTTCTACAGCACCTTAGAATCAACATTCGACTCCTTCCCGTCGAACGATATAAAAATAGTATTAGGTGACTTTAACGCGAAAGTGGGCAAAGAGCAAACCTATATAGGGACAATTGGAAGGCACAGTCTTCATGATATAAGTAACGACAACGGCCAACGGCTGACTGATTTCGCCAGCAGCAAAAACCTAATTGTAAGCTCGACATGCTTCCCGCATCGTAACATTCATAAGAGAACGTGGGCGTCTCCCGACGGACGAACATTCAACCAAATAGACCACGTTCTAATAGAAAAAAGGGCGGCCTCCAGCATTCTCGACGTACGTACCTTTCGAGGTGCTAATTGTGACACAGACCACTACTTAGTCAAGACCAAGTTCCGATGTCGAATAGCAAATCGAGGACACCCAAGAACACAACCGGACCCTAAATTCGATATTGGAAAGCTCAAAGATGAGAAAATAGTTGCGAAATACACTTCAGCCTTGGAGAGGCATTTCGCGACAATGCTAAACAACACCAGCATACCAATCGGTGAAATGTGGCAAAACATCAAAGATGGCATAACATCCGTCGCAGAGGAGGTGATAGGACAACAACCCCGGCGCAAAAGAAATGAGTGGTTCGACAACGAATGCCAAGATGCATTAAAGAGAAAAGACGAAGCTTACAAAATATTAACGGAACGGCCGACACGAGCCAAACAGGACAAATATAATGATCTTAGACGATTTGCAAACAAAATCTGCAGACAGAAAAAACGGAAGTACAATAATGACGAAATTAAAAACATGGACGAACAATTTAAATTATACAACACAAGAGCCGCATACTCCCTAGTTAAAAGGATGAAAGAGGGATACAAACCGAAAACGAGCCTCTGCAAGGATGCAGAAGGCAACATTATAAGTAATGCGGAAGAGATAAAACTAATAGTGATTTCTTTTCTGGAAAAAAATTTGACCCGTTTCTGCCCTCAATTTTTTTCTATCAGTTCCCATGTTCTATTGTGGAAAATTTTTGACCTGCTAGAAAAATGGGTTTGAGTCCGTGGCTAAAATTGCCCTGAAAACTCGCATTTCTTGCCCCGAAAATTTCGGCGGTGCAACTCCTTTAACCTCAAATGTGCGACAACATAAGAAAAAAATATCCTACGACAACAGCGGCAACCAATTTAAAAGCATAAATTAAACTGTCAAACGGGTCATACAGTAATTAGAAATCATACGGAGTGTAGTGTAAATATATTTAAATTTTCATAATAGCTTTTTGACCTGAAAGCGTTCTATTGTCAATTGACCTGTCGGACGGAACTGTCAAAAAAGAGGGCAGAACTGCAATAATTTTGCATCTAAACGGGTCACATTTTTTCAGAAAAGAAATCACCATAAGATGGGCACAATATTTTGAACACCTTCTCAACCCGAGTCCATCATCCGCACGAACAGCAGCAGCAGACATAACAACAGCCGAGGTAACAGCTGAGGAAGGATCCTCTTCGAGTCCTCCCACACTCGAAGAAGTAAAAACAGCCCTGAGGAACCACCCAAACAACAAAGCGCCGGGCACTGATCAAATTTCAGCTGAACTCATGAAAACAGGCGACACCTGCATACCACATCTCCTACACAGATTGATCTCGGACATATGGATGCAAGGAACACTTCCTGAAGATTGGCGCAGGAGTATCATATACCCAATTTATAAAAAAGGTGACAAACTCTGCTGTGAAAACTACCGAAGAATATCCCTGTTGTGTACGTCTTATAAGATCTTGACGAAAATTCTAGAAAAGAGAATAAAGCCCTTTGCGGACAAAGTAATTGGTGAATACCAGGGCGGATTTAGAGCTGGGCGATCGACCACGGACCAAATATTCTCAGTTAGACAGGTACTTGAAAAGTGCTGGGAATTTAACATTGATGTGCACCAGATATTTGTGGACTTCAAGCAGGCATACGACAGTATCGACAGGCACGTACTGTATAAAATAATGATAGATTTTGGAGTTCCACCGAAACTAGTTCGGCTTACAAAAATGACAATGACCGATTCTCTGTCACAAGTCAGAGTGGAAAATGATCTGACTTCCAGCTTTAGAACTGACAACGGGCTTAAACAAGGTGATGGCCTGGCACCAATGCTTTTCAATTTGACACTCGAATATGTTGTTCGGAAACTGCCCGTTGACACCAACGGAACACTATGCTTCAAATCCACACAACTAGTAGCATATGCCGACGACATAAATATACTTGCAAGATCCCTGGAGAGTGACAAAGAAATATTTGTTAACCTTGATTCGGTAGCAAGGGAAGTTGGACTACGTATTAACGAAAACAAAACCAAAGTTATGACACAAACTAGGAAAAACATGCCAATCAGACAAAATATTACAATAGGAGACTTCAACCTAGAAAACGTAGACAACTTTGTATATCTCGGGGCAAACATATCGAAGGATGAAAGCGAACCCATCGAAATTAAAAGAAGAATAATGATGGCAAACAAGACGTACTATTCGGTACTTCCAATAATTAAAAACAAAAATGTGCACAGAAAAACAAAGCTTAAACTGTACAAAACAATAATAAGACCTGTGCTATGCTATGGCAGCGAAACGTGGACATTGACTCAGGCGTCCGAAAAATTAGTTAACGCCTTTGAAAGAAAAGTCCTCAGAAGAATCCTCGGACCTGTGAGGGAAGACTCGATCTGGAGAATACGATACAATAGAGAATTGTATGCCATCTTCGACAATCCAGAAGTATCGATCCTCATCAAATTTAAAAAGCTACAATGGGCTGGTCATGTGGAGCGTATGGATGACGGAAGAATCCCCAAACGCACACTAAAGGGAAAAGTCTATGGACAAAGACCAGTTGGGAAACCACGAAAGCGCTGGGAGGACTCTATTGACGCAGACAGCACATCACTTCTAAGATGTAGAAACTGGAGGACGCGGTCACTGAACCGAGAAGGCTGGAGGCGGCACATCCAGGAGGCCAAGGTCCGATTTGGACTGTAGCGCCATCGGTAAAGCAGGAAAAAAAACACAAATTTTTTTAAATTATTTTTTTTTACACACTAGTGTGTAAAGTATACAGAATCAGCATGTAATTACAGTTTACACACTATTGTGTAGCGTACACAATGCAGTGTAATTTTACTATAATTAAAGTAGGCATCCCATTGCCTACTTTTAAAGTAGTAAAAATTTAAAACAGTGTATATACACTGTAGTACATATATTGGAGACTAACAATAATCAAGCAGTATTAAAATGGCTTCACAAACATTCTAGCCTTTTCGTGCTGATGATTAAAAAAAAAATAGAACTTACTAGGTGAGCTAATCCTTTCGGGAGCAGGGGGAGGGGGGTTTGTCCCCAAAACCCCCCGTTCCTACGCCAGTGGGTCCTGATCATAAAATTACACACAAACCGCAATGCAACAGTCATCTTCCGAAAATGTGTCTATCTTGGAGGATTGTTTTAATTTCAAACACGTTGAAATTTCCAACTTGATGATTTTTCACGGAAAACGCTTGAACTGCCTCGAAACTACAATATATGAAAACACTCAATTATTGAAGCAACTCGCGTTCCACCAATAATTGTAAAGTGATGTTACTAATTCAGAACCCTTCACGGACGTGCGCACAACAAATCACTAAAATTTCATCACAATCAGATGAATCGTACAGGAACTTATACGGGACGGGACAAACAAACAAACCTCAAGTTTTATGTATGTTTAATTTTATTAGATAAATCGCAAAATTAATATGTAATTTCCACTGACTAAACTTGTTATCATGCTGTACAGCTACTAGGTCGGAAATAGGTAAACCGATCAAATTGGATGTCCTAATTACCGGCCAGTGATATTAGTAGCTGTAATCAAATAAAGTCAAAAATATTAAACGTAAAAGGTATGGATTCTGCAATATATATATCAGTTACAAGAAGGTGATAGGTTCGTTTCAAGTGAACTTTCCAGATCTAAAATATGTATATGTATTGAGTAGGTCGGAATTAGGATCAAATACGGCACAGACAATAGTATAATCAATAAATTTCGATTTTTACTATTTACAGTATATAAACATATTATTATAATTTTTTAAAAAATTCCCTTTATATTTCCAAACACCGACCACTGGTCGGAATAAGGACATCACATGAAATCAGAAATGCCTATTTCCGACCACTTCATTTTATTATTTTGTTTCATAAATTCTATGAGTTTAAATTGTTTTTGCATATTTTAGGTCGTTTCTCAATTCCTTGCTTCGCCTACGTCTACGTCTAGTTATAACAGTTAATGACGTCAGACGTAGCAAAGCTGTGTCTAAATTCATTTTCGGTTCAATCTAAGCAATCGTAAAAAAATTCAAATTTTTCTATGAAATTTAATTAAATTTTTGATTTTTGAAGTGTCAAATAAGCATCAGCTGATCCTGTTTCTAAACTGTTATAATAGCAATGCTATGCTGTGACGTCAACATAGACGTAGACGTAGACGAAGCAAGGAATTGAGAAACGACCTTAATACAAGTTAAATGTTTATAAAGCGAAAAAGACGTTAATTTTTTCACTTTGATGAAAATTAGTATTTAAATTTACGAAAAAGATTGAACCAAAAATTTCGATTTTAGACTTAAAATTCAAGTTTTATGATTAATTTAAACCACAATGGAAATAAAGGACATGCAGCTCCCTTTGTACACAGCAAACGGATAGAGAAAACATATGCGAATATATTAATTATAGAATTCACCTTATTAATCGCGATAATATAAATCGTCGGATTTAGGAAGATGGTCGGAAATAGGCCACTTTACGTTATTATGAAAACTATTCCTTGAGAGTTTTATTCTCAAAACTTGGTTGGCCGTGCCGATAGTGAACCTTCCAAGCCGATTTCTTCGGCCGTTCTAAGTTCGCTTCATTTATGTAGATCCGTTGGTATTCTGGTGGAGCTCCGCTTCAAGAAAATATTAAGGAGGTGTAGTTTGGGGAAAATGTCTTAGGTCATTCATTCCTTCATTCGACGATGGCATCGTTACATATGGCATCGTTCCAATTAAAACTATTCGTTCGCAATAAAAACTTACGAGGCTCGATTGACGTAAGCAACTACCTGGAGAGAACTAACGAAGCGTACAACAGCTACGTAACATGATTATGAATTATAACATTTATACATCTGGGAACAGAAAACAGCCGACATTACGTAAATCCTTTCATTCGAACGTCATCCCCGCCCTCTTGAACTTACATGTCAGACATTTCAAAATGCGTACAGATACGTTTTGTTGTTCGTGTAAAAAAAACGTGAAGAGAACAAACCACCAACTCACATGTTTCGAACAACAATCGAAATGGTATTTTTATGTCAAGACGTTTCTTTGGCACACGTACGACTTACGTAAATTGGATACATCAGGATTCTTGGAGGAGGCAAACATTTGTCCAGAAAACGGACGATTAAAACGAAATTTCACTTTCGATGGCAACTGTACCTTGGTGCATTCAGGTACATTTTGCTTGACCAGCAACATATGCAGCGGTATGGTTGCCGGCAAAAGTGCGCTTAGATTCTGTTTGTGTAAAGAGAAATGGTCCAGCTTTTGCCAGCAAAATTCAAAGAAAACCACACATGGGGCTACAGACCCATATTCTGGAGTAATGTCGGGATGAGAAACAGGGCGGCATCCGAGCAACTACTCCAATAAGTCAAAAATTGACAAGGGATTGGGGCCTGCCTATTCTGTTGGCATCTCCATAGCGTTCGTCTGTCTCGAGTTGCGAAACATGCAGTTCTTTTTGAATGGGCTTCAAGAAACCATTGGAGTTCCTGACTGTTCCTCTTCGGAAAATACTAAGACCGACGAGGAATCGGGAATCGAAGAGGAATCGTAGACAATCCAGGGAGTTAGGCTTAGGTTGGGTTAGGTGCGTGAATCCCGGGGACGTAACAACAGGACCAGTTCAGGCTTCAGTGATAGACGTTACAAGATTTGATTATTGTTTGTGACAATGCCCGTATCATGCGAGACTGGAGGTGGCCATCAGAGAGGTGAATAAACATGGTACTGCGAACTTGCTACGTCTTTCGCCATATTATCCAATGCTTAGTCCTATTGATCATATTTGGTCGAAAATCATAACCTATGTGAAAGGACACTTGCAGCTACCACATATCGCTGGCCCAGGCATTGGTGAACAACGTTTGGTGTACCTAGAGAAGATCGATCAAGCACAAGAAACAGTAGCTCGTGGTGAATGTGCTCGGGCAGCGCAGCATACTACATACAGTTTTCATGCCAAAGCTTTGGCATTGGATGTTATGCAAGTGTGAAATTAAGTCTTATTATTTCGATTATTACTTTAAATGTTACGTTACATGTGTTCTGAAATTCAATTCATATACTCTGAAATACAATTCATTTTTTTCTGTATTCCAACTTACGTATTCTGAAATAGAATTCACTGTTCTGAAATACAATTTACCGATTACTAAAATACACGTTGAAAAGGTGTAGATTGTCTTCAAGCAGTTGAAAATTTAATTAAAATTTATTTTCCCCAATTAAACGCATTTGTTACGGAAATGCCGTAAACAGAAAATAAAGAGTATTTGAAATACAAAAATAAATAGATTATAGATTTAGATTTAAATTCTTTTTGTGCTGAAAGTTATTTTAAATTTTGTAAATATTATAGTACATGGAGTTAGTTTGTTCTAGAACCAATTACATTAATAGTGATTCCTTTTCTGGAAAAAAATGTGACCCGTTTCTGCAATCAATTTTTTTCTAGCAGTTCCCATGTTCTATTGCGGAAAAAAAAATGACCAGCTACAAAAAAGGGTTTGAGTCCGTGGTTAAAATTACCCTGAAAAGTCGCATTTCTTGCCCCGAAAATTTCGGCGGTGCAACTCAGTTAACCTCAAATGTGTGACAACATAAGAAAAAAATATCCTATAACAACAGCGGCAACCGATTTAAAAGCATAAATTAAACTGTCAAACGGGTCATACGCGTGACTATACTTCATAGGATCATTTCTGTAGTATGTTTTCATTAACTTTCAAATTAAATTGAAAGATTTTGCGCCACGGAGTGTAGTGTAAATACATTTAAATTTTAATAATACCTTTTTGACCTGAAAGCGTTCTATTGTCAATTGACCTGTCGGACCGAACTGTCAAAAAAGAGGGCAGAACTGCAATAATTTTGCATCTAAGCGAGTCAAATTTTTTTTCAGAAAAGAAATCACCATAAGACCCGTTCCTACGATAATGAGTTACGTTTTAACTGCAACTTTAACTGACAGATGTGCATGAAATGAAAAGGGAGCTCAACAGCTGCTCAAAACTGCAAATCAAATTGAAATCCGATCATAATTGTCGGAGTTAGGGCCAAAAACGTCGAAAAAAAACCGTTAAAATTAGCAACTCGTTATTTGGCTCTCCTGGCCACAAAAAATTTTATTTTTTAAATCTGTTTGCTGATTTGAAAAGGAGACACCCGTACCATTAATTTAAGCCAACATTCGTCAAAATCGGACCACAGGAACAGAATTTCGAAAAATCGCCCCAAAAAATGGCATATTTTTTGAAAATTCAAAATTTTAAATTTTACCAAATGCTACATGAAATGAAAGGGGGCTCAACAGCTGCTCGAAACTGTTACCCAAATTGAAATCCGATCAAAAGTGGGGGCCAAAAACGTGGAAAAAAACCGTTAAATTTGGCAACTCTTCTTTTCGCTCTCCTGGCCACAAAACATTTTATTTTTTAAATCTGTTTGCTAGTTTTAAAAGGGGACACCCGTACCTTTAATCTAGGCCAACATTCGTCAAAATCGGACCACAGGAACAGAATTCCGAAAAATCGCCCCAAAAAATGGCAAGGGGCTTAGTGGCATATTTTTTGAAAATTCAAAATTTGAAATTTTTCCAAATGCTACATGAAATGAAAGGGGGGCTCAACAGCTGCTCGAAACTGTTACCCAAATTGAAATCCGATCAAAATTGGGGGAGTGGGGGCCAAAAACGTGGAAAAAAACCGTTAAATTTGGCAACTCTTCTTTTCGCTCTCCTGGCCACAAAAAATTTTATTTTTTAAATCTGTTTGCTGATTTTAAAAGGGGACACCCGTACCTTTAATCTAAGCCAACATAACGGTTTTTCGATTTTTTTAAATTTGGAAAAGTTGTTAGTATTTAAAGGGAATATGTTTTGAAATTTTGCTAAATTGGTTCACTTTTCATACATTCATACAGCGTTTTTATTGGATAAAAATGAACTGAAAAGTACGTTAATCTGAAAAGAAGAATGTCTTTAACCAATCCTCGGCAGTGGATTTTTAATATTTTGCTATTTTAATTAAAAAAATTAGTGTGTTAACAATATGTAAAAAAACACTGTTTTTCAATGTCTTTTTTTTCTACTTTGCTCTTATTTTTACAAGTATTTTTTCGGAATATAACTTTAATTAGACTGTTTTCTAACATATTGTAAAAAAAAAATAACGTCCGCCCAAACAAATAAATGAAATGGGGATGTATTTTAAAAAACAATTTTCCCCATACAAAATGTTAAAATAGTTTGACTATTCCTCGGTGGGATTTTATGGCGCTTACACTGCTTAGAGTGTAGAGGATATACACCCTAGTTGGTCGCTTGTTTCTTAAGAGACATAATCTCGATGGTTTGAGCCTAGGAATCATATTGCTTATCTTTCTTCATCACTAGATAGAAAGAAATAGCAATATAAACATGTGCTCCCACCACGATCTATTTGTAAGGCAAAAAACAGCCGCATCACTCCGAGCGCAGCAAATGTCATCCGCGACTAACACGATAAAAATTATATACGCGAAAAGTTACAGTTCAAGTGCGGTTACAATAAAACGACACAAGTGTGATGTGAAGTGATGTGTCACTACGTTATTAGTGTTTTATATTTATTATATTGCAGTAAGGTAACTTTGCCCCTGCCTGCACGTTTCATATCATAACCTCCTTTCTTATTTCCAGCCGATGGCAATTTCCGCGAAATATTCATACGAGTACGAGCTTTTACCACGACACACTATCATCAAACAGATGGCGCTATTGCCAATGCCACTTTTCTATCTTCGAGATTCGGGGAGCATTTGTCTCGATACCGTGTATTTTTCCCATAAGACGTCTTGAAGAATCTCGCAGACAGGCCGCCGTGTCTTCGAAATATCTGCGAGATTCTCGCAGACGCGACCAACTGGGATGGTTTGCTGAATTTCTCTGCCTTTGGCTGAATTGCAATTTACTGGGTAGACACTAAAAAACTACGAGATTAGAAACTAGATTATTTTTGAATCTCGCGGTTTGGTAAACTCAATCTCGTATGGGTAATCTACTAGATTAGCGTGTAGATTTGCTTAATCGCGTGATTACCGGACAGTGGAAACAAGGCTTAAGAATGAAATAGTAAATTGAGGCGGACAAGAAAAATTTCTTGTCACGGCATCGAAAATATTTTTTCTCTCAACACAAATTCTTTAAGATTGCGGCCGTCACTACCCGCATTTCGGGTCTCGTTTTGATTTCGGTGAAATTTTTCACGCATTTGGATGAAATTTATATGCAACAATTCGCAAGAAAAAAAAAAAATTCCATTTCCGGTTTGACGCACAACCGAAACATTCTGTTCGGTGCTTTAGTGTTACGGGTGATCAAAAATTTCCCTTTCAAACTGACATTTAAAAAAAAAACCCTCCCCACCGCTCGACCCGTACACGAAAAATGTCGTAGACCATTCAAAAACTGAACTTTTTTCAGGCGGAGCGCCATTTTGTCTTCCAACCGAGACACGAAGAAAAAAAATATATTTTTTTCCGCCGCTGCTCTACTTCGTGCGACCTTGTGTTTTTTTTTCTCTCACGGCTGCAATTTATCACGATTGAATTTTTTATTATTATTTTCATAAAGTTCGGCCGTTTCGTGTACTGGGAAAAGAAAGAAAAATTGCAGATTTTACGCGCGTACCCAGCAGGGAAATTAACCGGGCGGTAAAAAAAACCTCGGGGTCCCAAATTCCGCGCGAGCGGATTTTCTTGGATTCTGTGTGAAGGCGAAAATAACTTCCGCGACCGGAAGCGGAAAAGGACAGCTGAATAAAAACCGAGATTTGTTTTTGAAGTGCCGTTCGGTCCGGGAATTGTGCCGCGCGTTCTTTTTCCCGGGAATTTTATCCCGCTCGGGAACCGATCAACGGGGACACACGACTCGATCCGACCGCCTTGGCCGAAACCGGACGGGGCGAATATTGTGAACGCGTGCACCCCGGGGAGTTTAAACGGAGGCGTCCAGACGACCGCCCCTTGACCGGGACATCTTGTGTGCGATAAAATACCAGCAGCGGTGCGAACGGAACACGTGGAATTACCGTTTGGATCGCGCGCGCGGTTTTAGAAAAGGTACGGAGCATTTTTTTCCGAAGTTTGACAGTTGGACCGGGAATTTTGGCCGCCGCCCCCTGATTTCCAGTGTACGATGAACGACCTGTAGAACTCGTCGTGTGTGTGTGTCGCGCTCGCTGGGGAAATTCATCGGAAGGGTTTTACACGCGCAGGGGAAAGCAGGTTAACTGTCAAAAAAGCGGAAGAAAAAACTGTTTTTCCCCACCGAAGGTTTTTGATGTTTCTTTGTAGGTTTTGACCCCTCCCCCTCGCCGGGCCAAATCAAGCACTTTGTCCACAATTTTCTAAAGCAGACGAAGTAAACTTTTTGACACACGTGGCTACCATATTCTTCTGGGTTTTTTTTTTCGCGAAACAATCGCTTGTCTCGCTCGCACTTTTCTTCACCAGAAAATTTTTTGACATTTCTCGCCATCCAATCGCCGCGGTGATTTCCCCTCTCGCGCTAAACGTCGCCGCTGTCGTGTACAAGTTCCCGTTTATCGTCACACACTTTTGTCATCGTTTTCTTTTTCGCTGTTCCGTCCGCCTCTAATCGTCAGTTTTCTTTTGTTTGCTGTACGTGGGAGATCGTGTGGTCGTGCGCTCGGCACGGATGATAACGAAGAAAACAGACCGCGGGTCAATGAAAGACAATTTTGTGGTGGTAGCGAAGAAAAACCAAAAAAGATAAAAGTAAAAACGTGAAAACTACGAACCAACCCCCCAATTAACCGGGGACCGACGATAAGTTCAACCCCTAGACGGAAATTAGGCGAAATTTTTACACGGCGCTGCTCGCTGCTCTTCTGTGCGCGAAAAGAAAAAAAGAACGGAGATTTTCGTTTTTTCTCTCGGGTCGTCATCGTCGCGACAACTTTTGGGAAAAAAAAATTTTGTCGCGCCTATCGGAAAGTGTCTTGCGGATCTTTTTCGATTTTCATTGGGTGAGAAAAGGAGGTGTAAAAGGTACACGCAACACGGTCCACTGAAAATTGGGTTTTTTTTTTTGGTTATGATCAAGAAATCGGGGACGGGATCCGTGGCAGGCGGACGCTTTTGTCCGTTTGTTGGTGGCCGTGTGGGGGTGGTTACGGCTCCTGGTGACCGAAGTCTGTGTTGTGGGAGGCCCGTCGGATGGAATAGTGCACGGGGGCGGTGGTTGTCTTTCTTTTCTTGTGTGTCCTTAGTGATTTGAGAGGAAGAGCGCGCGGTTGGGCGCAACGTTCTGACCGCCCGCCGGCGTTTTTGCTCTGTTGTTGGTGAAATTCTTTAATCAGTTCTTCTTTGCGCTTTTTCAGGGACCGGAGATAATCCGTCGAGCCGGACGATAAGAAGCGCTAAAAATGACTGACTCCATGAAATTCGGACCCGAATGGCTCAGAAATATGTCGAACGATATGAGCGTGGGTGCAGGATCGGGAGGAGCCACCACCGGTAGTGGAGGAGGCGGCGGTGGTGGCGGCCTCGGACCCTCAAACAGTTCCGGTCCGCTTGGACCGCGATTTCAACAGGCCGAATACCGTTACGGACGCGAAGAAATGCTCTCGCTGTACGAAAAGAACTTGAAACTTCCGGAAATATTGCCGAGCTTCAAGAAGCTGTTTGTCGAGCGTGTTCAATTGCCGTTGGCCTTGTCGCCGAGCACAGATGATGACCTGGTCATGTTGACAGTAAATATAGCGTTGATCGCGCGATCCTTTGATGGATTTTAACCCCCAATCCCCCTGGTTTTTTCTTATTGCAGCAACGTCCGTGGATACTGCGAAGTCCGGTCAGTTTGATGCCGACACGAGGGCCAGGACGAGGAATTGGAGGCGCGTCAGCGGAACGAGGACGCGGTCGATCGCGCGGAGTCTATCACACATCGTCGCTTAGCTTTCCGCGTCCGATGGCCATGTACGACGAAGAAATACGAGGAATTGGACGGGTAATTAGTTATAGGATGTGGTAAGGATTTTTTTTTGTACTGATAACCACCTCCGATTGATAGCAGGGCGAACGAGGTTGGCCTGAACGAAACGGAGCGAACGACAGTGGAGGCGGCGGATCGAACGATTGGAACGGTTCGCCGTCGTCCAGTCCGCGTAAAGAGTACAGTTCACACGGTCGCGGATCGAGTACGGAGAACTGGCGACGAAGCCGAGTCGAGGAGGATGCCGGCGATGGATGGCGCGGAGCAGCCGGTAGTATTGGTCCTCCTACAACGTACAGATGGTGTAAGTACCGTACGGTGTTGGTCCCCCCCGGCCGCCCTTCAGCGATAAGATGCATTAAATTCAAAAAATTTCGATGATCTTTAGCTCGATCGACAAGTTGGCGCGACGATGAGTCGACGACTGCAACAGGTGGAGGCGGCAGTAGTGGAATAGCGCCGATAACGCGCTCCTTTAGCAGTTCGGCGAGTGTAAGTAATAGTTCGGCGGGTGGAATTGATCGCGGCGGTAGCATAGTAAATTCAAACTCATCGGGCGGCATCTATAAACCTACGGCGCAGCTGAGTTCGCTCGATAGTGTTAGCGGTTGTGGTGACGGGCCGCAGGCGTCATCAGCCCCTGGTGGTGGTGGCGGCGGAAGTAGTGGAGGCAAAGCAACAAACACCATTTGGGATCAGGAAGATATGCTGCCCGAATGGGCAATGGAAAATGCGACTGATGGCGGCGGAAGTTTCGACGCGAGCGGCGCTTTTGTTGCGCCAAACGACGAGAACGACGGTGGGGGCGATGTTAATACAAGAACCATACGACAGCGACGACGATCGTCCGATCTTGTATCGGACGCAAGTGCCGGATCGTCGAGTGGCGGTAGCGGCGGCGCCAAGTCAGCGAAAGACGAGAAATTCGATCAGAGACCGGGCGAACGAAAACCATCGGATACTATTGTCGAAGACAAAGATCCGTCGTCGCGAAAAAATAGCAACACTCAGCCGGGCGCCGGTGGTGGCGATCAGCAACAATTGGATTCGCACTTGCAGCAATCGCTGCATGAATTGTCGCCGTCACCGCCGGTCAAGTCAGCCCAGGCGCCGGATCAACAAACCAGTCAACAGCAGCAATGGTTGCGATGGTCGTCGTCGCCACAGCACGCTCCCAAGGCTCCAATTTTCGATTTGTCCGACCGGATGCGAGAGGTAGCCGACGATATGGTTGAAAAGTTGATAATGGACGACGAGATGAACATGACACTGAAGAAACACTGTAGTTCGGGCGGCGGTAACGTTCCGACAGCCGGGCAGCTGCCTCATCTGAAAACGCCGGCAACAAACTCCCCCACTGGCGTTCCTGCGTCGCTTCTTCAACGGCCGCTTCACGGCGGCCATCCCATGATGATGCCGCCGCCACAACAGTCTCAAATGCCGCCGCCACAACAGTCTCAAATGCCGCCCAGTAACGATCTTTGGTACTATCGCGATCCGCAGAACAAGGTCCAGGGACCGTTTACGGGCGTCGAAATGGCCGAGTGGTATCGTTCCGACTACTTCGACGAGACGTTGTACGTGCGGCGTGTGTGCGACATGCGCTTCGCTACACTCGGTGAACTGGTGAAAATTTGCGGTAATGCCATGCCGTTCCTGTCGTCGCACTTAATTCCGCCGCTTCAGATGCCTGCAGTCGTTCCGCTCGGCAATCAGGGACAGGGAGTTGGCGTCGTGCCCGGCCAACAGTCGCTTAATCAACCGCCGCAGCAGCCAATCGGTAATCCGATTCTCGGACCGACCGACATGATCGCGTCGTTGAGCCTCCATCTGCAGTATTTGCAGAAGGAGTACCTGTTGCGGCAGCAGAGCATCATTTTGGCCAAGTTGACGTCATCCGAATCGTTCACAATGCTCAGTCCCGAACGGCAGGAGCGCGTTATCAGCCAGCACATGTCGGAAGTCACTCTGCCGGCTAATATCGTCAATTTGCAGGCTTTCGCCAATTTCCTATACGGCGGCGTGAACCCGTCAGCGTACGCGATGCAACAAATGCTGCTTGGAAGCGGTGGGGGCGTGGTCCCACACAAGCAAGATTTAAGTCAGGTCAAGCTGCCCGGTCAGCATTCGTTTATGGGCGGCGGTCACTCGGACTTCGGACCGGGACCATCGTTGCACGGCTTAATGCAAGGGAATGGGGGCGGCCAACCTATGGTGCCGCAAGGTTTGTCGCAGTCTCAACAGCAGCAGCAGCTTCAAGGCAGTCCGATTATCGATGAACCGATCAAGAATCTACTACGGCAGCTACAGATGCCGAAACCAATGCAGCCGGGAGCACCGCTCTTGCAAGCGAACATGGGAAGCAAATGGCCGCAAAATATAATGCAGCCGCCGACACAACAAGCGTGGCCGGCGACAGGCGCGAGTCCCGTAAGCATGTGGGACTTTGATCCACTCGGGAGCATCAAGCAGCCCGAGATGAAAACCGAACAGCAACTTCTCGAGGAGCAGCACCAACAGCAACAGCTGCAGCACGCCGAAGCGCTGAAATTTGCGGCTGAAAGCGAACAGCAGCTGCATCAGCCGCAACACGCTCAGCCGTCGTCTCTACTCCAGCCGCAACAGCAGCAGTCGCAACCGCAGCACCAGCAGTCCCTGCCGCCGCAACAACAACCGCAACAGCTGCGCTCGACGACTCAGAAGAAACCCGCCGCCGTCGTCGCCGCCGCCGAAGACAAACCTAAGCAACTAATAGCCCAGGAAGAGGCCGCCAGCAAACTGGCCAAAATCGACGAGATTAAAAAAGCCAGCGGCAAAAAGTCGGATAAAAAGGACCCAACATTGAAACCGAAGCAAACCGACGAGGAACGCAAGAAGGACGCGGCCGACGAACGAAAAAAACAAAAGGAGGAAAAGAAGCGACTACAGCTCGAGGACGAACGAAAACGGCTCCAGGCCCAGGAGGACGAGAAGCGCCGCCAAATGCTCGAGGAGAAGAAACGCCAGGAGGAAATCGATCAGCATCGTCGCGTCAAAATGCTCGAAAATACCACCCCTAAGCCGCCTAAGCAACCGTACGAGACCGCAGGTCGTATAACATCGAGCGTCGCTCCCTGGTCCAATTCGGGGCTGCCCGGCATTACAACGCCGGCCGCCAGTCTCGCCGAAATCCAAAAGGCCGAACGTGAACGTCGCGCCGAAGAACAACGAATCGAACAGCACATGGAGCATCAGCGCAAGAGCCAGCACATGGAGATGCTCGTCAAGGCCGAACCGCTCAAGTGGAACGCACAACCGATCAAGTCGATCAACGTGAAATCGTTGGCCGAAATCCAGGCCGAGGAGCATAAGCAACAGTTGGCGTACGAGATGCGTCTCGCCGCGGCCATGGCAACGGAAAGTGCGCGTCGCAGCAAGGACGAAGCGCCCGTTCTTGCGAACGTTTCGCAATCGGTATCGTCATCGTCGTTTTTCACCGGCAATCGAATTGTTGCCGCCGCCGGCACACCTACTGCCGTAACAAGTAGCGCTGCTACGGTCGCCGCCCCAACTGAATCGGGTGGCGCAGGCACAAGTGGTGGTGCCGGTTCTGCTTTCAATTCGATTTGGAGCTCGCGACCATCGTCGCTTGTCGCGTGGAACGGTAAGGCATGGTCGGCCACGAGCAACGCCGGCTTCTGGGAGGAGCCGACGAAAATTCCCCAAGCCACGATCGGTTCGGCGGCGAGCGCACTCTTCGCCACCGGCAAACATCCGACCGGCGGAGGATCAGCTTCAATTGGTGGCGGCAATCGTGTGCTTAGCAAAAGTCAGACCATTTCGAATATTCAGACGGCCGCGACCAAGAACAGCTATCAGCCGGGCGGCGGTAATATTGCCGTTAAAATGAACGCGGTTAATAATGCGAGCGGCGGCAAACAGGCGGGAAAAGCCCAGTCGACGATCCAAACGGGCGGAAAAGGACTGAACTTGTCCGTAACGGGACAACAGAATAACGGCTCCGGCGTCGGCAAGAAGGACGATGCTCGCAACGAGTTTACAAGCTGGTGCATCAAGGCGCTGTCGTTGATGAAGAGCACTGTGGACGGTACGTTGATGATTGCAGTCTTCACCATCGTATCATCCCCTAATCCCGTTTTTTTTCCAGTTCCAACATTTATCGGATTCCTGCAGGACATCGAATCACCGTACGAAGTCAAAGACTACATCCGAATGTATTTAGGTTCGTTCACCAATCTTATTTTGTTCTTTCAATAACACCCTCTGGGGGGCCTGCCCGCCTCCTTCACAGGTGAAACAAAAGAGTGCAGCGAATTCGGGAAGCAGTTCTTGGAGCGTCGCAGTAAATACAAGAATCAACAACGTGCACAAAACGCCCACATCGACGACATGTGCTCGCCGGCGCCCGCTATAAATCCATCATCGAATGATTTTCAAGAAGTCAAGGTAAGTGATCAATCATCCCCCCCGTTGCACCCACTATCGCCATTTTTGTTTCGGCTCGTCACTCATCTCGGTCGTTGGTTTATTTTTCTCTTGTATTTCTCCGACAGGGCAAAGGGAAAAAGGTGAAAAAGAACAAAATGACGAAATTGGACGCTCGAATCTTAGGCTTTTCGGTCACGGCAGCACAGGACCGTATCAATGTTGGCGATCGGGATTATGGCGACGCTACGTAAACGGCTTTTGCGCCCCCCCCCCCCCACGCGTCTGTGACGGGATATTCGAAAACGGTAATTCAATGGACAGTGGGAAGATGAGAGACGAGGCTGATCGCCCTCCCCGCCCCATTTCCTACCAATTTAACTTAGTACATAAAGTAGTTCAATTTTTTATTTTTCTTTTTTTTTTTTCAAATTTAAATAAGGGCTGTAACTGTTAAAATTTTTTTTGGTCTTGTTAACTCTTCTTCCCCTTGTACATTCGCCGCGCCCCTTGTTTTAAGTTCTAAAAAATCGATTTGTTTGCTGTTTTTTTCTTAACAAAAACAAAAAACACTACGTAAAATCATTGTTTTTAATTTATTTAATAGCCCGCTCCTTCTTTTTTGTTTTGTGTTAGCCACCCTCATCGCACCCGCTTGGTCGCAAAAAAAAACAAATACAAAAACTAAAAGGTAAGAAGCCTCTCGCCCCTCGCCCATAGGGTGGAAATCAAAAAAAAAAAAAAACGTGTCAAGCTTATCATTATAAAAGTTGTCTCTTGTTCGGTACTTTCCCCCTGTTTCTTTCCTTCCGCCTTGCTATTCGTCCGTTATAGCGTTTTCGTGTCATCCCCTTCCCCCCCCCCCCGCCCTATACCGTAAATTTTTGTTATTTAAGTCCTCGTCTCCGTGTTTATCTGTCCCCTTGACCACCTGCCCGTCGCCCTAATTGAACACGATTAAAAGGCGTAATAATATATATATATATATTTTGTATTAGTGTTAAAACAACAACAACAATTCTATGTTAAATACAATTTAATTGTAATTTGTAAATATCGATATGAAAAAAAAATAAGAAAAAAACTCAAAAACTGGCATTTTATTGAAGAATTTGGTCCGTCGATCCGGATGATAGGAATGGCAACTGGTTTTGTCGCGTCGCTGTCACCTCTACCTACGGTAAGTTCAAGATGTTGTGTTTTGGCTGCTAATCGAAAAGGGGGGGATGCCCCCACACAACAAGCAACAATCGGGTAGGTACGTGTACCCCCCCTCCTCCATCATAACAAGGATGCTAACATAACTTTAAATAAAAGTTGCGCGCGCGCTGCTACTAATGCTGTTCTTACTACTTTTCCGTCTTGCGGGGGGGGGGGGGGGGGGGGAATACAATAATAGGCAATCGTGTGCGACAAGGCGAACACCCATTAAAAGAAAGAGGATCCCGCTCTTTCCGACGACGCTAGCGGCATCTAGTAAACGAAATTACCAACTGGTTTATTGCGAAAAATACCGATTCCAGCGCGTTTCATAACATAAAATGGCACCTGCCATAATTTATGCGGGCTGAACTGTCCGAAATAAGTCTATAGTGGCTGGAAAATCGACTGGTGGTTGGATTCATTTTTTTGAATTAGTTTCGCAGCATTCTAGCAGTTGGTAGAATTTTACAAAACACTGCTCGAATGCGCCAATGTTGCCGGCTTTCTAGCTATTCAAACTGACTCTCTTACACCAATGTCTGAATTGTATGTTACCGTTTCTATCTCTCTCTCTCTCTCTATTTGAATTTTAACAGCATTTCAATAACGGCCCATTTTTCTAGCATTTTGACCGTTAACTTTTCTATAGTGTTAGTGGCGAAAACAAAGGAAGAAAAAGTGTTTAGAAATCGTCGGCGAAGTCGAAACTTGGAATTAAAACAGACACCAGTGAATTAGTGAAAATAAAAGTTTTTTAAATGGCGTCGACGTCTGAAACAACCGACAATAAGAATGCCGTCGAAAAGGAAGACAACAAGGATAAGTTTCTAGAAGCGGTAAGAGAACGAACGGACTTGGGAGTGGAAAGCGTTCGATCCGTTAATAGGTTTAGGTTTAAGGTAAATCTATGGCGAAGCGCGTAGCGTAAGGTACCCAGTTGTGAGCCCTGCGCCTATTCCGAGCCGCCATCTTTAATTCCACAAATGGCGACGAACTCATGGTGGTTTTTTTTCCACTGCCAATTTTAGCCATTGCTGTTGTGACAATAGAAATGGCTAAAATTGGTAGTGAAGACAAAACTACCATGAATTCCGATTTTCAGCTTCCTATCATTGGGGGTTACTGAGATCTAGAAACCAAAATTTTCGGTCTAAAACGCCCCCTGAAAATAATGTCAATTCAAGGGGTCTACCCAGTCTATTCCTAGAAAAATTTTAATTTAATAGCTCCACTGGTTTGAGAGCTACGAGCCTTCCAAGGATTTTGGCGGTCGACGTACAGCGGACAGACGTTGGTCACTTCAAGGAGCCTATCGCGTCTATTACAGTATTGTGCGAATTAATGTGAACACAATGATTTTTATCGCACACATTGTTTATTTGAAATAAAACTATTCTTAGACTTTTAATCAAAGTTTAAATACTATTATTTAATATGGAATATGTCCTCCCTTTGCTGGAATAACAGCTTGAGATCGGCTCGGCATGGAGTCAAGTAAATTTAAACAATTATCGTTGATTGCTTCCTCTCGAAACCATACCTGAATTACTGCTTCCAGCATCTTGGTTTTCACCGTATAGTCCATCTTTTACAATTTGGCCTTACTGATCACCCCTAAATCCTCAATAGGATTGAGATCTGGTGAATTTCCAGGCCAGTCCAAAACGCTAGTCTTCTTGTCCTTTAAATATTTCGCCATAGTCTTAGGCCGCGGTCCGAATTATACTCACGGTGCTTACATTACCAACAGTGCTTACAGTCGGTCCGAATTGTATTCACGCTTACGACGCATATAATTCGGACCGGTCGTGTGTGCACACAGTGTACTCACAGTGCCTATGCACGAAACCGTGAGTAGTGTAAGCACCAGAAAATTTCCCCTCCATGCAAATTCTATGCGTCGTGAGCGCAATTCGGACCGGTTGTATGCGTGCTAAAAGCGCAGAAAGCGTAATTCGGACCGCGGCCTTAGAAGTATGGTGTGGAGCTGAGTCTTATTGAAAAACTGCATTGCCGTTGGCTTGAACTTTCTCCAGCTTCTGAGATAAACATTAATCAAGCATTGCTTTATATTTTTCGCTATTCATCATTTTTTCTACTGGAATAAGTTTGCTACGTCCCGAGTACGAAAAACAGCCCTAGAACATCTCCTTAACAGGATATTAGACTGATTGAACTGTAAGGATTGAAATTCTGCAAATTTCCATCCACACCAATTCGCCTTAAAATGGTAAAACAATTAACACTAAACACATTGTATTACTAATACAACATAAACTTATGAATTAAAAACATTGAATTACGAACACAACACGAATTAAATCTTATTAATTAGAAGACAACACAAACTTAGAGCTAAGACAAAGAGATACGTCACATGAAATAAGACAACCAGCTCAGAACATAGAACCTAGAAAACAAGCACAACAGAGGCTGAAACGGGAGGATTTGCGAATAAACCTGGAAAAGATCGACGGGATCACAAATACGTCCCAGGCGACATATTGCGACAGATAAACCCGCCGACAAAAATATGAAATACAAGAAGTGACTATATACACGGCATGACATGCACTAGACACGAATTAAAAAAAGGCAAAATACACAAATTCGGAAAATATTACCATAATATAATTCATGGACGCTGAATGTTTATCACGATATATAAGCAAAAATAATCGAGCAGAGGGGAGCTAGGTGGACAGGTACTAAGTCTGCGATGAAGGTCAGTGGGGTTACACTCCCTCTTAGAAAGTCTACATGAGATGAACGAGGTCTAGTCCAAGCCGAAACCTGAGGCGAAGCAGCGTCACAGAAGAGCACCTGTAGCAAAGACCAAAGCGAAGCAACGACGCAAAAACGCATACAGGAAGGTCAAGACGAATAACGACGATGCAGTAACGCATGCAGTAAGAACCAAAAAGAAGCAGCGACGCAGAAGATTGAGCAGCGACGAGCCAAGCAGTGAAATAAGCCACGCAGCGAAAAACCAAGACGAAGCAAAAGGCCAAGACGAAGCAGCGACGCAGAAGATCGAGCAGCAACGAGCCAAGCAGCGAAGTAAGCCACGCAGCGAAAAACCTTGCGACGTTGTGCCAGGTAGCGACATTCCGGACAACGAAGCAAACGAAGTAACGGAGCCAACCGAGTAGCGAGCAAGCGAAACAGCGGACATCCATAACGTTGAGCCGAGCGACGAGCAAGTTCAAGGACGGAGCCAACCATGAGATGACAAACAGGGACTGAGTCGAGGAAGGCATACGGAGTCGTGCCACGAGTCGAGCGGCTACCAGCCACGAAAAGTACGACGACAACGCCAGGACTACGAGGACCGACCGCAGAGCCAGGACATTCGAAGTAATGGCCATCCACACAGAGAGACAAGGATTGCCAAAACGTAGGGGCATCACAGAGAGACGAAGACAAGGAGGAAACCGAGCGGAGAGGGCCAAAGCGTAGAGGCCACATAGAGAGACGAAGACAGAGAAAAGGGCAGAGCAGAGAAAGTCTAGGCGAGCGAACTACATCGAACATGAGGAACAAGGGCGACGGTCAAGGAATAGCGAAGATGGAGCACGAAGGAAGTACCAAGACGGGAACAACGAAGACAACCCAGACGGGAGCAATGAGGCAAGCAAACAACGTACAGGACAAGCGTAGCAGCCCCAACACGTAAGAAGATGACACAAAGCGAAACAGCAAACGCTTCATACTAATTGAATTATACCAATTATCAATCTACTACTATTTTATTAAACTGAATCATGAATAAAGTGAAGTCTAATCAAGAAATAAATGTTTTGTAACGGACCCTGGAACTCGACGAGTTTATCCCTGGAAATTTGAATCGTTACAGAAAAATATGGGTTGCAGTAAGCTTTACACCCACACTCTTACGAACGAATTTTGATCACTGGCCCTGCACTAGGAAGTGTGTCTCGTCTGAGAACAACTCCTCCCTCCAGTCTTTTACGGTTAAATCGGCATATTTTCGGCCCAAATCAGTCTATTTTTCGTCACAGGAACAGTCAAGAGTTGTTTTTTCTGTGGCCTCCTGGCTTTTCTTCCACCTACCAAGATTCTTCAAGCGTACTGTCAAGTCATGGATTTTCACCCCAACCCTTTCTAAATCTTGCTAAAGGCCGTGGCTTATTTTTCTTGGATATAATTTGCTGTTTCGCACAAGGCTGCTATCATTTCGAGGAGTGGTCTTCCTTTTTCTTCCACATTTCCCTCTTCGCTGCACTTCAACAAATCCCGTCTCTCTCTCTACTTAAATAATTTGCTTACAGAACTCAAACTCACACCAGATTCCATTGCAATGCTTCTCTGTGTCATTGGAATATGTTCTCTTTTCCTTTCGTGTGAAAGTTTTAATTTTTTTTTTTTTTTAATTTTTTCTTTCAGATGTCGCTTATTCAATTGACCAATTGGGACATGAAGACAAAGATAGGCACCAAAGGGTTCATGAGATATTGCAGAATTTCATGGAATGTGAACTCTTAACGCCACAGCAAATAATTAAAAAATTAACGCAATGTCTTACACATAAAAATCCCAATGTAAGAGAGCAATTTTTGGTGTTTTTGACTAACACATTTTACAGGTAATAATATTTCTTTCTTTTGATCACACAAAAACTAATTTAAATTCTTCATAAATCCTTTTAGAGCGCACGCATCACGCACCATTTTCGTTGGATCGCTTAAAAGATCTACACTTGGCGGTGTCAAGGCATTGAATTTAAATCGTATTTTTGTGAATTAAAAGAATATTATTATTTGTAAAATGTGTTAGCCAAAAACACAAAAAAATTGTTCTCTTACATCGGAATTACTATGTGTAAGACTTGACGTTAATCCTTTGTGATTAATTGCTGTGGCGTGAAGAGTTTCCATTCCATGAACTTCTGCAACCTCTCATGCATCATTTGACGCCTCTCTTTATCTCCATGTCGCAATTCTTCAAGTTTATTTTTCATCATATACTGCAAAAGCAATTGCACCTCTCTTCTTCGCTATCTCCCTCCCTAAATAAATGAATTAAGAAAAAAAAAATGCCTTTTTAATATGGGTGAAGTGGTGTGGGAGCACTGGCGTAGTAACGGGGGGGATTGGGAACAACCACCCTCCCCCCCCCCCCCCCGAAATGAACAGCTCACCTAGTAAGTTATATTTTATTTTTTTTAATCATCAGAACGAAAAAGCTAGACTGTAGTAGCGTAGAGCGAATGTTTGTGAAGTAGACTTGTGTAGTTCGTGAACGAACTAATTTGGAAGATCGCTCCCAGAAGTGAAATGAACGAACTAGTTCGCAGTGACTTCCGGTCCTAGTTCGTTTGTTTGAAAGTAGTTGGTTTTTGTAGGTGATCCGAACTTGAAAGGAACTAGTAGGGCTGGGGACGGACCTTACATTCAATCCGAACTTGAAAGGAAGTAGTTCCTTCCGGGCTGGGGACCTTTTTTTTTTTTTTAGGTCCTCACATTCAATCCCAACTTGAAACGAACTAGTTCCTTTTCTTTTGGTGAACGATGAACTACAACAACGAACTAGTTCGCGAAGACTAAGGAACTAGTTCGTTCATGGTCACTAAGGTGAACTTGATGTGAACGGACCCCTTTTTCATGTATCATCTTGTATACTTGTTGTCAACTTCATTACCTTTGCATTAAACTGTCAAACTACCAAGACGTGTTTCTCTTCATCGTGGTTTATTTAATCGACTTTTTCTATAGCCATCTGCAACAGGTTATGGGCCCAGAAGTCGAAAGTTTAACCATTGCAAAGTGTTGAATACGCGATTGAGTTTATTCTCGAATAGTCATAATTTCAAACCGCGCGAATATCGAAAATGCCGAAGGGAGATATTCAGTTCGAAAAACTGAAAGGTAAAGACAACTACGTGGAGTGGAAAAGATCCATGCTTGCGTTTCTTCGCACTCGGAAGTTGGCGAATTGTGTCGCGCCAGCCCCTGATACGGAGGAAGATGAGGAAAAGCTGCAGGAGACCATGGGATGGATATATCTCGCGTGTGAGTCTGCGGTGACGAATCATTTTGACGATACAGCGTCTCCGCTGGCCATATGGGATTTATTGGCAAAATGTTTCGCAGAATCCGGACTGGATCGCGAAGTAGCAGCTATCGTCAGTTTGACTACCACCCGATTGGAAGATTGCGCATCAATCGAGGATTTCATTGGCAAGATGATGGAATCTTGGAAACGTTGTACGGACGCCAAGGTGATCATCGAGGACAGAGTCGTTGCTCTCATGATGATCGGCAGACTAGGATCGCAGTATCAGCCATTTGTGATGGGTCTCGCGGGTAGCGGTATAACTATTAATGTGGAGAAGGTCAAATCAATGCTGTTGTCTTTGACTCCGACGAGTGACAAGCAAAATAAAGCTTTCTTTGGCAGCGGCTGTCGAGTTACGAAGCCGGCCAATGCAAGTGGCTCATGGAAGAGCAACGGAGGCGGAAAGCCAAACGTAAAGTGTTTCGGATGCGGTCAACTCGGACACTACAAGAGAAAATGTCCCTCAAGAACGTCGAACGGTGAGTCCAGAAAGACACCAGACGCGAAGTTCGTGAATGCATTTGTCACGGTCGCGGGTGATTATTGCAACGAAGACTGGTTCATCGACAGCGGAGCATCGCGACATATGACGTTTCGTAAAAACATATTATCGGAATTTAGGAGCGTCGAATACCCGGATATTTCTATCGCAAACGACGAGCGTTTACCAGTGAATGGATGTGGAACCGCGCACATTAATATCAACGGAATTGACATTGCTATTCGGAACGTGCTGTTCGTCCCAAGACTGGGAACAAACCTGCTGTCTGTCGGAGCCATCGCCGATGCCGGCAACAGTGTATCGTTCAACAAGAATGTATGTGAAATCTTCAATGCTCGAGGAGAAAAGCTGATTCAGGCGAAGTCATACAACGGAGTATATCGTGTTGATGCACAGCATGTGAGGTGTATGCTTGTAAAGAGCAACGAGGTGGTCGACTGGCATCGTCGATTGGGTCATCTGAGCTACGGAGGAATGGATCGATTGCGGTTAGCAAAAAGTGGAGTTGAATTCAGCGGAAGAAAGCAAGATCTGGATGGATGTGTCAGCTGTGCTGAAGGAAAGCAAACGCATGCTGTTTTCAAGAAGGAAGAGGCCACGATCAAAACAAAGAATGTTCTGGAGTTAATCCATATGGACCTGTGTGGACCCATGGAAACACCATCGTTGGGAAAAGCCAGGTATTTCCTCGTTATGATCGATGATTTTACACGAAAAGTTTTCGTTTCCTTTTTGAGCGAAAAATCAGCAGTTGCAGAAGCATTCCAGAGCTTTAAGGCCAGGGTCGAAAACCAGACCGGATGCAGAATTAAACGATTGCGTTCAGACAATGGCACGGAATTTTGCAATCAAGTCATGGAATCGATTTGCTCGAGGGCTGGAATCATTCACGAAACGTCCGTCTCCTACACCCCTCAGCAGAACGGAGTAGCTGAGAGGATGAAGCTTGCTGATGCAGAAATGGATAAGCGATTATGGGGTGAGGCTATCAACCACGCCGCATACCTGATTAATCGTTCGATCAATCGATCTAACAGCAAAGGAACTCCAGAAGAAATATGGACTGGACAAAAGCAAAATTTGTCGGAACTCAAGATGTTCGGATCACCGGCAATGGTGCACGTGCCGAAGCAGAAACGCAAGAAATGGGACAAGAAAGCAATTGAGATGTATTTCGTGGGATACTCTGACACCCAGAAGAACATGCGTTTTTACGACCCGTCAAGCGGACGCGTGATCATCAGTAGAGACGTAACGTTCTTAGTACCAAAGCCAGTAAGATTAGGATCGTTATTCGTTGCGGACAGCAGCGAAGAAGACGAGGTTAACGATTCAGTTGGGGCTTCACAGACAGCTCGATCTGATGAATCAGATGAGAATGCGTGCGGAGATACACGCATAGACGAGCAGATCTTAGGCGAGTCAAACGATCCGGATTTCGAACTACCAATCGAATTGCCTGTGACACCAGGTGTGCCGAGACATTCGGAAAGAAAGAGGAAGCCAGTTGTTCGAGACGAATTTGTGTCATACTTTGCAAGAGACTGCACGGCGGAAGATCCAGTAAATCGTCAAGAGGCCATCAAATCACCTGTTAGTGAGAAGTGGATTGAGGCTATGAAGGACGAATTGGCATCTTTTGAAACCAACAGAACTTGGTCCTTGGTGGACTTACCTGAAGGTCGAAAGCCCATAAAGACCATGTGGGTATACAAAACCAAGCGTGCCGAGGACGGTACAATCGTGCGATACAAAGCACGGCTCGTTGCGAAAGGATGTTCGCAGAAATTTGGTATCGATTACCGAGAAACATTTTCTCCAGTTGTACGATACAGTTCCCTTCGGATTTTGATTGCACTGGCAGCACAACGTGGATTGCAGATTGACCAAATGGACGCAATCACCGCTTATCTTCAAGGTAATTTGGATGAAGATATTTACGTGTCGCAGCCTGAAGGATTTGAATATGTTCCATCAGAAAAGAATGTCGCTGATTGTTTAACGAAAGCAGTTGGCGTCAGTAAGATGGAGTTCGGGGCAAAGGGCCTCGGTTTGGTAATGGACCAACAGTGAAATTAAGTTTAACGTAGAGTATATTATTGAATTGTTTGTATTGTTAACTTGCTTAATTTCCTTGTATTTTTCGCACTGATTGGTCCAAGTTGGGGTGATGTGAACGGACCCCTTTTTCATGTATCATCTTGTATACTTGTTGTCAACTTCATTACCTTTGCATTAAACTGTCAAACTACCAAGACGTGTTTCTCTTCATCGTGGTTTATTTAATCGACTTTTTCTATAGCCATCTGCAACAGAACTACAATGCGCAAGCCTATTGTGAAGCCATTTTAATACTGCTTGATTATTGTTAGTCTCCAATATATGTACTACAGTGTATATGTGATGGACTCATGGCACTAATGCCACCAAACAGACAATTAAAGTTCTTGTTTTGTTCATGTTTTAGAAAGCACGGAAAAACCAAAACTCGAACTCGAACAAAAAAAAGTATTTTATCGCAGTTTTGTTTTTGTTCTGAGCCTATTTCAGCTGAGCGAACAAAACGCATGGAAAACTTATTCTGTCTCGAACCAAAAAACACAAACTGAACAAAACACAACTGCAGTGTTTCCGCGAAGCGGACTCAGTTTGAAAACATACCGAAACCTTTTGAAGCTACCGCTTCTGATTGGGACACGAAAAACAGAACAGAAACAGTCGAAAAAGCACGAGTTTGTAAAAAAAAATGATGAAAAGTCGAGATTAATTTTTTTCGACACGAGCTTTTACTGAGTTTCTGCTTTGTCCGTTTGGTGGAAAACCGGCATTAGATCACTAAGGAATGAAAACTTTACATAAAATCGCTGATATGCCTCACGCCTCTTACGGAGCTCGCAGAGCAGGTTGTCGATGATAACCAAAAACGTTGCTACTCTCAAATATTCCCTGCCGGTCATTTTCACTTCTCCTGACGTGTTTTCGCCTGCCCGAATCTTGCGCTTCTTATCAGTCAATATTGGTGAACACGTGTTTTAAGGACTTTTGTATGACAGCTTCCCGAAGGAGTCGACGGATAGCGCCAATTAATGAACTCAGTCTTGGTTTTGATATAAAACTAGTTCCTGTAAAATTTTGAATACCTGCTTTAACTCGTAAAGGAATTAAAGTGGATTCTGAAACTTGCATATATTTTTGAAGGCTGCTACACGAAGGACTTATTCGATTTGCAACATATTCGGAACTTTCGTTTTAAACATTGTAAACTTTAATTATGCTAAATTTTAAGTTCCTAACTTGAAGCATTCGTTTTAAGGACTCTTGTATGGGAGGTTCCCGAAGGAGTGGCAGGATATCGACTAAATTTCAACTTTCTAGGCCAAAGCGTTCTTGAGTTATCGTGTAAACGGACGGACAGCAAACGCATTTGGGAGTTTTGGCGCTAAATAAACACAAATAGATAATATACTACTTTTTTTTCGTCCAAGGCTCTGTTCTATTCGTTACAAGCTTTTCGGGCTGGATTAAACTAATAATACTCTAAATGATTGCATCTAGAGTACAAAAAGTTCGAAATTTTAGATGCCAAAAAAAATAAAAAAAATGGCCGCTGCCGGAAAGTTGCCGCCTCCCAAAACTTGCCGCCCTAGGCCTGGGCCTAGTGGTAAATCCGCGCCTGGTCGTCGGCATAGAGCCCTCGCCACGGTGCTGGCCATAGCACGGCTATGGGGCTGGGTCTGGTGCCGAAGCGGCTGTCTGCTGTCCGTCTCTTCTCTACTCCACCTATTCTCGCTGTTCTCTGTTGAGTGTTTTTGTCCTGTTTGCAGTAAATTTTTTGCAGTTATAATATTATTATTATTATAATAATAATATTCTTTTATGAATTTTGAAAATAAAATAGTATAATTATTAATATTTGCGCATGGAACTGGAGAGCCGCAAATTAACTTCGAAAGAGCCGCAGGTTGCCGACCCCTGTTCTAAACCGTTAATGGCAAACAATTAAAACTTAACAGAAACCTGTAGGTTTATCCAAATTAACGTAGCCCCCAAAGGGGTACTTTGGGGGCTACGTTAATTTGGGATATAACTACAGGTTTTTGTTAAGTTTTAATTGTTTGCCATTAACGGTTTAGAAACCCCCCCCCCCCCCCCCCCTAACGAACCAATCAAGACTTCCGCTTTTCAGAACGCGGATGAAAAACGACCGATTGAACAGTTTGAGAACCTTTCCGACCACCTACAAAAAAACCGTTAATGGCAAACAATTAAAACTTAACAGAAACCTGTAGGTTTATCCAAATTAACGTAGCCCCCAAAGGGGTACTTTGGGGGCTACGTTAATTTGGGATATAACTACAGGTTTTTGTTAAGTTTTAATTGTTTGCCATTAACGGTTTAGAAACCCCCCCCCCCCCCCCCTAACGAACCAATCAAGACTTCCGCTTTTCAGAACGCGGATGAAAAACGACCGATTGAACAGTTTGAGAACCTTTCCGACCACCTACAAAAAATACCAAAACAAAAGCTCTCCCAACACATTCCACATTTCAGTCTGAACACGAACCAGAGCTTTTCATTGCTGCGGTTGGGTAATCACCGCCCGCCCCATCCATGGTATTCCACCACCGGAATCCTCCACGCAATACAAACTCCAGAAATTCAACAATCGTCCTCCAGCTCGTCGTCGTCAGTCAGTCAGTGGTTGTTCGGACGCTCAAACGGTAGCCGTGTGGAAAATGTTTGTCCAACTTCCGGTCGACGAGGGTTTAATCGAAAGAATTTGAAAAAAAAAACAATTGGCGCGCGTCTTAAACTTCCCGAGTTTGGGGGGAATCCCCGAAAACATTCCTAAACTAAATATGATTGCGATAAAAGACCGATTTTAGCTGTTTGGTTTTTTTAGTTTCGCGCCCGCTAACCGCGGGATGGGGCTTTTTGTGGTGTAAATTATTAAAAAAAAAAAAAAGAAGTTCGAATTCAGCAGCCATGTGCGATTGTTTTAATTGAATTAAGTTCGCGGTCTCGTGATTTCATCGCTACCCCCCGCCCCCTCGTGATCCAAGGCGTGTGTAAAATTAGTCGGTAAAAAAAAAAAATAACGGTCGGGTAAGAAAACCGAGAAGCAGTGAGTTGGGGAGGCGGTTGTCCGCGACTGTTTATATAATTCTCAAAATGGGTTCAACCCCCTCCCCCCCCCCTAGTTTTAGGATACAGTGTTAAGTTCGTTACCACGTTGTTTTTTTTTTATTAAGTTTCGCCGAGTCTTAACCGTTAGGAGGAAATATCCGGCTCGACGGACCAATTTGAAATTATTTCAACGACTGATTTACAAGTCTGTACACGGTCCTGTTTTGTTTTGAATAACGCGTGGCTTGTCGTCTGAGCCCGGGACTAACTACGGCAGTCGTGGGTGGGTTCTTGCTCAAACCAATCACCCGAAGGCTTCCTTCCGTTCCCAACATGGTTTAAGAAGGGGTGTAATGACCGTGCGCTCATCAGGCGCTCAACGGGGGCGCGATCCTTTCAGACTCTCGCGTGACCTGTTATATCACCTCAAAAACACCTCGAATTCCGTACAGAACCAGTTGACCAGTTTGTCGTCCCCTAACCAGATCCTCGATGCTATCGTGGGAAGCTCGAGGTCCTTTGTTTTTTTTTTTTTTTTTAAAGTCGGTCGTCCACATAGAGCTAGTGGAGACGACAAGCCACCGGTTTTGTAGAAAGCGCATTGAAGCATAAAACATGATGGGAATTGAGACAAAACCGGGTCGTTATATCAAATTGTTGTTGTCTTAGCGTGTGAGTGAGTAAGACAAAACAGGTGCGTTATGTCAATTTGTTGTTGTTTTGCATGCAACGACGTGCGCCTTCAGCTCAACCGCTGCTTGTCATCTCCAAAATATATATACATATTTCTATGGTCGTCCAGCACCAGCGCTACAAAAATTTATTTGAAATTGGCCACCCAGGGGCGGGGGCGGGGCAATCGTCAAGACTATCCATTCGATGCCCTAATCAAGGCAAATGCGATGCTTGTAGCGTACTAATCACCTGCTCAAGGTCGCTTCAATCTTCGGTTCAACCACATCGCTCCGGCCGGCCGGCCGGACCCCACACATCGATAAGCGAAAGATTTCCGCCATTCTGAGGTGCGTGACGACATGTTTTGTCATCTCATGTATGTTGTGGGTGGGTAGTGTAGGGGGTTGTAATGTATCGACTTACTAAACCGAAATAGACGGCCCCCGCGATGCCTCCGTCCCAATTTCTTGATCCATCGGAAATAGTAGTAGTTGTTCGAATGTGCGATATATGGTGGATGCCTCGGGGTGGATGATTCCCGCTCCACCCCCCCCCCCCCCCACCACCACTGCCGTGCTTGTAACGCCGGCAACCTCCTTTAGTGAAAACTTGTAAGGTTTTCTAATTAAATTCTTCGTCGTTGTACCGTTCGTTCCTTTTTCCATGCACACGAAGACGACGACAAGACATTTTGTAACCGTTGTGCGATGTGTTCGTTTTTTAATTTTCGCCGAGATTCCGTTCGTTTATATTCCATTGATTTTTGCTACGCCAGAACACCCCAAATTGGGCCCCAGGGCCTTCCAAGTAGCGCTACATTTACTTCAATCAATCAATCAATATTTATTAGTTTAGTTTATCCACTTATGTTTAACATCTCATAATTTGTGATTTAGAGAACAGATAATTCGATATCTTAACAGCTTAATTGAACCTAGTTAGTTATAGGGTTACTGTATACGCAAGACTGCCTCTAAGAGGCGTTGTGTATCTAGTGACCCTAGTTAGGCACAGCGAAGCAAAACATTTATGACAATTTTAGTTACATAAATTCAAGGAAAAAATGTGTGCAAAAAAAACCGTATGACTACATTTACTTCATTACTAGACCAACGGAACTAACTAGGACGTGAAGTAGTGGTCAGCCATCACGACTCATTTCCGTGACCTCATTAACTTTCAAATTAAATTGCAAGATTTTTGCACCTTTAATTAATAACCGAATTGTTTCGGTCAACAAGCAGAAATCCGGGAACAAAGAAGAATGCGGCTGAATCGAACACACACGACGCGGTGCCTTTGGTGACATTCATCAAACTTCAAACAACAAAGGAGGGGACGCGTTGCATTCACAAATCGGGAACAGGAGAGGCAAAAAAAAAAAAAAATCGCCAGCCAAAAAGTTTCCTGGCATCTACCACCTGTGGATTGCCGGCGGTTGGTACGCGAAATTTCATGCCTTACGTACGATACTAAATACGCAGGGTGTTTTAATTAAGGGGGTGGAGGGTTACCTCCACCCCAACCCATCCCTTGAACAGATGCTGCCCCGTTCGTCGCTCCCTGGGAATGAAATTAGCCGCCTTGTGGCGTACTGCTAATTACGTCGGATTCCTTCGTCCTTTTTTATGCTGTTGTTTTTTTTTTTGTACTTTGAAGTTTATTTTTCCAACGTGTTGTTGACGCGTCGCCATCACCCCCTTTTTTTTCGGTGGATCCCCGATTTTCGGAGACTTAAAATAAAGTGGCGAGCCAAGTTCTTGGCATCGATATCAAGAGGGCGGACGGTTGGGGTGGCCACAGCAGCATTACTCTCCTGTGCGATGGGAGTGGGTTGAATTGAAGCGATTAGGGGGGGGGGGAGTGAGCGGTGTCTGGGTGTCCTGGAGCATTGGAATTATCGTCATAAAAGTGAGACGAGCCGGTGTTTGTTTTTTTTCGGGGACGTCTTGAAGGCCGGTTATGTAACCACCGCTCCAGATATTGCTTCAGATTAGTATCGGCTTTACCTTTTGGTAGCCCACGGTGTGTGGAGGGGTGCCAAATGTAGGTGGGACAAGGGACAAGGATTTTATTCGCTTGGCATTAAACCAGGAAATTCGGGGGTTGAAGGAGGACGAGCCGCCAGCCGCAAGCTATTTATCAGCTTTCAGGTGGCGCACAAGTCTGTGGTTTTGGGGTTGTTTTTTTTTTTTTTTTGTTTAATTGTCCCGCTTTGCAAGGGTTCCGGTTTTTTTTTTAACCGATTGTATTGTGAATGTCACGTCACGTCACTTCGATGCCATCAATGCAGGAATAAGCCGATTGTGACAACTGTCGACTGTCACCGGAACAGTTGTCACTTTGATCGTCCTGTTTCGTCGATGACATTCCAAGTCCGTGCGACGCCTGAATAAAACGTACCGCGTTGTAAGGTAAACGGCCCAGTAATGAATAATGTCCCAATAATGAATAATATGTCACTTTATTTTGAATTTTAAGCAAACAATTCAATTCTTATTAAAACCATGAATTAAAAATCAAACTGACGATAGTTTTCTAATAAGTCGCTACTTTTCCGATTTACCGTATTAACATTAGATCCCTAATATCAGTTGTTGACTGTCCATTGTGTTAAGAGGAGGTGAAATCGAAATCTTTGAGCACAGGCTTAAAACTGTGGCTTCAGAGAC
Organism: Beris chalybata; assembly: GCA_949128065.1. Lineage (NCBI taxonomy): Eukaryota > Metazoa > Arthropoda > Insecta > Diptera > Stratiomyidae > Beris > Beris chalybata. The sequence continues at coordinate 7,762,019 of OX421898.1, forward strand.
AAAATACTGTTGCGACTGATAATTTAACTATCAAGGAATTAATAAATTAATGTTAATTATACACTCTAACAAAAAATCTGCCAACAGTCTGGGCGCAAATTATTTTTTTTTCCGGCAGAAGTTCGGAACGTGTTTAATTCGGGGATGCGGTGTATGTTTCTATGTGACTGAAAACCTAACAAAAAGTTCGTGAAGCGATTAGAAAAGGGTGTAACATATGAATGAAATAATTGGGTCATATTCCGGGATGCGGTCTAGAGGTTGAAAAAAACAAAACTTAAAAATAGGTGATTATTAAACAAGCCCCTTGGAAGTGAAAAGATATTCGATATCTGATCAGACCTGAGAAACATGGTGGAATTAATGAAAAAGTATACAACCAGTTTACACCCTCTTAGGGGTCGAATTTCAAAAAATCTTGAAAACGCATTCTAGGTATTCATATGAAGAATCCGTAGAATAAAAATGAATTCAATATTTCGAAAGACCTAGTAGATATGACGAAAATCGTGAAAATATATGCATTTTATATAATTGGTCGATCTCGGCATTTTTGCGTTTCGGACGCATTATTTCCCCCTCCACTCCCACACCCCTTCACCCATATCTGTTTTTTTTTTTGCAAATGGGTCCATTATCAAAGCTCTATAGAAATTCTAAGTTTCAGCCTCCTAACACAAGCGGTTCCTGAGATCTAGAAACCTAAATTTTTCGTCTAAAACGCTTACCCCGCCTTCCCCCTTACACCTCCTTCCCTGAAAATAATGTCAATTCAAGGGGTCCATCAACTCTACTCTTAGAAAAAATTTTAATTTAATAGCTCCACTGGTTTGAGAACTACGAGCCTTCAAAGGATTTTGCTTGGGGCGGATTCAATACAAAGTTATTAATTAAAAATAAAACTAAGTCGACAATTTGCCACCAATAATGTCTTCGTACATTTAAGTTTTCGCTTACCCACCCTTCGATCTCTTTGCTGATAATTATCGATCATAATTATCACACACACATCACGGTTTGTAATAAGAGTAAACAAACGAACAAGTGTGTTTACTGTCAAATGAAAATTTTATGAGTTTTGCTCAGTATAAATCGAAATAATTCCTGGTAAACACTTGTCGTTTAAAGAGCGTAAGCTTATATTGAATTTACACGCAAAGGAGCAAAAGTCATACGCGGAAATAGCCAAACTACTGGATCGAAGCCGTTCCACGATCCAATCTGTAATCGGGCGCTTTAAATATGAAGGCCGCGTAAAAAATAAGCCTAAATCAGGACGCCCTGCAATTCTCACTAATGCAGATCGGCTGCAAATCAAGCGTATGATTGCCAAGGATCCGTTTATAAGTGCACCAAAAATTAGTGCAGAGCTCCTTCACTCCAATCACAAAGAAGTTCATTCGGAAACAGTACGGAAATGCGTGATTGATGCCGGATTTAAGTCTCGTACACCTCGCAGGAAGCCACTGGTAAATGAAGTAAATCGTAAAAAAAACGTTTGGACTTCGCTCGGCAGTACCAAAATGCATCTCTCGAGTTCTGGCGCAATGTTATATTTTCTGTTGAGTCCAAATATAACATTTTTGGGTCTGATGCGAGACTTAGAGTGTGGAGAATGCCAGGGGAAGCCTACAACCCCAAAAACACCATTAAAACCGTAAAACACGGCGGCGGCGGCGTCGTGATGGTATGGGGCTGTATGGCTGCCGGCGGTGTTGAAAACTTGGCAATTATCGAAGACATCATGGATCATCGGGCGTACATTAAAATACTGAAAAGAAATTTGGAGCCAAGTGCTGAAAAATTGGGTGTATCAAAGGATTATTACTTTCAACAAGATAATGATCCCAAGCACATGGCTCATAATACTAGGATGTTCTTGGCGTTCAAAACTTTACATTCGATTAAAACACCACCGCAAAGTCCTGACCTCAATCCCATTGAGCACATGTGGAAAATGCTAGAAAAAAGGATCAGGACTCATCATATTAGCTCGAAACCTAAGTTAAAACAGGCTCTTCTGGAGGAATGGGCGAAAATAGAGCCAAGTTATGCAAAAAAAAAATTGTAGAATCGATGCCACACCGCCTTAAAGCCGTAATTAAAAATAAAGGCTACCCAACTAAGTATTAAAAAAAAATTTATCTATAGTTTTTAAGATTTTTCATGAACTTTTTTGTAAGTGTACGAAGACATTATTGGAGGAAAATTGTCGACTTTGTTTTATTTTTAGTTAATTACTTTGTATTGAATAATTTAAATGGATTTGTTTTTGTTTCTAAATTAAATAAAAATGTTTAATGAAGAAATCTGCATTAAAACTTTTTCAAATTTCTTGCAGCAATTTATTGTTTTTAATCACTTCAGTTTCAAATAGCTGCTGTACGAAGACATTATTGGTACACTGTATTCATTTGCCAGTATTCATCAATGAAATCTACACTTGATTGATTTTGTTCACGTTTGACGTAACATTTTTGTTCACGTTGTAGATTAGTCAATAGAAAATATTTGCTGTTCACAGTATCGGCGCTTGTTCATGTTACCGGGAGACTAACTACTGTATTCTATATGTTCGGAATATTTTGGAGCAGTCTTAAAAACTGATTCAAGGTTTTTTCTGATGTCTTTGTAAAAAGTTCCAACAAATTGCGTCAAACATATTTTTTTTTATTACGAAATTAGCGAAGTGCTGGTTGGTTGTATAACAGAATTTGTAATGTTCCGGTTCTCTCTGAACCAGGACAATGACAGTCCCTCCGCATAAAAATCTGTGTCTAGCAGAAAGAGAAAGACAAAAAATGACACCTTCAAGTTTCTTTTCGGAAAAGGTTACCTTATAAAAACAATATTCACTACTGATTCTTCGTAAAAAAGAGTAAAAATAAACATTTCATAGAAATAATAACCCATACGATATCTGATAAGACCAAGTAGAAATGCCGAAATTCGTGAAAATTGTGTCGTTCTTAAAAGAGCGTAGCTGCAAGTTGGATTTACCTAAAGCAATAGAAGTGGAATGTTTCATTGTCTCTGACAAATGGATTCCATGCTATAGTAAAATATTACAACATAACATAATTATAATGCTCGAAAAAGAGGGGCAACAAAAAGAAGTGGTATATACAAAAAAAAAAAAAAATATTATAAAAAATTTAAAAAAAGGGTGTCGGGTTCAACAAAAAGAGATGATATTCACAGAGTCGGTTTTCTTTCTATTGAATATTTCCACTTAAGCTTGTATACAAATCTGTGATATTTTCATTTTTCCAAGAAACTCGACAACCGCTCGTCGTGGCAAAAAGATGATGTGCAAAGTTTACTTTTTGGTAGCTTTTAATGTGGAAAATTTGGGTGGGGGGGGGGGGGGGAGGGGGAGGTGTGATATTTATCCGATCTCGGGATGATCAGATGATCAGCTCTCAATGTCGCAAGAGAATCGACATTTTCTTGAATATCAATAATAGCAAGATTCTTAACATTGGTGGAGATAGACACTGGAAAATTAATGACTTTTGAGAGGATCACCGATCACTGGACTTTACCTTAATATCGTTTTCCAGCAAACGCTTACAAACTTCGCAGCCAATGCCACTAGCACCGCCTGTAATCACAGCGTTCTTTTCGTTTAAGGTCATCCTGGTGCAGCACTTTCCGATACACTCCACCAACATTATTCATAACTGGGACATTTACCTTAACGTCGATTAAAAAAAAAAAAAAAATCGTATTGACATGACGTGACATTCACACAATACGGTCAATTCTTCCAAGAGTTTATCCGTTTTTTTTTTTTCTTCTATTATTTAAAATTAACCAGAAAACAGGACCTCAAATGTTTTTAGTTTTAACATTATTTCCCTTTAAATCCGGTGTTTCAGCGTTTTCTCGTATAGAATTAAAAGTCGCGGCCATTTTTTTTCGATCTGTGACCGCACATGGACTTAAGTTGCTTGAATTTCGAAAAAAAAAAAAACAAACGAATTTAAATGTAAACAAAAAGTAGCGAACTTAAAAGAAATCCAAAAACGAAAAAAAAAAACAATGAAGGACGCCGATAAAGTCCTTGTATCGCGTCTCTTCACAATAGCGGTATTTTCCTGGAGAATTTCAACCCTTGACGCACTTCCGGCAACCATTAAAATTGGTAAGTACTAAAAAAAAAAAAAAAACAATTTTGAATTTAAAAAATAAAAATGGCCGCCATTGTTTTTGAACTTTTATTACAAGGTAAAAACGATTGTTAAAGAGACCGCGGAGGAGTGAGGGGTGGTTAAGGATGACAGTAAAGGGTGGCGTGATGGTTACCAGCATAAATTTTCCACTTCCGGTTGGACAATGAATATTTGTTTGCCTACCCGTGGGCTCCGCCGGCAACCCAACCGGGGTGCTAGGATGTTTTTACACGCACATGCATTGTGGTGACCGACGCGATTGCACCCGACCCACGCTCGCACGTTTAGCCGAATTTCTTCGTGACCTGAAGGCAAAATCGAACGAGTTTTGTCCAGCGGATTTGGATTTTATTCACCTGGTGGGAACCTGCATCTACCTCCTCCCTCCCACCACCGTTCTTCCTGCAACAGACGTTTGTAAACCAATGGAATCCTACCAGCCAGGGCATTTTCTATTTTGCATTATTCAATTGAATTTTCCGACGAGCTTATGGATTTGCCGCCACCTCCGGGGGGAGGGGGGGGGGGGGGAAGGGACAATGCGTTCCCAACTGAGCGCAGACTAGACCAGATTTATTTCTACTCCTTGGTGCCCGACTCTTCGTCCCCTCTCCCCCCCCCCCCTCCCGGCCAAACCAAACATTTGTGAAACGTGTACAAACAGAAATGATATGATTTCCTGTATTGAAGGCGTGCGGTAAGTTGATTGTGGGACCGCGGGGAAAGTTTAAAGATGCAAGTTAAAGGTGTAATACCACCCTTCACAACCGACTGAGTGGTAAACGTGTAATACCATTCCCTTATTTATTTATTTATCAAACAAGATATATACAGATACAACATTAACTCAAATTAAACTAACTTAAAACCCCCACACTAAGGGGGGGGGGGGGGGTGCCATTTCACTTCACCAAACCCGAGGAAAATTTCGTGAAAAATTTTTCTCTAAAAGGTTCGCGCTCTTTGTGCCACGCGCTGTCTGTTCAATACGTTCGTTCGACCGGAAGGACGTGGTGTGAGCGTGTGAAAATTGAAAGATTTTCTCGAGTTTAAAGTCCCGTTTGAATATAGGGAACTTGGAGCAGCAAAAGGGAATCACCTGACCGAACTGATCAAGACTACGGGGGGTGTTTGAACGTCAAACATATTTTTATTATATGTACATTAATTGTGTAATTTTATTTTTTTTAATTTAAAAACAGTCTACTCTTTATGGGCCTGAAGTAAACCTGTCGATACTTAAGTTGCGGGTTTACTTTCTAATAGTTTGTTTAATATAGGGTTTTCCGATAAGAGGTGTTATTTTGAATAGCTCGCTATTTCGGTAGATGTTACTTTTGAAGCTGTAATTTTTTGACATTTGACAAGTAGAAACTACGTCATTAATAAAAATGGAACGGTACACGCTTCAACAACGCATTGAAACTGTTAAAATTCACTATAAAAATGGTGAAAATTTGGCAGAGACGGTTCGTAAAACTAAAACATTTTTGGGTCCGTCGTCAAGCACCTTGTCGGACCGCAATACAGAAATTGGTGGAAAAATTCGAGCTGCTAGGACAAGTTAGTGATGTGAAGAATAAAACCCGGGCACGTCGCTCAAGAACAACTGAGAATATTGCTGCTGTAGCCCAAAGTGTTGAAGAAAACCGAGGTTTGTCCATTCCTCGTCGTTCTTTGGAATTGGGCATTCCACAAACGTCATTACACCGTATTTTGCATAAAGACTTGGGTCTTAAGGCTTATAAAGTTCAGTTAACACAAGATATCAAGCCGGCCGATCATGAACTACGTCGTGTCTTTGCTGATTGGGTCCTTGAAATGCATGAAAATGATCCGGAATTCCAGCGAAAAATCATCTTGACTGATGAGGCCCATTTTCACCTCGGTGGCCACGTCAACAAGCAAAACTGTCGCATCTCGGGCTCGGAAAACCCAAGAGTTATTGTTGAAAAGCCTCTCCATCCTCACCGTGTGACTGTTTGATGCGGTTTTTTGGTCCGGCGGGGTCATTGGACCTTACTTTTTTGGAAAATGCGGCTGGAGTAACAGTTACGGTGAATGGACTGTGCTATCGAGAGATGATTAATGATTTTTTATGGCCAGAATTGGATGATATTGATCTGGATAACGTTTACTTTCAACAAGACGGCGCTACGTGCCACACAAGCACCGAAACCATTGATCTTTTACGGGAAAAGTGTTTCCGGACCGCTTTATCTCTCGAAGAGGTGATCGCAATTGGCCACCGAGATCTTGTGATTTAACACCGTACGACTTCTTCCTTTGGGGCTACGTGAAAGCCCAGCGTCAATTCAAGACCTCAAAGATGGAGTTCGTGAGACTATCGAGGACATAAGCGTGGTCGTGGTGGCCATTTGGCTGACGTTGTTCTCCATTGTAAACGGCATACCTTCCTCTTTACAATGAAATAAACATTCGATCATTTATCTCAAAAAACGCAATTTTTCTTTGAATGGATTGGATAACCCTTGAAAAACACCCCCCACCCCCGTACCATACTACCCCTGAAAAAATTATATTTTTCCAACATGCTTTACTATAGCTCTATCTAAATACCATGGTTTCAGCTTTTTATCGTTATAGGTTCTTAAGATACAAACATCGGAACCTTTTCCTTTTCACCCTCCGCCACCCTCACCCTCTACACGCACATACTCGTAAATCTTTTTCTCTGCAAGGGTTCTATTGGGCCTACGTCTGGTAAACAAATCTGAGCATCTATCTTATACTGTTCTTGAGATGTGAAATGGAATGTTTGATTTCATCCATCCAGTACAATTCGAGCCGCCATGTTTGGCTGACGCGCGCTACGCTACAACTACCTTTCGCGCAGCCCTGCGGGGCTCAGGGACTAAAACTCCCTTTTCGCGTTGATGTCTGGCTGGCGCGCGCTACGCTCCAACTACGTTTCGTGCAGCCCTGCGGGGCTGAAGGGATTTAAACTACCTTTTTCGCGTTCATATTGACGAGAAACGTCAAACTTAACCGTCGTGGCGGTTCGGATAAAATGTACTGGTTGAGCAAAACTAGAAATTTGAAATCGTTTTTTTTTTTTGTAGTTATAGGTTGAAAATGGCAAATATTTATTTTGACCACAAACGGAAGCATATCAAAGCTTAGTTTATAAAGTGTTTAAAAAAAAAAAATATTTTTTTCACACTTTTCTCGCTGGTGCCCGGAGCCGAAAATTATTTAAAAAAAAAAACAGAAAAACACTCAATACCATTTTCCTACTCTCCGACAATTTTTTCCTATGCTCCGAACAGAAATTTCACCAACTGTCGTATCGACCGTTAAAATTCAAATGAAAACAAAACTCACCGACTTCAGAAAAGTTAAATTCTCTTACATCGAAGTTCACCACGTTCCGCGTTCCTTTCCGCGCACAGTAAAACAACATCCCGCCAAAAATCTGACACTTTCACCGGGACGAAAAAAATTTCACTTCGTCCGTGCGTCTTAGCCGCCCGAGCGGCGCTCGAACTTTCTTTCGAAATCGAAGCACGGCACTCGACCGCAATATTTTCACACATTTTCCGGCTTTTTCCGCGTCGCGGATCGCAAATAAAACGCAAAAGAAAATTTTACGCGCACGAAGCAGCCGCATTGTCTGCCACACACCGATCACTTGTCAACCCACCCGCCCGCAAAAAGTGTTCGTGCACCCCGTGGCCGCCGTGGCCTTCGCTACGGGGGTTGGGTTCCTTGAACAGAATACACAGACCTCAAGCCGATACAAGCACCGAACACTAAAGTGGTGGGTATTTTGTTTATTCACCTTGACCGCCTTGGTGGTGGCTACGGGAACCACGCAATGTAGACGGAAATGAAGGAAGTTGACCGGTTTTGTTTTTAGACGTCGTATTTCGGGGGGGGGGGGGGGGAGGGGGGAACAAACGGAAGAAAGTTTTCTTAGCCGAATTTTGGCATTATTATGAATTCGAATCAGAGCTGTCTTTTGGCCGGTCGAGTTGAATTTTTCGGAATTAACCGCACTGCGGAAGATTTAAAAAAAAACTTCATTAGTGACGATATGGTGAGCGAAGATGTGTGTTGTGAAGTTAGAATAATACGGGGGGAGGGGGAACAATCGTACCCCTCACGTACCTCAAACATTTAAAGGCTTAGATTCTAACAAGTAACTACTTAAATTAAAGGTACCGGGTGTCGTAACGCAATTCTTTGCGGCCAGGAGAGCCAAAAGAAGAGTTGCGAACTTTGACAGTTTTTTTCGACGTTTTTGGCCACCACTTCCCCAATTTTGATCGGATTTCATTTTGGTTTGCATTTTTGAGCAGCTGTTGTCCGATTTTGACAAATGGCGGCTTAAATTAAAGGTACAGGTGTCTCCTTTTCAAATCAGCAAACAGATTTAAAAAATAAAAATGCGGCCAGGAGAGCCAAAAGAAGAGTTGCATCTGGAGATTTTTTTTCCACGTTTTTGGCCACCACTCCGCCAATTTCTTCTACATGGAAGTAGGGGGGGATAAGAAATTTTAAAAAAAAATACGTTTCATATCTCAAGACCAGTATAAGATAGATGCTCATATTTTTTACCAGAAGTAGGCCCCATAGAACCCTAGTAGGGAAAAAAAGTTTGGGGGTCTGGGTGTAGAGGGTGAGGGTGGGGAAGGGTGAGAAGGAAAAGCTTCCGATGCTTATATCTTAAGAACGTATAATGATATAAAGCTGAAACTCGGTATTTATATAGAGCTATAGTAGTGGCATGTTGGAAAAATATTCAATTTTTTAAGGGAAGTATGGTACGGGGGTGGGGGTTGTTTTTCTTAACTATACAGGATGTTTGGCACTCCGTGTATCACTTTGTAAGGGGTTATTCCAAGATATATTTGGAGAAAAAAATTGTTCTACAGGGTGGGTCATTTTTCAATATTAGTGGAAATACAGGGTGGTTAAGAAAAGTGTTTTTGACCTTTGACTCACTTTAAACGTTATATCTTGAAAACGAATAATCATAAGGCAAAGCGTTCTAGCTTGTTTTTTAGGCAATCGAATTACCTTTCATTTGATGTATCAGTATAAATTGTAGCTGCACCCAATCTTGAGATATTTACTCGAAAACACAGATTTTAGCTTCATCAAACTTAAAAATTCAGTGATCAATGTAGTTTTTCTCAGAAAAACCCATTATAAAAATGTAATATTAATTTTATTTTTTTATTAACTCTATTATTACCTAAAAAAGCTGCATACAGAGCCTTTTCTAGCGGTGGTGCAAGTGGAGCGATTCGAACCGTGATCACGTCGCACATACAGTGGCGAGCACATGTGGATACATGTTAATCAAATTTGACTTAAAATACTTGTAAAATCCTTAAAAATGCATTTTCAAATCGATTTGAAATTTTTGCAGATGAATCCTTTATTAATATTAAGGTTAAAAGAATTAAAAACAAAATTATAACTTATAAGCTCAGTCTAGCTTTAAAACAAATAATCGAAATGGGCAATGTATCCACTTTGGCACGTTTCGTTTCACCTATGTTGCAACACTGATTTGTGAATCGAAACAAAACGTAAATACGGGATTCACAGCAATTGCAGTGTTACCGTTGTGCGAAATAGTGTTTTACGCGGAAAAGCATAATGCTTGAGTCACATACAAAGTAAAATGCGGCAGCACGGCGCAGCTTGACGCCTCCAATAAATCATCAAACCAGATAACTATTCACTCTCTGCATCAGGTTGAGTTTTAAATTAATATGAAATTCTCACAAAAGTGTTCATATTCGTATATACGAATCAGCGAACTAACTAGAAACAATTTTGGAGCTAATTTTAATTTAGTCCGTGACACATAAAGTACAGATTCATTGTGTTAAACATAACAAAATCACTCATTAATTTTGAGGTTAATTACGGGCTACGGAAAAGTTAAGAGTTGACGAACATTTTTTGATGGCTGCGTTAAGCTGCTTCCGTTGTGACTACCACAACAGAAGTACACTGTGCTCAACTTTTTGACAGCTAGGCTGCGACGCCTTGCGTTGCCGTTGTGACTTGGGGGTTAAGGTTCGATTTAATCAGTCACGTTTTTACTTTTTCTGTGAGTATTTCAAATTTGAAGCAGAAATGAAGAAAATACCGGAATACTTAGAAAATCAAATTGTGTAAATGACGAAAAACAATGAGTCAGCACGTAAAATAGCTAAATCACTGGGTATTTGCCACCGAACCGTGATTCAAGTAAAAAGGACACGCAATGTTAGTGCACTTGAAATTAATAAATCGCGACCACGATTGCTAACTAATAGAAATGCTCGAGCTATGGAGCACCTCATGACCACCAAACTGAAGACAACACCAAAAGACGCTGCAGTTGCCATTAACAAAACCGTAAGTGGGTACACAGCACGCAGAGCGCTTCACAGGATCGGACTAACAGCGGCAGTTAAGCAAAAAAAAAAACCAGCACTATCAGAGTAAAATGTTGCAGCACGTCTCAAATTTTGCAAGGAGCACAAGGATTGGAGCGTAGATGATAGGAAAAGAGTAATTGGGTCCGACGAGACCAAAATAAACCGATTTCAGTCCGATGGTAAGGTGTATTACTGGCACCGCCCAAACGAAAAGTTAAAAAAACATCAAGTGAAAGAAAGTATGAAGCATGAAGGAGGCGGCTTGATGGTGTGGGACTGCTTCACTTGGTGGAACGTAGGTCCTTTTGGTTCAAATCGATGGTATTGTGAAAAAGGAACAATATTTTCATATTTTGGAGTCTAATCTACCAGACTTCGTAGACGAATGTGCTTATCCAGAATAAGAAGTCATTTTTCAGCAGGATGGAGACCCAAAGAACACGGCGAAAATCGTTAAGCAGTGGCTAATCAGGCAGCGTTTTAAAAAAATTCAGTGGCATGCTTAAAGCCCAGACCTTAACTCTATCGAAAATTTATTTATTTATTTATTTATTCACCTTGACCGCCTGGTGGTGGCTACGGGAACCACGCAATGTAGACGGAAATGAAGGAAGTTGACCGGTTTTGTTTTTAGACGGCGTATTTCGGGAGGAAAAAAACAAACGGAAGAAAGTTTTCTTAGCCGAGTTTTGGCATAATTATGAATTCGAATCAGAGCTGTCTTTTGGCCGGTCGAGTTGAAATTTTCGGAATTAAGCGCAATACGATGGGGAGTGTTTTCAAGTCTGGCTCAAGTTAAATTTAACCCCAATATACCCTCGCACTCCCTCTGTAACGGTTTTTAATTTATTATTTTTAATAATAAAGTAAGTGTTGTGATCGACTTGGAATTTCAAAAAAATTTGCTACTCTGAAATTTTGTATTTTCACGTTTTAGGACTAGTAGACCCCAAAAAAGCAATAAAAAAAAATGCCCGTCTAATGCCATCAATAAAAACCATGTTTTCAACTGCTGAGAACGATATACAGCCCAAACCATAACCTACTGATCTCACAAAGAAAAAAATTGTAAGCGGCATCACTAAGAAGCCATGACATGAGTTTAGTGAACTCCATCTAAAAAAAGGATCAAAACTTTTGGTATCAGGAGATTTTTACAGATGCGAGTAGTTTTAATGTTTTCGGGTCAGTTGGATGCACCATTGTGCTGCGCAAGACAAATGTTGAACTTAATAAAGAAAATCCTCTCATAGGAGTGTTTAGCATAGCGTGGGATTAGTATCGGTTTGGGCTGTATATCGTTCTGAGCAGTTGAAAACATGGTTTTTATTGATGGCATTATGACCAAAAATGTATTGCTACACATTTTCAAGAAATAAATGGAAAACTTCTTCAGGGGAAATGTGAATTCTAGAAACATTTCAATTCTATCGTTTCAGTCATAATTTTGCCCCGAACTTTGTTTTTGGGTCTCGACCCAATAATTATGTGAGTAACTGTATGTTATTCCTACGAGGACTCACTTGACGCAGATTGCAAATCGCTTCTTAGATGCACAAACCGGAGGACGCGGGCGCTGAACCGAGATGACTTCAGACAATGTATCCTGCAGGCCCTGGCCCGATTTGGATTGTCGCGCCATTGATGATGATATGTTATTCTAACCGCTTCCCGAACTTTTTGTTAGGTTTTCAGTCACATAGTAACCTAAACCGCATCTCAGAATTGAACGCGTTCTGAACTTCTGCCGGAAAAATAATAAAGTTACGCCCAGATTGTTGGCAGATTTTTTTTTTTGTTCTTCTTGTGTCCGGAAGCGTTTCGTGGACAACGAGTTAATATATTTGGATTTGAAAAGTTCACAAAAACCCTTTTTTTTTTCCTGTATTTTTTACCCCTAGGCATTCTTGTTGATCATTTTTTTTGTTAAAAGTTGTCCAAATTTGATTTTGACAGCAAATGACAGCTGCTCAAAAATGTAAAATAAAGTGAAATCTGATCAAAATTGGGAGAGTGGTGGCCAAAAACGTGGAAAAAAAAACCCTCCAGATGCAACTCGTTTTCTGGCTCTCCTGGGCGCAAATATTAAGTTTTTTTTTTAAATTTGTTTTCTGATTTGAAAAGATAACACCCGTACCTCTAATTTAAGCAGTTACTTGTAAGAATCTGGGCCATTAAATTCTTGGGGTACGTGAGGGTTCACGAACATTCGATTGGGAACGCACCATTCCACATTTTCGCTCTCCATATCGTCAATTATTGACGGCTGAACACGCGTCTCTAGCTGACAATGTATCCTGGGCAGGCCCTGAATTTGGGCTGTCGCGCCATTGAAGATGATGCAGAAACTAATTTACAGGTAAGATGAAGCGTGTATCAATTTCCTGAAATTGCCTTTTCATACCGGGAAGCGGTCCTTTTGCGTGCCACTCTTGTTCGGAATCGGGTTCGAAAATTTTCGTAACAAAATTCAGTTATAGAGTGCATCACCCAATCGCCTACAGCCCACCACCCAATCACACCCCCTCCTTCCCCAATAGCAATCAAACCGTTCGGGAAATTCGTTAGAATCTTGCCTCTTCGTGAGTCGGGCGGGGGTGGTGGACTATTCCATCTCCTCAGCCATCGGATTCAGTATGTCGAGACGACCATTCCACCCCATTCCATCCACCGGATTCAGTGTGTCGTTGTAATTGCATATTCGAAATGAAATTAAAGCGTTCCCCGGATGAAAAGGAGGAGGACGAGTCGCCTGAGTTTCCTGCCGTACCGTTTGATTGAGGCAAATGAAATGTTGTCGGTCCTTAAGGAAACCCAACACCGTGTTCACTTCCGTTACACTTTGCTGTCCCATCTTCTTGAAATCTACCAACTTTCCGGAAAATGAAATTTTCCTAAAGTTTATAGTTTTCTGTATGGGAGATGGTAAATTCGGTTACAAATATATTTTATGAGAGTACGTCGGGGGGAGTGAGGGGACCGGGCGCAGGGGCATGTCAAGGGGTGGCTTGTTAGTTTTCGGTAATTTGCATAGATTTTGAACGCCCGGATTGAATGGTGGGCCCCGCCCCCCCCCCCCCTTCTTACCCGTTTTTATTTACAAATAACGCAACAACTCCGAACTTGTGTGAAATTCGGGAAAGGACGTGTGTGTGGTAACGATGCGTTCTTGTTTCCAGCAGCATGTCAACTGTAAGGAAGCAGGAGGCTTTTACCAACCCCCTCCCCCCCACCCCCCAACCCACCCTGGTGTACAATCGATGTAACGAACGTGAACTTGAAAAGTTCAAATTGCAATTGTGGAAAACCCTTCAGAGAGTTTAAACGAACCGAACTAACTGCAATTAGCACTTTGGGGGGGGAGGGGGGGGGGAATGTGAGCGAGTAGAGGGTTAATGGTCTGAAGTCGAAACAAGAAGCCCCCCCCCCCACTGCCGTAGCTAGTCCCGGCCGCAAGCAAGCGTGTCGCTTCCGTTCTGATTTCAGCCACCGGAATGGGCCCTTCTGTCCCGAACCTTTCCTATCCTTCGAATATTTTGACTTTTTAATTGATGTGGCCACCGGGGGACAAGCAATCAACACCCCCCAATGAAGAAATATTCAGACCGCAACGAAACCAGACCACTTTTGACCATAGGCGCGCCGTGGCCTAAAATCTGGCAGGGGCCAGGGCCCGAATGGCTCAGAACATACGACTTTTTCCGAAAGGCACACATGCTTTTCATACAAGTTCGTCCTTTTTGTGTTTACAGATTGGGTAATCGTACGAAATGTTAATACGCTGTTTTTCCAATGATGATTTGATTTGATTAATTTCTTAACAGGCATAAGGATAAATTGTCTGTAAGAAACCCGATGGGAACATCATACTCGTATGCTTGTGACCATGGATTTAATAGCGAAGTTCTTTAAAAAATGTTTGACATCTTACTTTTATTATGGCTCCCAGGGAACCATATTACCAACACATTATCTGAAATTGTTATATTGGAGGCGGTTATGTGCACGAAAATTTTCATATATCTTAATTTTTATAAGTGCAACGCGGTTAAGTACACTAATACGTGCAAGCGCATAGAATTTGACACGGCAAATGTGACTTTCTTTTTTAGCAAGCACAACTCGACCCATTAACCATTTCAGTAAAACGTCTGATTTTCGGGGAATCCCCCCGAAAATCAGACGTTTTAGGCGTTGGTCGTCATGTTTAAATCGAATCACTCATTGTCATTTCTAACATATCAAAAAGGTCCCGGAATAACCACTGTGTGTGTGTGCGCTTTTATTGTTCCGATTTGAGTTCGGTTTTTTGTTACGTTGGTACATTTGTCGTTGACATTCCTTTTTAAATCTTAGCGTCATAGCTAAACATTTGCAAGAGTTACGTAGCCAAGAGTACATCTATCTCTGTGTGTCCCTGCGATTTTTCCATTACTTCTGGTGCTTTTACACGAGCGATTAAAATTGCTCAATTTGCAGCAATTTCAGACAATTTTGACGTCACGAAAACATACAGCAACTTTCAGCAACATCGGCAATTGACAATATGAAGCAATTGTTGGTCAATTCGTTGCTCAGCAGTGACTAGCGATACGGAGCAATACTCAGCAATTTAGCAATGACACCATACACGGACAACTTTGTATATGAACAACACGAAAGTAAATTTGAAAAATAAGTCTAAAACTTAAAACAAAACTTAAAATATTTGAATTCTAATCCGTTATCACACGAAACTTGACAAATAAAACCAAAACTTGACAACTGAATCATCGAACGATATTAATTGCTCGGAATTTTCCAAATTAGTGGAAATACAGCAACTCTATGGCGAGGAATTGCAGCAATATGTGAAAGCATTGCCCAATTGCTGCAATATTGTCGCAACTAGCACGATGTTGCCCGGTATTGCTGCATTAATCGCTCAACTAGTTTTGGCAACAGTCGCCGGGCATTTAATTGCTGGAAAAATTGTTCGTGTACGGGCTCCATTCCACTCGGCTGCTGAAACGCATTCCCCGTAGTGGTTTTTTAACTCGATTTAACAGAAAGAAGTCACAGGAAGCCAAATCAGGTGAATTCGGTGGCTGTTGGATGATATTTGTTGCTTTTTTCGTCAAAAAATTACGAATAATGATGGCACTGTGCGACATCATGGTGCAAAATCCACGAGTTTTCTGCCCCACAATTCTGGTCTCTTTCGCGGCGAATTACTTCACGCAAAAGTCTCATAACGCCCAAATAGCACTCTTTGTTTACTGTCTGGCCTTCTGGCAAAATTTCATGATGCACTTCTCCGTTGTAATCCATGAAAACCGTGAGCATTGCCTTCTTTGACTCACGACCACTTTTGAACCGCTCGTGCCACTGGTAAACAACCGTTTTCTTTAGAGAATCGTTGCCGAAACACTTTTCCAACATTTCCAACGTTCGCGCACCATTAAATCCGTTTTTTACGCAAAATTTAATACAAGTTCGCGTTGTTGCAAAAATCCATTTCTAAAATTATAAAAAATCGCCAACACACACACAGAGATAGGTGTTACTCTTGGCTACGTAACATTTGCAAATGTCAAGCTATGACGCTAAGATTTAGAGGGAATGTCAACAACAGATGTACCAACTTACCTAAAAAACAGAACTCAAATCGAAAAAATAAAAGCGCCACACGGTAGTTATTCCGGGAACTTTTTGATCAAGATGGTATGTCGGTATCGGTATATCTTTGCAACAATGAGGAAAGAGATGCGAAACAGTCACGCACACAATAGATAACCTTATGGATTTTTTGCCTTTTCATATCTGTTGTCGACAAATTAAATGAAGAGATCGCCAAGCTTTCCATGGTTTCCGCTCATAATTGTTTCGATTCGACATCTACCTTTATTTTCGAATCAAGCATTTATTTGAATGAAAGTATCGAACGAAAACCAAGTCGATCTCTGTAAAAATTTACAAGGAAAGTGCTTGCAGTAGGATGGGAAAGAATTGTTTGTCTGGAAGGGGCCCGAATTATTTTACTGGGAGGGTCCAAGCTGGAGTCTGGGGGGGTCTTGGCCCCCTCTACGGCGCGCCTATGGAGGCAAAACACATAACGTGCACATATAATTGCTCAATTCTTTAAAAACATTTTCTTCAAACATATTTTTTTCCTTACCTAACATTTTCCAGCCTTTAACAATATCATGCGCAAAGAGCTCTTCAATTCTTTCCTTACTTAGTAATATCCTTCCTTACTTAGTAATGACCCGCGAACGGACGAGTAAGCAATGTTTCCCGACACAATTTTAAATATCCCTTATGTAAAAAGAAAACAAAAATAAAAAAATATAAAAACACGCGAAACTCACACGCGAAACTCACATGCTCCCCAAACAAACAGTTCTTTTCGGACAGGTTAGGTTAGGTTAGGTTAGGTGGCAGCCATCCAAACCATGGATCGGCTCACTTAGACCATTCGGTTGGTTCATTGTGATACCACTCCCGTGACACCTCCATGAGGTCCCATATTGGGAGTTGTCGTAGCATTGCTACAGGGGAGGAGCTAGTCAAACCAGCCACTGGTGCGAATGAACTTGGCCAGTTCATCAATTCGTAATCCAGCCATGTCCCCGAGTCTGGAGAAGAAGTAGCTGCCCATGGCTCTGAACCTACAGCTGGCTAGTTGAGGACACTCACAAAGTAGATGCCTAACACTCTCTTCCTCTTCCTCACTTCTGCAGTAGTCATTACATTGAACGCCTAGGCGCAGTGCATGTCTGCCAAAGAGACAGTGCCCCGTTATGGCTGCCGTAATATTGCGGGTCTCTAAACGACTTCTTTTCAGAAGATCGGCAGTTCTTCTAGGATGCAATACTGGCCATAGCTGCCTGGAGGTTTCACACGTAGTTAGGTTGAACCATTTGCCATTGGTCAGCTCCATTGCCTTCCTATCAAGATTACTCTTGACGTAATTGAGCGGTATTCTTACCGCATGGGTTGCATGTATAGCAGCCATTTGAGATCCAGTTTTGGCGAGCTCATCGGCTGCCTCATTTCCTGGTACCCCCTTGTGTCCCGGAACCCAGCACAGGAAAACCTTATGAGTTGCACCCAATGTTTTTAGACGCTCCCTACACTCCCTTACTAGCTTTGACTTGACTAGGTTGGAGCTCAGAGCTTTCATTGCTGCTTGGCTGTCTATATATGGTAGATCTTTATATATGACCCCTCGGGAAGATTTGTCGCGGAATTTAGTATGCCCACTGCACTGCTTACGGCAACAACCTCGGCTTGAAAAATATTGCAGTAGTCTGGCAAAGGAAAGGATACTTGAATATTCATGTCGGCTGAGAAAATCCAGTATCCATTTTTGACCCATCCGTGAATATAGCAACTTCAGATTCCCTTATCACTTTTTGTTTATCCCATTCCCCCCTAGTAGGGAAAAGGGTATGGAATCCTGTATCGAAGCTTAAAAACAGAGTTATATAGTCGGTGAGTTCATTAAGCCCACAATCTGGAAATAATGAGAGAATTCTGCTGTGCCCGTGATCCGTAGATTTCCAGCCGCCACCAGACTCTTTCAGTCTCAAGGCGCTTTTGGCAGCAGTATTCCTGATTTGAATATCTATTGGCAGCAGAAACAGCATAATCTCCATTGCAGCTGTTGGCGTTGATTGCAAAGCGCCCGTGAAGCCTAGACAAGCCGCTCTCTGCACTTTTGTTAAACTATTCTTATATGCACGCTTTCTATCCAGGGCTGTCCACCATAAAGAAGAATGGGCCTTACGATAGAGATGTACATCCATTGCGGGCTCGATTCCCCATTTCTTGTCAAAGGTTTTCTTGCAAGTATAGAAGGCAATTGTTGCTTTCTTGATGCGCTTATCAAGGTTTCTCTTCCAGTTAAGCTTAGCATCAAGAATAATTCCTAGGTCGTTTTTAAGCTCCAGAGTGGTATTACCTATTTTTGAAACTGTGAATGGGAGTATTGCTCTCTTTCGAGTGAAAAGAACCAGCTCAGCCCAACCCACAATTTGCCGCCCATTTGTGCAATTTCCGTAGTGCTCCCTGCACTAATTCAGCAATAGTGTGAAGAAATTTGCCAGATACCAGTATAACCACGTCATCGGCGTACGCTACCACTTTGATCCCGTCCCTCTCGAGCTAAAATAGGATTGACAACTAATACCCAAAGTAAAGGTGATAGAACTCCCCCCTGCGGGGTACCTCTGGACACAGTTCCAGATATTTCATTCTCACCAATGGATGCGTGTATCATCCTACTTTCAAGCATTTCAACAATCCAGTTAGTGATGCCCAGATCAGCCCCTGCATTCAGCAGGGCTTTCCGAATGCCATCCCTCTCAACGTTATTAAAGGCTCCTTCAATACCTAGAAAGACACCCATTGTGTATTCTTTATTTCGCATCGTACTCTCTATGGTCCTTACAACCTCATGTAGTGCGGTTTCTACCGATTTACCTTTCGTGTACGCATGTTGTGCTGTAGATAGAACGTTCACGTCCAGTTTGCATCTAATAGAGATCTCGAGCAATTTTTCCAGGGTTTTCATTAGGAAAGAAGTTAAGCTAATTGGTCTAAAGTCTTTGGCCGTTGTGTGGCCTCGTTTACCCGCCTTCGGTATATAAGTATATTACTTTAACCCGTCTCCAAGCAATCGGAACGTACGATTAGTATAAACAGCTTTTATAAATAACTAATAGCCAAGGGATGATTGCTTCAAGAATTTCCTGAAGCATTGTGGGCAAAATTCCATCCATCCCTGGTGATTTATAAGCCGCGAAGGATTGAATAGCCCACGCCAATCTTTCCTTGGATATACATAACTTCCGCTACTTTGGTGGAAGGTATCAACTCAACACATTCTGCAAGAGTACGTTGTGTCCCGGATTGCGCTGCCTCTGTTACTTTTTTCATATGCATTGAAGAACTGCTGTGTGCCTGTCAATATTGCTGATATCGTTGGCTAGGGACTTCAAGCATAATTTGCAGTAATCTTGACCATCCACCGATTTCAGCCAAAGGCTCGTTAGTTCCCACTCCTTTCTATTCTTCTGGGAGCATTTCAACTTTTTCTTTTGAACCATGCTATTCAAATTAGATTCAGGTTCTGCATTTTCGGGTTCGGGTTGATTTAATCTAACCAAATGGAAAATAATGTCCCTTTTCGCAATTACATTTTAAAAAAAAAAAATACATTTTATACTTACACAACTGACCTTGAAACGCTTTCGTTCAAAGATTCACATGTTTGCTGTTCGATTTCTTTTTCTTTCACCGGTTCTAGCTCGGACCTTCGAATTATTTGATCATATTATTGATCGTTGAAATGAATACAGAAATTTACCTTACCTAATTCTTTTGAAATATTTCTCCATTTGCTTGATTGGTTTCGAATTCTATACGTCACAAAAAAATCAATTGAATGAATATTGCTTAACGGTCAACGGGTCGATCAAATGATGTTTAAAAACAAGAATGGCGTTGCACATTGAACATGAATTCGATTGGCTGATAGAAAGCACTCCAAACAGGTGCGTTCTTATGTTGAATGGTTGGATGGGTTTACGCTTGAGAGTGAAAGTACCCAGCAGGCAAAGTTTCGTATACTATACGAAGGAAATTACCGTAGAAACGACGGTGCTATTCAAAATTATACGGACAGAGCGGCCGCGGACATCGGTTTTATTCGGCCTTTCTTTTCTTTCGTATAGTATACGAAACTTTGCATTCTGGGAATTATGGGCTGAATGAAAATTGTGATAGATTTTAACCTACCCGTGGTAGACGTAGTAGATTTTGATTTTTTGAAAAATCGTGGTAGACACAATTGTGGTAAAGTGACAACACTGATTAAGTTCTTGACCGCGTCGTATTGTGAATGTCACGTCACGTAATTTCGATGCCGAAGAAGCCAACTGTCAACTGTTGTAACGATTCGATTTACATATGTCCGGACAGCTGAGTGTAGACAAGTCGTTTAGGTTGCCAGATGTATGGCAGCGTCTTCCAACCGGAATTTTTCGGCTGTGTTACAGGCAGCAAATATCCTCTTAGTTAATAGGGGGGGGGGGGGGACAGATATGCGATCAGAATATTTCACTCTACATTGACAGCCTCATCATCATCATCAAAGGCGCGACAACCCAAATCGGGCCAGGGCCTGCAGGATACAATGTCTGAAGTCATCTCGGTTCAGCGCCCGCGTCCTCCAATTTGTGCATCTAAGAAGCGATTTGCAATCTGCGTCAACTGAGTCTTCGTATCTTTTTGACAGGCTGGCGGCCATAAAGGCGCTGGAATCGGTTACCACCAATAAATTGAGCGTACTGAATTCCTATCACTGAAACGAATATTTTCTGGTCCTCATATGCCAAGGACTTCCTCCTTAGGCATCATAGCGAAAAAGACACCTTTTACTTTTACTTTTTTTTCGGTACAGTTCGCAGGTAAAGCACTGAAACGGATGTATTTACGGATGCAGTAGCCAAGGCCCTCGAAAAACATCTATCAGTACACACTATATACACGGACTTCTCAAAAGCGTTTGACACTGTAAACCATGAAATTCTCCTTTCAAAACTGGAGAAATATGGTTTATCGGGTTCGTTACGGAACGTCTTAAAATCATACCTCTCTGGTCGAAAAGTGCGTGTCGCGTTCAAAGGTAAGCTGTCGGAAAATTTCTCGGCTCCCTCAGGAGTTCCACAAGGCTCCATACTGGGGCCACTTTTGTTCAACCTATTTATTAATGATCTTTTATTCTACGGATTCTTCATATGAATACCTAGAATGTGTTTTCAAGATTTTTTGAAATTCGAACCCTAAGAGGGTGTAAAGTGGTTGTATACTTTTCACCATATCTCTCAGGTCTGATCAGAGATCGAATATCTTTTCACTTACACGGGCTTGTTTAATAATCATCTATTTCTAAGTTTTGTTTTTTTTTTCAACCTCTAGACCGCATCCCGGAATATGACCTAATTATTTAATTCATATGTTACTCTCTATTCTAACCACTTCCCGAACTTTTTGTTAGGTTTTCAGTCACATGATACTAACATTCACCGCATCCTCGAATTGAACGCTTTCTGACCTTCTGCCTGAAAAATAATAAATTTGCGCCCAGACTGTTGGCAGATTTTTTATTAATAAGATGAGAGAGACAAATTATTGTTAACTTGGCTTTGTTGCTGTGACATTGAATTATTAACTTTCAGTAGTTGTTTCAATATTACTAGAACAGGGGCCGCCTTATTACTGAATACGATACGATCAAAATCAATCGTAAATTCTAAATTTCAGTATGCCGAATTTAGGCATTTACGATTGATTTTGATCGTATCGTATTCAGTAATAAGGCCCCTGACTGGTTTAACAACACAAACAAAACATTAAAAATAAAACTAAATAAATAAAAATAAAACTCCTAGTTGACTCTTTTGCACTTGCTTCCTATTTGTTTGTGCGTATTTTTGGAACAATTTTTGGAAATACATAAAAAAAGTTAAGAACGAGTGAGAAAAAACAACAGTGATCAGAAAGCGTACTGTTGCTAAAGGAATCACATTCGTTGGAAAAATATATACATATATATCTACAATGCTGTATTTAAATTATTATTAACTGGTGAACGTTGACTGCATGGGATTAACGCGTTTTAATATAGGTTACGTGAAATGCCTATATTTTAAACAATTTTTTTTAGATAATTTCTTTAAATTTTTTCTGTGTTATGATTACTTTTGGACCTTAAGGGAGTTACTCACTCGGAGACCAAAAAAAATTTTTTTATGTTATGTTGTTGATTTTCTGCATTTAATTCTAAAACAAACTACAGATTTTTCCGCTCGGTAAAAGTGGTCAAAAAGTAAGTTCAAAGTGAGAAAGTTCGGTAATATTTTGGTATCATGTATACATTTTCATATGTATTTTTTATTATATTTCAAATGAAAAACATAATACATGAAAAAGAATTGAGGAAGGGTTAAAAACAGAACCAATGCCATCTATATGATTTGTATTAAAAATATATATAAAAAAAAATTCAATTTGGAGAGAAAACCATTGAAAAAAGAAACAAACAAACAATTTTTGTTTTTTCGCTGTCCTGAAAAAATTTCTTTTTTTTAATTTTTTCCATAAATGTTTCTTTTTCTCGAAACTGATAACAGACATCAAGATGATTTTTTTGGTTAAAGATAGAATAGTATTGGTTTTTATACTGAATGAAGCAGTTTTTAAAAAATTGATTCAAAGTACTTTTAAATTAAATTTTCAAACCTTATAGTTCAATTAGTTTTTAATATTTTTGAAATTCCTTCATTCAGTAGTATTCGATTTACGAACATAATAAGTGTACAAAGTTTGATTAAAATCAGTTGAGCGGTTCCTGAGAAAAAGGTACATGAATTTTTATAAAAAATTGTCAATCGCCGCCCCCTTAACTGTAATATTTTTGGTTTTTTTTAGTGAAAAATTTGTTATATAAATTCATTAGGGCGTCGAAGTGTATACTGCACCGGGCGCCGAAAAGTCTAGGGCCGGCCCTGTGTCCGGGACTCTACCGCACGTTGTAAATTAGTCGATCTTGTCTTGGGAAACTTTTCGTATTAACTTCCATCGATGAAGGGGTCGGGAAGAGGAGGGGGGGGGGGGGCGGTGAAGCCCCATGAAATCCAATTTTTTTCTTTTCATTTTAACCGCGCATTATAATATTTTCCTTTTCAAATCATTCATATCAGTGTGTGGCAATCAGCAGCTTTTCCACCCACAGCCTCCGGTGCTGAAAACGTATGGAAGAGGGGGCCGGGGGAGGGTGTGATGGAGAATTTCTTTTTACATGAAATGAAAAACCAAATATTCTAAATATTTGCTTAAAACAGTGCGAGCTGGTCGTGTAACTTTGGTCTGAATTACTTCGGGTGCTCCGCAGGCAGAATTTTCTGATGCAGCTTTAGTACATCGTAGGAGCACTAACTAGAGAATAGTTGAAGCTAACCGCCTTCCTCCCTCCCCCCCCCCCCCGCACAATCATGTCCACGAGCACCCGCCGTTAAAATATGTTGGGGATAAGTTTCAGGTTCACCATCGTGTGGGGTTTTTTATTTTTTTTTTTTTTTGAAAAGAGGCAACATACGGAAAAGTTTTTGTGGTTTGTGTGTGTGTTTTTTTATCAACTTTCCCACCCCCTACTCCCCCCCCCCCCTCGCTCCAGGTTGTTTTGTACACACGAATGCTATCCGACTCTTTTAATAATATTTACATTAAAACAAAAAAAAACTTTGATCAAAAGTTTAACCGGCTTAGGTTAGGAGGTAAAGCCCCGAACACAGCTGAACGGTACAGGAACGGGAGCATTGTGTTCGGGGCTTTAATCGCAGACAAGCGATAAGAGCGTTAAGCGGTTCATTCCCGGGGAAAAAGCCGTTAAGAACCGGAACCGATTACCGATGTCTTTTCTCGTCACCCCCTAATCGAATGGCATCAGGACGACCGCGTGCCACCCTTGCCCCCCGGAATTTTCAAGCACTCCTCTGGCCAGAGAATGGCCAGGTCCCGATTTCGACTGTCGCGCCCCTCCCCCCCTTCCATTAATGATGATGACTTCTCTGGCCCCCGGTTTAATCTAAGCATTGTCGATTGTCGTCGAGCTGACCATCTCACAAAATCCGCCACCCTCCGACCGCTCTCACCCTTTCGGCACAAACCCGAAACTGTAGTGCGCGCTAATGGAAATTGTGTAATAAAAAAGGCTCGCTACAACCCTTCGTTCGGATGCTGTAACTTCAACCCCCCTCCTCCGCCCCGGGAACTCCTTGCGACTAGAACTTGTACTATGAAAAAAAAAAAAGCCTCAGTCCTTCTCCCCCTCCCCACAACTGATTGCTACCCCGAAAAGAAAAAAAAAAAACAAAAAACAAAGGAATTGCGATGGTCCGGCACTCGGCCGGAATTCATTGTCGGCTTTTCACAAATATACAAATAAAAAGTGTTTTACTAGCATCATTGAGAATTCCCGCAGTCCTCTTCCTCCCTTCTCCGCCCCACTCCCTTCCCACGAATTCTGAACGTCTAATGAAGCCTGCTTGTTTCGGTCCGTTGGAGGTGGTGACTTGTACTCATCCGTGTTTTAGCACTATAAAAACTTGTATCTTTGGGATAAGTTGTTCTGGCTCGACATTTTCACCCCCTTGAGTGCTCTCCCACTCTCCCCCGCCCCATCCAATGACCAATTCGGCGCGAGAGTCTCGAAAAAAAAAACAACAACAAAAACGTTTCGTCCTGGACGAAATAAACTTTTGGTTGCCGAACGAGTTGATTTTATCATTTCATGTTTGCCCGGATTGTGTTGTTGGAGACACATCACAGTCGCCACTTGTACCGTAAGCGCGCCAAGGCCAAGAGGGGGTGGGGGGTGTAAAATTTTCGGGTTAAAGATAGAGGAGACGGTTAAGTTTTGCACTGGGAAAATTAGCCAAGACCTGCAGCCAAAATGTGTATTTGTGCTTAAAACGAGAGCCCAACTGATAAACTCAGTCGACCTCCAGGCCACTACCCCCGCCCCCCCTCCTCCACCCCATTTCCCAACCATTTTCCCCGAATATCGATCACGTTACATGAGCTTCAAGTTAATTAAAGGAAAACTATAGGAGGGTTGCATTGTTTTTTTTGCTTGGGATCCAAAGAGTAGGTAGCGTTGCACCCCGGGCCAAATTTGCTCGAAACTTGTTTTTATTTTGTAGAGGGATAAATTTTTAAGCACAGAAATTCGTTAAGTTTGTTTTTATTTCAATAATAGTCAGATGTCGATCTTTATCAAGTACGCGCCCTTTTTCAAGTGTTACTTTTCGGCCGTGCTCCGACGACATCTTAATCATTAGAGTAAGTCATTTCATACCGACTGAAAATCGGATCAATAATAACATCAATAACAGATCTGATCGTCAGCTACTCCAGTAGTGGTGAAGCTAAGGGTGAAAGCATGTGAAAGTGGTAAAAAAAATTGAATTTTAAAGTCATTTCATACCACTCCAAAATTTTGGGGATGATTGTTTAGATCATTTTCAACCCAAAAATAATCGTCAGCTGCATTGAAGACGGGGGAATATACGTCAGTCGCCTACATGAACATGTTAAAAATTTTGAATTTTAAAGTCATTTCATACTTAATGAACTTTATGCAGATGAATTTTCATACTTTTCAAAGAATAAAGAAAACTGTAGTGTCTAAAAATAATATTTCTACCTCCTGTCGTTTTCCTATCTCAGTCAGTCTTAAGCTGCAGTACAAGCTGGTCACGCGATCGTCGCTATAGCCTATAGTAACTAAAACATAAATTTGAAGTACATGAAGTATTAAAGTACAGTTAAAAGTATATAAGCTTAAAAGTATATGGATTAAATATATGAATTAAAAAGGATGTGGATTAAAATGAATTGTGATTAACTTCGTTGTTTTAATAACTACAAAACCGTCAGCTGTTATAGCATGTTATAGGGGGGGGGGGGGGGGGGGGTGGTACGTGCTCAGTGCATATGAGTATTGTACAGTATCTTTCACAAATTCAATGACGATATTTACACCATCAAGCGTCCTGCTGACGTCGATTGTTATTTTTGTTAACAATTAAAGTACTGTACATTTCAATTTAAATAAGAATTATATTAATTTAATATAAGTTATATCACTTTATGCAGTGAATAATGAGTTTTCAATAGATTTTCATACTAATGAAGCTCGTGTCCGTTTTGAATTATATAGTAGAAAATGTTTTCATAAAAAACGAGATGATTAAAACCGTTGGAATGCTAAATATTTTCGTTTTTATTTTATTAATAAATATTAATAATGTAGAAGAAGGCTTATCGAATGATTTCTTCGTTAAACTCTTCAGTAGTATCTGTTTTGTATTCATCAGTTT
Organism: Beris chalybata; assembly: GCA_949128065.1. NCBI lineage: Eukaryota > Metazoa > Arthropoda > Insecta > Diptera > Stratiomyidae > Beris > Beris chalybata. The sequence goes on from OX421898.1 coordinate 7,788,527, forward strand.
CTTCGCAACTATCCTCGAAGCTACCTATGATGACACTTCCTTCTCGCTCAAATTCCTCTTTATCATCTTCTTCATCACTTTCAACGTTTTCTGTAAAAATATAATACAAATCTTCCGAGGTAGCTAGTATTAAAAAAATATTAGTTTAAAAGTACCGCCAGGATTTTCATCGGTGATCGTCACGCCAGTCGGTGGGACTTGATCACCGTCAAATTTCTTGAAAGTGTATTTATTATTTTCTTCCCTCCATCCGTAGTCTAAGGATGACAATTCCGGTTGAACTGACTGATGAGCATGATACCAAAGGTGTGCAATGTATGATGTTCTCGGTATTAAGCTAATACGATTGCCATTTACACCGCCTGAGCGTACTAAGTTAATCCACTTTGCTTTAAACGTCATATGCGAAGTTGAAAGGCAGGTGAAATGCCACATGTTAACAATCCTATTGGTAAATACCTTGGATAAACTTTATGATTTCTCACACTTTTCTAGACTATATTGGGTGCAAATACCTGCTACAAAATGAAATAAACGCAGGGCGCCATCTGTGAAACTACTAAAATAAGGGAAGTTTAGTGTTGCCATAATGTCATTTCAAATGTGCTCGGTTTAATTTAGTCTAGCTCTAGTCCACATGTGGAACTGGACTAACTTAATACCATACGTTTACATCGCTTCTTAATACGGCTTTACTCTTAATACGGACTAAGTTAATACCGGTATATATGTACGAGGCCATTAATGAAACGTTGTGCATTTCTACTTCCAAGTAACATAGGAATTTTGAAGTTGCTTCGAATATGGTTCATATTTCCTAAGAGTGTTATTAAAATATCTGTATCTGAACATCTTATCGTTCTACGCTTTTCAAAATTTTATGATTATACAGTAAAACCTGGCTAAGACGGAATGCTGTGGTACCCAGCTTTTCGTTCCGTTTTAGCAGGTTTCCGTTTTATACAGTATTGTTTTAGTATAATTCTTGATTTTCGTTCCCAGTTTTTTTCCGTTATGGCAAGTTTCCGTTTTATACAGAGTCCGTCTTAGACAGGTTTAACTGTATTTTCGATATTTGTAGGATATGTCATGATTAATCTATATTGTTTTTTCTTCTATGAATGGAGCCATGTAAGTATTTTCCCAAACATTACGAATAAATTCAATTAAGGACTCCTTAAAATGTATATTTTTCAATTCGTTCGCAACGTTGGCCGGTCGTAATTGATCATCATCATCAATGGCGCGACAGCCCAAATCGGGCCAGGGCCTGCAGGATACATTGTCTGAAGTCATCTCGGTTCAGCGCCCGCGTCCTCCTGTTTGTGCATCTAAGAAGCGATTTGCAATCTGCGTCAACTGAATCCTCATAACTTTTTCGCGGTTTTCCCACCGGTCGCTTGCCATGGGCTCTACCTTTCAATGTGCGCTTGGGAATTCTTCCGTCCTCCATTCGCTCCACATGACCTGCCCATTGCAGCTTACGGAATTTTATAAGAGTCGATGCGGCTGGGTCGTCATAGATGTTATACAACTCGTTGTTGTACCGAATACGCCATTCAGTGCCTTCTCTTACTGGTCCCAAAATTCTTCGAAGAATTCGTCGTTCAAAAGCGTCTATTGATTTTTCAGACGCTTGGGTGAGAGTCCACGTTTCACTTGCATATAGTAGCACAGGTCTTATTATGGTCTTGTATATGCGAAGTTTGCTCAGCCTGTGCACTTTTTTCGATTTTAAGATCGGAAGAACCGTGAAATATGCCTTATTTGCTAGTGTGATCCGTTGATTTACTTTGTCCCGTTCGTTGCCGTCTCTTACAAGGTGTGATCCCAAGTATGAGAAATGATCCACATTCTCCAGGTTGTAGTCCCCCAAGGTCATATTTTGTCTAGTTGGCGCGTTTCTTCTTGTTTGGGTCATGAACTTGGTCTTACTCTCATTGACCCTTAGCCCGACCTCCTTTGCTGCTGAGTCTAGACAGTGGAAGATTTCCTTTGCGTCTTTGGTCGTAATTGATCGGAACTATATATACAATAATTTTGACCCTCTATTCTGCCTTCCAAGAAGTGTTCATGATCTTTTATTGAAGGAGTGAAGTAACGGTCAAATGCGATGATAACTGTGCGTGCCTTTGAGTCCACGTTTCACTTGCATATAGTAGCACAGTAGTAACTTTCGAAATGAGTTTTTTGAAATATTTCCAAATAATAGTGGAACTTCTACCATTGCATGTAAAATAAAAAAAATCCATCATAAATCATTACATAACAGGATACCGGTGGATTACTGAAAATATTTTTTTCATTTATTTTCAAAAGTGCTAATTTATCCGTCTTACAAATCGCTTCATCCTGGTGACACAGCTTGGTCAAACAGTGTAATACAAGCTTGTTGGTACTGGTGTCAATGGGTAAGTCAGTACTGTGTCAATGTTTAATGTTTTTATTAAAGACAACAACAATACCTTAGCAAATACATCACGTTGCATTCGTACTTTAACTAATTTACCAGAAATAGCCAATTTCATCTTAGGTACAGTATTTGCAAAGGTCAAGACTTTTCCTCTGGTAATTGTTTTTTCAAATCTTTGAGGATAGTTGCGAGGAAACTGATGAATACGAATCAGATACTACAGAAGAGTTTAACGAAGAAATCGTTAAACCATTTTCGTGTTAGTAGAGATAAGCCTACTTCTACATTATTAATATTTATTAATAAAATAAAAACGAAAATATTTAGCATTCCAACAGTGTTAGTCGTCTTTTTTTATGAAAACATATTCTTCTATATAATTCAAAACGGACACGAAATTCATTAGTATGAAAATCTATTGAAAACTCATTATTCACTGCATAAAGTGATATAACTTATATTAAATTAATATAATTCTTATTTAAATTGAAATGTACAGTACTTTAATTGTTAACAAAAATAACAATCGACGTCAGCAGGACGCTTGATGGTGTAAATATCGTCATTGAATTTGTGAAAGATACTGTACAATACTCATATGCACTGAGCACGTACCATGTTTATGACCCTGACTGACGGTTTTACCCCCCCCCTCCCCCCCTATAACATGCTATAACAGCTGACGGTTTTGTAGTTATTAAAACAACGAAGTTAATCACAATTCATTTTAATCCACATCCTTTTTAATTCATATATTTAATCCATATACTTTTAAGCTTATATACTTTTAACTGTACTTTAATACTTCATGTACTTCAAATTTATGTTTTAGTTACTATAGGCTATAGCGACGATCGCGTGACCAGCTTGTACTGCAGCTTAAGACTGACTGAGATAGGAAAACGACAGGAGGTAGAAATATTATTTTTAGACACTACAGTTTTCTTTATTCTTTGAAAAGTATGAAAATTCATCTGCATAAAGTTCATTAAGTATGAAATGACTTTAAAATTCAAAATTTTTAACATGTTCATGTAGGTGACTGACGTATATTCCCCCGTCTTCAATGCAGCTGACGATTATTTTTGGGTTGAAAATGATCTAAACAATCATCCCCAAAATTTTGGAGCGGTATGAAATGACTTTAAAATTTAAAATTTTTAACCACTTTCACATGCTGTCACCTTAGGTTCCACCACGGGTGCGTCAACTGACGCTCATTTTGCTGATTATTGAATATTATTCAACTGTTATAAATGAAATATATTCGGAATAAAATTCCTTGAAAAAATGATACGCTGCCTCCCGTACTATAAGTGAAATAGGTAGCCGGTAGCCGCCCGCCACCTATACGTCAGTCCATCTGCACGCATAATTGACGCACGCCGGCCACTACCTGTCAAATATTCAAATTCAAATTTCGTTTTTTTTTTTTTTTTTTTTCCATTTTTTTGGGATTATTCAAACACTGACCGAAATTTTTGATCGCGAAATTGGGGAACAAAGGACACAATCCGCTTACAACGGAAAAAAAACGAAAAGAATTTTGGATGAGAAGCAGAGTGGGGTGCCCCGTTTTACGACCGTATCCGAAAAAGGGACTAAAAGTCATTATGAAAGTCCCGATTAAAGAATTCTTGCCGACGGTATGATCCAAGCTACAGAGCCTTGCGGCGGGAGGATGGTGTTACGGGACAAGAGTGTATATAGGACAGGCAATTGACCCTTATCTGTACGCCGTGCTAGAGCTTCGAACCAGAGATTAGATGCTGATGAAAAGGATATTCGAAAGTATTCGTCGCGTAGAAGATAGGAAATTTTTTCCCTATCCCCGAGGCCATTCCTCCCATCCGAGCACCACTTGAAAGTCCACCTCCATACCCGCCCCCCCCCGGTCGAGTCGTTCCTTCAGCATCCCCATCGTACGGTGATTGAAGACATTCATTTCCAATTGAAGTGATTATTAAACGTCCTTATACTCGGCCGGCATCATCCAACCCCCGGAGAGAGAGGGTTGAGGTTATGTCGTTTGCACGGAATGCACGGAGTCCTGGCGGCTTTTATCGTCGTCGTATCATACGGTTCCCATGGTTGGAGGTTGTGCTCTGGCTGCGGCAGGACTGAACGGGAATGTAGACAAGGGATGAAGTCCTTCGAGAAGGACATCAACAAGTGACGGCATGCTTAGTACGATAGACTGGTTCGGTTTTTGTTTTTTCTTTGGATTTGGTTTGGTTGCTGTACTTCATCACCACCTTGTTGTTTTTACCGGAGAGGAAAGGAGTGCCGCTCGAGGTCGACCCCTTGCCGGGTCGGCCCTTTTTTCCGGTAGGTATCGCACATCGAGGTGCGTTACTACGATTGTTCCCATTTCTCGAATAGTTTTCTTATTCCTCGGGATATCCCGGAGTTCCCGTGGCTTGAGGTAAACGGCAGACCTTAAAGAGAGCGGCCCACTCCCCCTCCCCCCCCTTCGAGGACATTAAAGGAGGTGGGCGCTCATTCTCTTAATCGGCACTTCGATAGTTCTTGGTGGCTACTTCACTTGCTCGAAGATTGCCTTCATTACGGATGAAAAAATTTCATTACAACGGAGATCCAAGCGGGAACGGAAGAGGGGGGCACCCCCCTATAGGGAAGTCTCTGCTTTTGTTTCCTGTTGATTCGATTGATGTTCGTTGTTCTGGGCTTTTGTTTTGTGTGCGTCGAAACCGCCTGAGTTAATTTTTTAATGCATTTTGAAGACTGGATTCTTCCGGTCCTTCCGGGCAATTGACCTCTCTACAGCCAACCGTCGAGCTCGGCAGGGGGGGGGTGGGGAATTTTATTGTTTTTTAGGTAGAAGTTCGGAATGTGTTTACGGCCCTCCCTGTCCCCCAACAGCCTTGAATTCCACCCAAATCGCCTAATTTATTTAGTGTGACCGCAAAATTCTTTTCAATCGTACGTTATCACAAAACCGTTGGACACATATCACAACCCCCCCGCGGTCTGAACTCACCCTCGTTGTTACGGCGTGTACTCCGTGTGTCTCACAATATCCGCGATAACGCAGTTGAGTTTGTGCGGGTGCAGAGTGACAGCCAAATGAAAATTATCACCGCACTTTCGCATTTATAATTCGGATCACATACTCCAAACCCGCCCAGTCCACCCTCTTCCCAAGGGCGTTTGTGATGTGTGAAAAAGCTTGATTTCTGTGTGTGGCATTAAGTCAAAAGAGGGGGGGGGCGGAGGGGAGGGGTGGTTGGTCAAATCCACGGAATTTATGCAATTCTGACCAAATCGTCATCATAGCAATTGTTGCGGGAGTGTTGGGCGGGCAGAAGGGTCCTTGGTTCAATTGCTCAGTAAGTGACCGATTGTCCTCTTGTCCACCAATAGATTCAACTCACCCCTTGATCTGATTAGCAAGCCATTCGTAACTGCCACCTTTTTCTGTTGTTTTGAATACTGAGCCACGCGGGGGGGGGGGGGGTGGTTAGGCACTGCATTAGTCACGATGAAGCGGGGCAGGCGGGGGTACTAGAAGGCCCGTCAGATGTGATTGACTTTTAAACCTGTAAACAAGGGAGTCCAGGCTGGGAGGGGGAGGAGGGAAGTATGATGTGTTCGAAACGAGACAAACAAAGCGGCTTATATCCGAAAAAAAGACAGAGCACCAAGTGATAGAAGTTTCCCCGAATTGTGTGCAACTTTTAGGGATGTAAGGGTGAGAGAGTGGGGTTCCCACCCACCCACAAAGTAAATGTGTAACTCTACAGCAATCGAATCAGAATCTTGTTGAAGTCACCGCGGTCCTTTGTCCTTTCAGGGCGAATTTTTTCTTTCCGTTTATTTGGTGAGGCATCCCCCGCCCTCCCTCCCCGTTCCCACGCAATTGAAAGGGATGATACGACCGAACCGTTTCGAAAGAAAAAACGCCAAACTCGGACGCGGCATCAAGCAAGATTGGAGAAAATATCGAGTAGCAGTGTTGTACGGGTATGTTTTATTTCTATATCGTACAAACAACAGGGAAGGAATTTTTTTTTGCTGGATGTTTTCTGGTCGACGGTGGGTGGGGGGGGGGAGGTGGGGTGTTCTTTTGTCGCTATAGTCCTTGGTCGGTTTGTGGAGGCCGGGAGGAACGTTGAAATCTGATCACGCATGGATTGAACAAAGAGAAAACAACGACCGCGCGCGAATAGGAAGAAGACGTGTAATTTTATCAATTGATGTCATGGCGCCGAAATGTCGCGACATAAACAATTTTTTCCTCCTTCAGGTTGAACTTTCCGCCCTCCCTATGACCGGGGGGGGCGGAGGGTCATAAAAGACGTTGGAATGATTATTTCGAATTGAAAAAGTCAAAATCAACCGGATGCCTTCCTGCACTCTACTCCCAACTGTCTAGTTGGCAATTTTTTTTTTTTCTTGGCTTGCCTTGAAATCATTTTTTTTCTCCGAAAAAGCCAGGACAAATCATCGATACGACCAACAGCAGCAACATCAATACTCCTCACGATACAATTAGACAGCCTCCCCCCCCCCCCCCTCTTCTTTACTAATTGATTGTTATATTCCGTTTTCAATATTTTTGCTCGGAAGCATCAGGAGCAACCCTACGAATAAAAACTCACCAGCAACAAAAGAGCATGAAAGCTGATCTGCCGATATACCTTCCTCATGTTCCGCATGATGCGGCCGCCATTCATTTTTCCCGGGTCCGGCAAAGAAATGATGTCTAATAATTTTCTCGTTTCATAAATCTTCCGGTCTGTCCGGCCAGGCCGCGCTGTTGTGTTCTTTTCATTCATTACACGACAAGGAAAAAAACAGTATAGGAAAACAGATGATGTCATTGCTGGACTTCCCTTCTTCCCCGTCTCCCCCAGGCCGATCGTCTACCCCAACCAATGCGAAGCTTCGCACCGGGTTATCGGGATGAGCCTCCGCCGTAACTTGAAGGAAGAGCAGGCTACTAAATCGCCCCCCAATTAAAAGAAATGAAAGTCCGATAACTTCGAATTGGAAGCAATTGAGATAGATTCCAAACATTCACTACCCTCTCCTCCCCACCCCCCCCCCCCCCCCCGACTCCCACGCAAACACGTGAGAATATGGCGTGACGTTCGAATTGCTTCTATTAAAAACTACACATCGGCTTTCTCATCACCTGAACGATATGATGCTGGAGAGGGGGGGGGGGGCCCTGAAGGAACAACAATTTTCAATGATTTCGGAAAATTTTCACGTAGTCAAGAAAATTGAGTCGTTTGGCCTTTCCCCCACCCCCACTCGGCACCCGTCTCAAATGTCGTAATGAGAAACTCTCCGGACTGTTTTTCCTGGCCGGCCCAGCCTCCTTCCCAACAACAGGATTCATCTTGTTATTCCGATACACGAGAATAGTGCGTAATTCAATATTCGACGGCGCCATACACGCGCTCCATACTCCACGGTCCCGACCCTCTCCCACATACAACTACTGGTTATCATATTGTTGTTCGTCTTAATCACGTGGCTCCCCATTTCTTTTCTTTTTTTTTGTGATTTTCCAAACAGTTTCCCAACCGCATCCTGTTTTTTTTTTTTCCACCATCTGATCACGCGGCCGATTATCAGAACATGTAAATTACGTGCGAAACGTGAACACAATTTCGCTAAAATCGAATAAAATTTACTGGTAATAAATTACATGTAGGGGGCGGATGGGGGTTTGGGGCTCGGAGGCAGGAGGTGAAAGACGTGTATGCATCATGAAAAAAAAAAAACACGTTTGATTGTTTGGAATAAGAGGACCTATCCGCTTCCCGGGAAGAGCTTCACGCGTCGTCAAGACTCGGCGGTTTTTTATTCGGATGAATGGTGATTAGATTGTGGCGCGGTGTTTTTATCAACCCCCGCGTGAGGGCGGGGGGCTGTTGGGTACGGCAGGATTTCCAGTAAAACACAATTCGTTTAAAATCGATCAAATAATTGATCGAATTGTAAATGTCACACGTCGCGACCAATTCAACGTGTCACGCGTCGATCGGAAAGAACCGATCAATCCAGGGCGGCCATTTTCTATTTTTTAAATTTGAAATTTAACGCAGAAAAATTACGTAGGAAATTTTCAAAAATCAAAACTGTTACAATTGTTGTTTTCCCCAAACCCCCGTCCCCCCTCCCCATTTCGTTTCTTTCGTTCGCCAAACAGGTGCAATTTTTAGCCCGGAACAGAAGAACGGTCCGACCGAATTAGCCTTTAAATATGCTGTGCACAATATCAATCGGGACAAGAGTATACTGCCGGATACAACGCTCGTCTACGACGTACAATACGTTCCGAAAGATGATTCATTTCATGCGAGTAAAAAAGGTAACGGTTATTTACAGGTTAAAAAAAAACAAGCCGGGGATTTGTTACACGGTTAATAAGAAAACAAAGAGTCCAGAATGAGTCGGGAAGGACAACGGAGAATTTCGGGTATGGATTTGAGGGAAGGGAGAGGCGGGGGAGGTGTGTGTGAGTCGCCAGGATCAGGACGTGAAGTTTGCTTCCTAATTAACTTCGAACTAGAGGCAGGTAATGGCAGAGATTTCCGGGAAATGCCGGTGAAAGTGGGACATAGGTGGGTTGATGAAGGGAGCGGGAGTAGCGACTGGGAGCGGGAGCGGTGACTCGGACAAAATGAAATCAAGCTACTTATGAACTTTTCGGGTAAGTGATACGGCTTTAACCACCGGGGGGGGGGGGGACAGGGGGATGATGGATTTAACGAACTGATCCCGAAGGAGTCATCACGCCGGCATGAAGATGTGTGTTAATGGATTTCTCACCTTCGTTTAATTTCTAAGAAACCGGGAAAGGTGTGAACGACGAGGGGACGGCAACGACGAGGGGACGGCAACGACGAGGAGGAGATGGCAAAGACAAGGGGATTGAGCAACCGATGAGTTTCAATAACCTGCCGATGGCTTCGGGATTCGAATGGTTTTCGGGCCAAATAGACGACGTAATTAATTCCGAGCGGAACGGGGGGTTTAAGGTCGTATTTTGATTGATTAGGTTCGAGACCCGATAGGCGGGCGCCCTCCCCCCCCCCTCCCATCCCTACACTTCAAACTAATCCCTGTTCTCTTCCCGGCGGCTGCGGCAGTTTGTTCCCAAATCGAGCTTGGCGTACAAGCGATTTTTGGACCATCCGATCCAATTTTGGGCGCACACATTCATTCGATATGCGACGCGCTCGACATACCGCATCTCGAGTCTCGTCTCGACTTGGACACGTCCGGCATCAAGGAGTTCTCGATTAATCTGCATCCGTCGCAGAGTCTCATCAATTTGGCCTTTCAGGACGTTATGGCCTATCTGAACTGGACTAAGGTGGCGATATTGTTCGAAAAAAATTACGGTAAGGACAGGATGGCGGTGGCCGTTTTTGGCGGGAAATTTGAAACTATATCCCCCCCCCCTGTTTGTTTTTCGTTCACAGGTCTGATTAAACTACGGGATTTAGTTAGGATGCCGGGATTGGAAGTGCATGTGCGTCAGGTCGATCCCGATACGTACACAATGGTCCTGAACGAATTGAAAAATAAGGAAATTCATAATTTGGTTATTGATACGCGACCCGATAAAATTTCGACGCTTCTAAAAGGGGTAAGTACCCAGTTAGTTACCGGTGAGGAGAGGGAGGGCGGCCCTGTTTTGTCTGCCCCCCCCCCCCTCCGGCTCCGGGACATGTATGTGACCGAATGCGAGGGTGTGACTCAGTTGATAAAGAGACAGCAAAAACATAGTACGATTGGAGGCGGACAACAGGACTTCAGGAGGCCAAGACCCGACTTGGCCTGTCGCGCCATTGATGCGCCAATAATGAGGGGTGTACGAGATCCAGATTATCGAACAAATCTTTCAATTCCCTGCGCCCGTGCCCGTTATGTTCTTTGTTTGCGTAGGCCCGTCCGAAAATGGCCAAACTTTTCGAATCCAATAAGAGTTTTTTGTTTGCTGCTTCGCCCCCCCCCCCCCCCCCCCCCGCGCAATTGTGATGGCTGCATGCGTGGGTGGCGGTCCTCTTCGACGTATAAATGTTGTGGACAGATGACCATGCCAGGTATTAAAGTGATTAATCACAACCCCCGGAAAAGATTTATGGAGCGCGGAAATCATCAGACAGAATCGGTGGAGGAAGGAGACGAATGCAGGCTACAATAGATTTATGGAAATTCGCTTTGATTTGTATTGTGTTTTGTTTGTATGATGGATTTGGGGAGTGTGTTGGCGGTTGAGGGTGGGTGGCGGGTAATTGTTTTTATGACAAATTTGCCGAAAATATTGCAATCTGTCTCGAACGGGACAGGGGAGAAAGTGCAAAAAAAAAAAAATGCAATGGCGGTGAAAAGGCGTTCGTTTCACAACCCCCTGGACCCCGAATTATTCGGATTTTATAGTAAACCGTCGACTTGGAGTGATTATTTCGACTTGAAAAAGTCAATTAGTTTAGTCTTAAGTCGCACTGCACCGGATTCGCTGGCACATGTCCTCAAACGTCACCGCAATTTGTCACAGTTGCCTTATTGTTTTCTGTTTTATTTTATTACTTTAATAAAACAGTATTTTTACAGATTCTACAGCTCCAGATGAACGAGTACAAGTATCACTATCTCTTCACATCGTTCGATATCGAAACTTTCGATCTCGAAGATTTCAAATATAATTTCGTAAATATTACGGCATTTCGATTGGTCGATACGGGCGATGTTGGCGTTCGCGAAATTCTCAAAGATATGGAACAGTATCATCGCTCACACGGGCATGGCGGCCATCTTGATTTGATGCATAAGGTTAAAATAATTGAGGTGAATTGAGGAGGCAGGGATGTGGGGAGTCGTAGGTGGATAGAAAAAATGTTGTTTTTTGTCGTTTTTTTTTCTTTTTTTCTTCGGATATTTCACCCCCAGGCCGAACCAGCTCTGATGTACGATTCGGTTTATATTTTCGGGATTGGTCTGCAAACGTTGGAACAATCGCATACGCTTCGCATTTCGAATGTATCGTGTGCCGACGAGCGACCGTGGGACGGCGGTTTAAGCTTGACCAATTACATAAATGCTGTAAGTTGTTTGTTTCGATAATTGTGCGCTCTCAATCCTGTTCTTAACCTGCCCTCAAACCTGTTCTAACCGTTCTCAATCTGTTCCTACCACATTCAATCCTTTTCTCAACATCCTCAATCCTGTTCTCAACTACCCTCGATCCTGTTCTCACCGCCCTTTATCTGTCCAACCACCCTCAATCTGTTCCAACCGCCCTCAATCTGTTTTAACCGCCCTCAATCTGTTTCAACCGCCCTCAATCCTGTTCTTACTGTCTTCAATCTGTTCTAATCACCCTCAATCTGTTCCTACCACTCTCAATCCTATTCCTACCGCTCTCAAGCTGTTCCAACCGCCCTTAATCTGTTCCAATCGCCCTCAATATGTTCCAACCGCCCTAAATCTGTTCCTACCACCCTTAATCCTTTTCTCACCATCCTTAATCCTGTTCTCAACCGCCCTCGATCCTGTCCTCACCGCCCTTTATCTGTCCAACCGCGCTCAATCTGTTCCAACCGCCCTCAATCTGTTTCAACCGCCCTCAAATCCCGTTCTCACCGTCCTCAATCTGATCCAATCACCCTCAATCTGTTCCTATTACCCTCAGTCCTTTTCTCACCATCCTCAATCCTGTTCGCAGCCGCCTTTAATCTGTTCCTACTGCCCTCAATCTGTGCCCATCCCGTCCAAAATTCACCGGACTTTCGTTCCTCTCTCTTTCCCCGTAATTTCAATAACAATTAAAAAAAAAAAACTGTTTTTAAATTATACAACTTCTTCCCCTAAACACCTTCCTTCGCAATCCTCCTCCTTATCACCTTCTCCACCACCTTGTCCCAAACTTAAAGGTCGAATGGAAAGGCCTGACCGGTCCGATACAATTCAAAGAAGGACGTCGCATACAATTCAAATTTGATCTGGTCAAATTGAAGCAGCATTCGATCGTCAAGGTTGGCGAATGGTCGCCACAGACACGCCTAAATATCACCGATCGTTCACTTTTCTACGATTCCGGTATTATGAACGAAACGCTCGTTGTGATGACAATTTTGGTGAGTTTCTAGAGGTGGGTTGTTGTTGCGCGGGAATTTTTTCCAACAAAAAATTAAACCGGGTTTTCTTCAATCTACCAAAAAAACACAAAAGAAACCGTTTTAAATCAGAAAAACAAAGTTGAAAACGGTCGCGGGGAGAGGTGGGGGGAAGGGAGTGAGGCTGAACGCGCACTCAACTTACGCTCCTTTCCCGCGGGTAGATTTTCATGTTGTTGTTTTTTTTTTTGATGATTTTCATCGCATGTTTGTTTATGTCAAAACATTTCAAATGTTGGTGTTTAGTTGTTTGGGAAAGCATGTAAAAAAAAATTTTTCAAAATGTTTCAAACCGTTCAATTTCCCGCGCCCAATACGGCAGGTAAGAGATGTGTGACGTACGGTTCGCCCCGTTTCATTTCGCGCGCGTGCAAAAAAATTCAAAAATAAAAAACTACTCAAACGGGTCAAATGTCAGTATGACGGTTTTTCACTTGTGTTTTTTTTTTCTAACCCACACCCCACCTCCCCGTCCCCCTCCTCCTCACCTCCATCCACCAAAAACAGGAAACACCATACGTTATGATGCGCTACGAGAAAAATTTCACCGGAAACGAACGTTTCTTTGGCTTCTGTGTTGACATTTTGGATCGCGTTGCGCATGAAGTTGGCTTCGATTATATTTTGGATTTGGTACCGGATCGAAAATATGGCGCCAAAGATCCGATAACGGGCGAATGGAACGGAATGGTCGCACAATTAATGAAGCATGTAAGTGTTTGTTTTGTTTGTTTTATGATCGGTTGGTCGGTGGGGGGGGGGGAGGGAAGGAGGTAACGGTTTTTGAACATTTCAACAACGGCTTGATGTGGATTTGACTACATTAATTAAAAAAAGATTTACTTAACTTTAAAAATTAATAAACAAAATGGCCTCCTCCTCTTCCCTCCATGTTTTTTTTTTTTTGTTTCCTGTGTTTGCCAATTCGGGGGGTAAGTACATAGTCGTTCGTTCGCTTTCGCCTGCAATGCCGTTCCTACTTGTCTTCTAAGTGTTGTTAAATTGTGAAATAAAGAAAAGGTCGCCTGCCTTGACCACCACGGATTTTTTCAACAAAAAAAACTTTTCCATTTTGTTTTTTTCTCGGATTTTTCACACGCCCAGCAACCACCGTACGTTATGTTAAAAAAGCTCGAAATTTTCCGGTAAGTTTTCAAACCAAAAAAAAAAAAAACAAATTCTTTTGAACCTTTCTGGCTCAAGAAACAACAACAAAAAAACAAAACAAACAATTTTCTTCCCCATTTTTCGGCTTTTGGGAAAACCAAAATGGCGCGGACCCCTTTATTTTTGCGCGCAACATCTAAAGAAACGGTTCAACGGTTGGCCACGAGAACTTCGAAGGTTTTTGTATCGATCTGCTGAACCGGGTCTCGAAAATTGTCGGTTTCAAGTACCGGTTGGAACTTGTACCGGACGGTAAATACGGCGCATACAATTATTCGACCAGAGAGTGGAACGGAATTGTCCGGCAGCTAATTGATAAGGTAATTAAATATGGGTGAACATTCGAGTCCCCGCTTGACGGTTTATTAGCCCCTTATCCTCCACCGTCCCGCGCGAAAATCATTCGACGACATTAAATCTGGTTTTTATGTTTTTTCAACATGAAAAAAAAAATGGCGCCCAACCAGAAAGCCGACCTGGCCGTCGGTTCCATGACCATAAATTACGCCCGCGAAAGCGTCATCGACTTTACCAAGCCGTTTATGAACTTGGGAATCAGCATCCTGTTTAAGGTAAGTTTCGGGCCCAGCTCTTTTTTGAATTTCGAAATCAATCGAAATACCGGTTTTGTGAATGTCACGTCACGTCACTTTGATGCTGATTCGACCTCAATGCCGGAAGTAGTGATTGTCACTGTCGATTGTCATCGGACAGTTGTCGCCTTGATCGTCATGTTCCGCTCGATGTCATTTCGATGCAAACGATGGTTGGACAACGAACACCAAGATGCATTAACATAACATAACATTTATTCAATAATATTAATTCAGGTAGCTACAGCTTTGTGGTACATTTTAGAGATTTAGGCAAAAGTTGCATTAAAGAAAGAAAAGCTTCTCACCTCGAGGCGAGCCTCAAGGGGCGTGTAAGCGCACCATAAGCTGACCGGTTGAATCGGCCCCCGCGAAGCGACGTGACGTGACATTCACACAATACTCTCAACCGCCCAAAAGCAAATTTCGAATCTTAAAGGTACCCACGACGCCGGAAACACGTCTCTTCTCCTTCATGAATCCGCTCGCAATCGACATCTGGATCTACGTTCTGGCCGCGTACGTTCTCGTCTCGCTTACGATGTACTTTGTGGCCCGCTTCTCGCCGTACGAATGGCAAAATCCGCATCCGTGCGATATCGAAAACGACATTGTCGAAAATCAATTTACGCTAGCAAATAGTTTTTGGTTTACGATCGGCACCCTTATGCAACAGGGTTCGGACTTGAATCCGCGCGCAACATCAACCCGGATTGTTAGTGCCATCTGGTGGTTCTTTACGCTGATTATATTCTCGTCGTATACGGCAAATTTGGCGGCATTTTTAACGGTCGAACGAATGATAACGCCAATCGAAAATGCCGATGATTTGGCAAGTCAGACGGTTATTTCGTACGGTACGTTGGAGAGCGGTTCGACGATGACCTTCTTTCGGGTAAGTGTAAGCGTAGTACGGCAAACAAACACCCACACCTATCGACTGTAAGTACGGTTTGGCAGACCCGATTGGATTGGACGCACGCGCTTCTATCATAAATGGGTCAAACTCTACTTGGAGGGTGTGGGGTGTTTGGTGACTCCCTGACTCTTAATCCGATTGCTTCTTGTCGCCCCAAAAAAAAAAACAAAAAACCCCAGGACTCAATGATCGAAACGTACAAGAAAATGTGGCGCTTTATGGAGAACAAGAAGCCATCGGTTTTCACCACGACCTACGAAGAGGGTATCACGCGCGTCCTCGAGGGCAACTACGCGTTCCTGATGGAGTCCACAATGCTCGACTACATCGTTCAGCGTGACTGTAACCTGACGCAAATTGGCGGACTCTTGGACACCAAAGGTAACACACCTGTCCCCTCCCCTACTAGCAAACAACCTTCCATGAGGCCTTACCGAGGCTACCAGGCTGGGACGGAGCCTCCATAAGGCCTTACCGAGGCTACCAGGCTGGGACGGAGCCTCCATAAGGCCTTACCGAGGCTACCAGAATGGGACGGAGCTTCCATAAGGCCTTACCGAGGCTACCAGGCTGGGACGGAGCCTCCATAAGGGTTTACCGAGGCTACCAGGCTGGGACGGAGCTTCCATAAGGCCTTACCGAGGCTACCAGGCTGAGACGGAGCCTCCATAAGGCCTTACCGAGGCTACCAGGCAGGGAAACACCTTCGATAAGGCCTTATACAGGGTGGCTGATGAATGTTGCTACATTAAGAAACTCGAATAACTTTTTGTTGAATTCATATAATATATTTTTTCTTTATTCTTTTCAAAAATAATACATTTTTGTTAAGAGTTAGTTGTTTTTTCCGGTGTCAGTGGAGTGAAGCTCCAATACGAAATCCCCGACTGTTGATTAATCGTAGTCCCTGAGGACAATGACAAATTTGGAAAGAACTTTCACTGGAGAGGCCAGTTCATCATAAGATTTGTGTTGGACTAGGTCCGAAGAAGCTGTTTCGTCATCGGAAGGCAGAAGACTCTTCAGAGGGTGTATTCTGGCCAACAGCTTCTTCGGACCTAGTCCAACACAAATCTTATGATAAACTGGCCTCTCCAGTGAAAGTTCTTTCCAAATTTGCCATTGTCCTCAGGGACTACGATTAATCAACAGTCGGGGATTTCGTATTGGAGCTTCACTCCACTGACACCGGAAAAAACAACTAACTCTTAACATTTAATAGCTTCAATGGTAGCTTGACCACGCAAAACTAGTAACATAATACATTTTTATTAAGTTTTTTTAATGGGTTTTAAATATAGCTGAATTTAAAAGGCCTCCACGCTCGGTGACGCATGTGCGACATCTTATCAAGAAGTTATTCATCACTGCCCGGAGAGTTGCAGCAGGAATCGTCTCAATTATTGTTCGAATGGATTGCTTCAAATCATTCAAATTTCTAGGTTTCGTTTGGTGCACTTCCTATTTGCAATAGCCCCAAAGGAAAAAACCAGGTGCAGTAAGGTCAGGAGACTTTGGTTGGCCAACGAAATTGGCGTTTCTTGAAATCACCTTATAGGGGAATTTTCGCTTTAATTCTGTCATAACAGGCGTGGTTGTGTGAGGAGTTGCACCATCTTGTTGAAACCAACCAATGGTAGAGTTGAAAGGGATTCTCTTCCGTCGTAGTTCTGGATAGAAAAACTCTTTCAACATCTTTAAGTAGCAATCTCCATTGAACGTAACTGTATGGCCATCTTCTTCGAAAAAGTAAGGTCCGACAATGCATTTTGATGAAACTGCACACCACACTTTGACTCGAAGTGGATGCGATTCCGTCTCATGAAGTCTCTGTGGGTTAGAGTCATTCCATATTCTACAATTTTGCTTATTCACATTGCCGTTTAGATCAAAATGAGCCTCGTCCGACATGAAAATGCAGTTCAAGATGTTTTCGTCATCTTCTGGCAAAACTCCAAAGCGAATCGGCAAGTCTGCTTCGCTCAGTTCACTTGTTAGCTGATTTTTGTAAGGAAACAAGTTTAAATCCTTATGAAGAACTGTCTGTAGTGACTATCTGCTGATAACCATTTGAGCAGATAAGGTCCTTGCCGAAACACTAGGATTGGCTTGTATGGCCGCAACTACAGCAGCGATAGTTTCCTGGGTCCAAATCGAGGGATATCGATTATAAGGCCGTCTGATGATTGCCCCATGCTCGGCAAAATTGTTTACGAGCCTCATTATAGTCCATCTGCTCGGAGGAGTGCCGCCAAACGTGCGCCTAAATTCTCTTTGGACAGAAGTTACAGACTCTAATGCGGGATAGTGGCGCACAATCCAAATTCTTGTTTCTTCATCCCAATCTCCCATTTTCGTTAAATCGAAATACCAATCTGTAAGATATAAAAAAATGGAACCAATTACCTGCACAGAAAAAAAAAAATTTACGTTTTTCTTTGGTAGCAGCTTTTATCAGCCACCCTATAGAAGGACGTTTGCTAGTAGGGCGCCACTCCCATCCCCCCAGGCCCCGTCTTAAACCAAACCACGTTCCTTCTCAAACAGGCTACGGGATTGCAACGCCCAAAGGTTCGCCGTGGCGCGATAAAATCTCTCTGGCCATTCTCGAGCTGCAGGAGAAGGGCGAAATTCAAATGTTGTACGACAAATGGTGGAAGAATGCCGGCCAAACGTGCATACGCCAGGATAAGAGCAAGGAATCGAAAGCAAATGCACTCGGCGTCGATAATATTGGTGAGTCCTTTTCTGCCCTAGTCGGTTTTCTGATCCCAACCTTGTCCGCAACAGGTGGCGTCTTTGTCGTCCTACTTTGCGGCCTAGCGATAGCCGTACTCGTTGCGATTATCGAATTCTGGCACAATTCGCGACAACAATCCTTCATAACAACCGGCTTCACCAACAAAGGACATCCGCCAAGCCATCGGCAGCATCATCAATGCGGCTGCATCAACAGCAGCAGCCACCAGCAGCAACATCAGCAGTCTCTCTACTCCGAAATGGCCGAAGAGCTCTGCTTTGCGCTTCAGTGCTTGGGATCGCGACATCGACTGAACCTGAAGCGTCAATGTTCCAAGTGCTTGCCACCACCACCGCCGCCACCCCCACCATCTTCGACAATTATCAGCAAGAAGCTGAATCGGAGCAGATCGTCAAACGATCTACACTCGACGGTAGGCAAAAAATCAATCCCCAACAAACCATCACCACCCCTAACCACCAATCTTATTTCAGCCGTCGAGCCTCGATCTTACACCAACGTCATCGTCCCAACATCATCCCGTTCGACTACGAACCGGTACCGTTACCAACGGCACGGAATCAACAATTAGTTGCATTTATCACGGCCCCGAATGCTGTTCGTCGTCATCCTCGAAAACCGAAGAAATCGATTTAACGGCCGCCGGAAAATCCGCTCTGTATCAGCGGCACCAACAAACCCCTCATCATAGCAAGTATCAGCGAACGCATCTTCATCAACAGTTGACCAACGTTCAACAGCGACAACAACAACGACAATGCTACGAATTACGAAATTTAAGTTCGACCTTGTCGCAATCTGTGCCACAAAATATCCATTGGGATCATTCGGACTTAGCGGCCAATACGTCCGTAACGTAAACAGGCGGGTGGGGGGCCGGGCCTCATATCGGGCCATGAAGCGCGCTCGGAAAAATTTCCTCATCAGAGAGCAGAATTTTCGCGTTTTTAATTAACAATAAAAAAAAAAAACAATTTCCGATCCGTCGAGCCGGATAGAAAAAGAACCAAAATATTTTAAATGTGAAAAACTGTACGAAACAACAAAACCAAAATAAATGTTGATTTTACGTAGAAAAAAGGTTTTGGGGTTTTTTTTTCTCGTAGCTTTTACGTTTTCAGAGAGGGCGTCAAACGCTCTGAACTTGTCAGGACCTTGGACGATTCGCTGCCAACTTCTGGAGTCCAACTGAACTTTTTACGATGCCGACGAGACGATGAACGCAAGTGGCGGGCTTTCGCCGAGCTTGGAGCTTGTGTGGAGCTGTATGTCCTCCGCAAGCTTAAAGCCTCAGTTACAATGGTTCCGATCCGATCCGATCCGGAAAACGGAGAGTGTTGAGTTTCTCTATCCGACACACATCTAAAGGGAATTTCGGAAAGCCCAGTCACAATCATTCCAGTAATTAGCCGAGACACAAAACGGATGGGTAAAGTTGACCAACTTTCAACTTCTATCCGTTCCGACGCTAAGAGGTGAATTATTGAATTTCACCACCTGCTTCGCCTCACTAAAAATCAGAATTACACCTCGATAGTGTCATTTTGATGCAAGTCGGAACGGAATCATTGTGACTAGAAATTTTTCCCCTCCGACGTTGCCGGATCGGATCGGAACCATTGTAACTGAGGCTTAAAGCTGTACCGTCCTTCACAAGCTTGGAGCTGTACATGTTCCACAATCTTGGAGCTATACGTGCGCTTCAAAAGCTTTTATAAAAGCTTGGAGCTTGTTCCACTCAAAATCCCGGCTAAAGTTTTAGAACCATTGGAAAAACTAATGGTATCCGGGCCCGGGCTGCCGATCTGTGGGGAGTTCCCCAAAATTGAGGAATTTCAACGTTGCTTGGGATGTTTGTGGGGAATGGATAAATGTGTGAAATTAAGGCTGATTTGGGTAAATTGTGGGGAATTGCGAGGAATTTTGGGGAATTATAGAACGACATCTGTAGATCAAAGCAGTCAGTTTATGTTCACGTACTAAATACAGATTTTAGTACGGAAAAATTTTGATTTACAACATTCCACTGTTCATTTTTACCCAGCGTCCAAAATTTCGTGGACATACGAAACAATATCTCTATTCTTCTGCAAAACATTCGTAACGACCATTTTTCGGAAAAAAAGCTCAATTTTCAGGGAAACCATTTTCTCGAATTAAATCAAATTACACACCGAATTGAAGGTGAGACTGTCAGCTACTCGAAAAATCAAACAGAATGAAAATCGGGTCAAAAATGAGGCGGTGCTGGTCGACCCTGTGGAGCGCTGTAACCCCAAAATTCGATCTTTTTCGATTAAAAACTTGGCAAGAGGGTGTTGTGCCCCAGCATAAATTCCATGTTTGGATTTACTCTCGGCAATCACTAATTTAAGCCAGACCAGTCGTTCCGCCCCTGACACATCAAAAGTATTTCCATTCATTAAAATTTCTAAGTAACAACAACTTACCAGCTCGACCATAAACAGATCGGATTACGATTCACGGCCGAGGTACTACATTGTGACGACACAGCTGAGGGAATCCCAAAAACAAACTTAACTGCTGAGTCATAACAAGTCGCGTGCCACAGGTACTGGAAATGGTCGAGCTGATACTTTGTTCGTTTTGTTGTTCTTTCAGTATATTTTTCTTTGCGCGATCAAATTGCGAATTTGACAAATTTATCGCGGCCCACAAATGAGCGCATTGCACTTTCAGTGGATTGCACTATTTGTGGGTCACTAAAAACTGCCAATTGTCTTGGTCGGCAACTTTTCGACTTCGCGTACTTTGTGCTGGGTTGAACGACTGGCCTATTTACGTTTATTACAGTTAGCATTAATTTAGTATTTAAGTTAATCAATTCGTAATTAAAATGTTTAGTATTGTTTAAAATCCAGCAGAATAAACACCAGTACTTTTTTTTATCAAACTTAATCTCAACGGTCTTCTTCTTTAGTTTTATTACAGGTGAGAAGACCGAATAACAAATATCATTTTTTTTTTCAGGAATAGTTACCAAACCTGGCTAGTCGCTTCACGTTGGATTCCTTAGGCGCCATAGACTAACCAGGCACTCTTTTACATTGGCATTTAGGTGCCATGAGTAAAATAATCTATATCTTCGAATTTAACAGGCGCTGCTCGTAGGACAAGACCACGAGCATGCGTTGACCATACAACAGGGGTACCCTTGTGAATTTCGCGCATTTTTCGGGAAAAAACTCAATTTTCTGGGAAACCATTTTCTCGAATTAAGTCAAATTACACATCAAATTAAAGGTGAGACTGTCAGCTACTCAAAAAATCAAACAGAATGAAAATCGGGTCAAAAATAAGGCGGTGCTGGTCGAAACTGTGGAGCGCCACAGCCCCAAAATTCGATCTTTTTCGATTAAAAACTCCCCAAGGGTACCCCCTTGGGAATTTCGCGCATTTTTCGGGAACAAATCAATTTTCTGGGAAACCGTGCGGTGCTGGTCGAAACTGTGGAGCGTTGTAACCTCAAAATACGAAAAAAAATCAGTTTTCTCACATCATTCCACATTTTCTCTCGCCGTATCGTCAATAATGAAGTTTTTTTTTAAATCTGTTCGCTGATTTAAAAAGTTGACAACCGTACGTTTATACCAAACTAATCCAAAATGAAATCCGATCAAAATTGGGGGTGCGGTGGCCGAAAACGTGGAAAAAAACGCTCCAGATGCAACTCGTTTTTCTTGGCTTATTTTACTTTATTATTTTAATAATAAAGTATTGTTATTGATTCTTAAAAAAAAAAAAAGTTTGCTACCCTGAAAATTTTTTTTTATACGTTTTATGACTAATAAACGTCAAAAAAGCAAAAAAAAATTTCACTCCGTCTGAGCGCCGTCCGCCGTCCGCAAACTCGTTTGATTAATTTTAGTTGCCAAACCCTACGAGCCATTAAATTGAATTTTTTTTTCTGAATAGACATGGTGGACCCCTAGAAGTGATATTTTTTTGAGGGGTGAGGGTGTGAGGGGGAAGGTGGGGGAAGCGTTTTAAACGAAAAAATTTGGTTTCTAGATCTCAGCAACCGCTTATGGTAGGAGACTGAAACTTAGAATTTCTATAGAGCTTTGATAGTGGACCCATCTGCAAAAAAATTGCTGGTATGGGTGAAAGGGTGTGGAAGTGGAGGGGGAAATAATGCGTCCGAAACGCAAAAAGGCCGAGATCGACACATTCTAAAATCCATATCTCTTAAACCTTTAACGGCAAGCAATTTAAACTTAACAAATATCTGTAGTTATACTAGGAGAGTAGATTGAAATAAAATTATTTGGTAGGGGTGGTGGCGTACGGGGGTGGGGGTTGAAATAGTAAAGATTACGATATCTTCCGATGCTTATATCTTAAGAACTTGTAATTATATAAACCTTAAACTTCGTATTTAGATAGAACTATAATAGTGGCATGGTGAAAAAATAGAATTTTTTTTAGGGGTAGTATGGTACGGTAGTGGGGGGTGTTTTTCCTAACTTTAGAACGGCTTATGCTACGAAGTTGAAATTCGGTACGTATATGTAAATTAACTAGAAAAGTAATTCTAATAAAAAAAAATCCGAATATTCAATGGCGTTCATAAGGTGGGGGGGGGGGGGGCAAAAAAAAATATCGGTTAATATAAAATGCATATATTTTCACGATTTTCGTCATATCTACTAGGTCTTTCGAAATATTGAATTCATTTTTATTCTACGGATTCTTCATGTGAATACCTAGAAAGTGTTTTCAAAATTTTTTGAATTTCGACCCCTAAAAGGGTGTAAACTGGTTGTATACTTTTTCCTGAATTCCACCATGTTTCTCAGGTCTGATCCGATATCGAATATCTTTTCACTTCCCCAGGCTTGTTTAATAATCACCTATTTTTACATACATACATACATACATTTCATTTATTGACCGTATTATAATTTTATAACAATGATGATTATAATGTAAATGTTTGGAGGAGATCAGATAATAAATCTTTACAGCCTGAGTAATAGTAAGTGGCATGTAGCCGTAGGATATGATTGAGTAAATAATATATGTAGATGGTTTGAGGAAAATGGTCAGAAAAACCTAATAACGATTGACTAAAACTAAGTGCATATAAAAAGAAATTTAGAAGTAAGTTAGTAAAAAAAAAAATAGGAGATAATTAAATTCATGACTAATCCAAGACTTACAACTAAGCTTAACCTATGAAGATCTTGTGAACAAACTTTACAGATCAGTAGCATTCATTTTATTTAAGAAATTCTGTTCTAACTTGTTAGATAATTCGTGTACTAGGGGGATGCCAGTAAGCTCGTGCAGTTGTCTGGTTGAGAAATGCCAGGGTTTATTCAGTATCAATTTCAAGCATTTGTTTTGGCAGATTTGCATTTTAGTTTTATGAGTTTTCGCACAGGAGTTCCAAATTGGGGCGGCGTACATCAATTGCGGGAGCATGTTGGTTTTGTATACAATTAGCTTGTTAGCCAGCAGAAGCTTCGATTTTCTATTGATTAGTGGGTATAGGGGTCTGATGCAATTTAGTAGCTTGTTGGTAGCATGCTCGACATGGGTGTGATATGATAGTTTCTTATCAAGGATAAGACCAACATATTTAACATTATCAGACCAGGCAATGTCTGAACCGAATATGTTCATCCTACTAGGTGGTTGGTAGCATGAAGCTCGTCTTTTTGTAAAGTATAGGAATTGGGTTTTGGAGGGGTTTATTCTTATTTTCCATCTGAGGCAGTAGGCTTCGAGAGCTTGGAGATGATTTTGGAGATTGGTTATAATAATTGCCGGGTCCAAAGCCGTAGAATATAATGCTATGTCGTCGGCGAAAAGTGCTAATTTACAGTTAGGGTGCTGAGGGAGGTCAGAAATGTACAGGTTGTGTAGTAGTGGACTTAGACAGGACCCCTGAGGCACGCCAGCTGGAATGCCTTTCTCTTCAGAAAGAGCAGAACTTACTTTGACTTGGAAGGTTCTAGATTGAATAAAAGACACTATTATTTTATTGAGGTAGATAGGAAATTCCATTTCTATTAGTTTGAGGATTAGGCCATTGTGCCATACTGTATCGAAGGCTTTTTCAGTGTCCAGAAAAATCATCCCAACTGAAGTTTTTGACGCTAGCGACTCTTTAATGTCTTTGGTTACCGCAAGGAGTTGATGGCAGGTTGAGGCCCCTTGTCTGAAGCCGTATTGGAACTCAGGGATGAGCTTCTTATTATCAACATGCGCTTGGATTCTTTTTAGGATCAATTTCTCCAGTATTTTTTCCAGTGTGGGAAGGAGACTGATGGGGCGGTAACTGCTAGCTAGCGTTGGATTTTTTCCCGGTTTAGCTATGGGGACTATCGTAGCCTTTTTCCAGCTTAAGGGAAAGTATCCTATTTTCAAGCAAGAGTTAAATATGAAGTTTAGAAAAATTACAGCTTTTCTGGGTAAATTCTTCAAGAAAATATTGGGAATATTATCGGAGCCTGGCGCTTTTTTTGGGTTTGACGCAGTATAGCAGTTTTTTTGACTTCATTGGGAGTAGAGAACCTTGGTTCCAAAATAGGTGAGAATGAGAACGACTTTACGGTTTCATGGGCAGCAAGATCGTTAATCGGATCGCCAAAATTTTCCGTAAGAGTGTGGTGAGTATGAAATTGATCGGCGAGGATAGAGGCTTTTTCTTCATTCGTGCAAAAGTATTGGTTGTTAGAGGTTAATATGGGCAAGGGATTTGCTTTTTTCCGGAACAGTTTGTTGAATTTCCAAATTTGACGCGCCCCCTTATCTAGTTCTAGGAGTGTTTTGTTCCACATTTTATTTCTTAACACGTTGATGTCATTAGCAATTTTTTGGTTAAGATGGTAAACCTGTCTTTTTAGTAGGGGGTCTCTATTGCGTTGCCATTGTCTTCGCAAGGTGTTTCTAGTTGCTATATCACCCTTGATAAAGTGGTTTAGTCTTAAGGTGTTGCCTTTTATAGTTTGGGTAGGAGTAGATGAGTATCCAGCGCATTTGATTTGGGTACAGAAGTACTCTATCATATCATTAATTTGTGGAGGGGAAATGATGGCGCTAAGATTCAATGTTCTAGTATTAAAGGCTTGGTTCAATAGGGTGTGAAATTTTGCCCAGTTGGTTTTGGAGAAGCATGGAATTCTTTTAGGAGAGGTATCAATTGGTTCTGACAGAACAACACGGAATTGTACAGGAAGATGTGGGGAAGAAAGCTCTTGCAATGTTGTAGGTTGGGAGAGGTGTAATGTGCTATCAGATATAATGAGGTCTAGAGTGGACGGGAACCCTTTCGAAGGATAGTACGTAGGCCTATCAGGAACATGAAGTATACTACTGCTAGCTAAGATGTAATTGTATAGCAGGTTGCCTGCCTTGTTGGATCTTGTACAGTTCCACTGCCTGTGCTTGGAATTTAGGTCTCCGCACATATTAAGCCGGGTGTAGTCCAGTGGTAGCGTACTAGGCTTGTAAACGCGATGTCGTGGGTTCAATTCCCACTCTATGCATAAATTATTTATAAGAATTTTTTCAGTTGCTATTGTCTTTGAAATTATTAATATAAATAGTGAGCAACAGAGTGAACAGTGCGGAATGTTTAATAGGATCACTACTAAAGGATTTAACACTGAGCAGATGAGTTCTATTTACATTCTTATCAGATTCACTAACACCATCAGAGATACCAGACAGTAGTTGATTTGTTATAGGCAACATTGCTGTTCTGGTAGATCACATCTCAAAGCCAAACAGCACTCAAAATTATTAACACCAACTGGTACACTGCCATACCCGGCCCAATTTCTGACCTCCCATCCCTAAGCTGACTGGATTGTACACTACAGTGTATTAAAGGCTAACCACCTAAGTCCAGATCAGTATCCTTAAAAAAAAAAAAAAAAAAAAAAAAAATATATTTCGGAAAGGAACGAGTAATTAATTGAATGTCAGAGATGAAAGAGTCTAGTTTAAGTTGGGTAAGTTTGGTACCCGGGAAATAACACGCAATTAAAACTATATCAGCAGCTACTAGTTTAACTGCTAAGGTTTCAATAATTTTTGTTTTTAGATTGGGGAGCATATGGGATTGGATATTGTTTTTAATAGCCAGGGCCACACCGCCTCCGACTTGGTTGTCGCGATCGTTTCGAAGGATCTTATAATTGGGATTTTTGAACTTTAAATTTGGTTTGAGCCATGTTTCGGTAATGGTGCAAATATCGATATCGTTAGAGTCAAGGAAGTCGAATAGTTCGATAGATTTGCCTGAGACGCTTTGCGCATTCCAGAGTAGGCATTTGAGTTCGTGTCTAGCCATAAAGAAATTTAGTCGATAGTTGCAACACAACTCGAAACTGATCTTCTCGAGTCTTACAATTTCTGAGGTTGGAAATCAGTTCAGTTGATATTTGAAGGAGCTGCTCGGCAGAGAAAAGTTCTTCATTGACATTTGTATTTGTGAATAGATTCGCAAAGGTGGAATTCGGCTGGAGCGGGGCGGTTAGAACAGAATTTCTAGAGGTATTAACTGCTGAAGGCAAGATAGACGATTTGTTCCAGTGAGCTAGCGAAGGAAAGCTCTGGTCGTAGTTAGCTACGTTATATTTATTATTGGGGCTGATGATTTTATTATTATTACTAATACTATTACTATTAATATTACTACGTTGGGATTGTCTTCTACGAGAGTTGATGTAGTCTGTCCTCTTCTTGCATAGCAGGTCATTTGATAGGTGATCACCGCCGCAGTTGCAGCACTTGATTTCGTTGTTTAGTTTAGCCGGGCAAGCGGAGTGTTTATGATTTTTACCGCATATTAGACATTTCGGGGGCATGAAACAATGCAATGACCCGTGGCCGTACTGCTGGCAGTTACGGCATTGTGTTATTTGATTTTTTCTGGCTCTGTGGTAATTCCAATGGACGATTACGTTGCAAATGGCCTTGTGCTTTCTGAGGTCATCAATTTTGGTGCCCTTCGGGAAGTAAAGCAAGTAAACTGCTTGATCGGGGTATCGTTTATTTTTCAAATTGAACGATTTTACGTCGACAGCATTCACTTCGAGTTCTATTTTTAATTTTTGTTTTTTTCAACCTCTAGACCGCATCCCGGAATATGACCCAATTATTTAATTCATATGTTACACCCTTTTCTAACCGTTTCCCGAACTTTTTGTTAGTTTTTCAGTCACATAGTAACATACACCGCATCCCCGAATTGAACGCGTTCTGAACTTCTGCCGGAAAAATAATAAAGTTGCGCCCAGATTGTTGGCAGATTTTTTTTAATTGTTTTCTACGATTTCTTCGTTTGCAGATTTTGTTTGATAACCGCCTACGTTCGTCGTATCGTTCCTTTTTGGGTCTCGTCGGTGTCCAAGGGCTTAGTAACCGCTAAAGACATTTTTTTTATTATTATTATTTTCATTTCCTTTTTGTGATGGTTGCTGTCGTCAACATCCGGTTCTAACTGCCCTTTTTGACAGCTAGTGCTGCCATTGTAACGTGATGCAATGAATTCGAGCTATAGAATTTTCGTTTTTTTTTGGACAAAAGACTGAGCCGAATCGTCGAAACGTCACACAAAATAAATTTAACAGTATTAAACCCGGAAAACTTGGTATTTTCATATTGGAAAAATCGGGAAAAAAAACGAACATCGGTTTTGTTCAATTTTCATTCCAAAAGGTTGGCGGAACTTCTTGTTGGTCGCTCAGCGCTGATCAGAAAGAGAGAAAGAGGGGAAACAGCACGCTCGTTACTCTTCTCTACTACACGACGACAGGGTGACCCCCTTTGTTTTTTTTTCTCGACCATTCCACGAAATGATGACGAACCCGCTGATTGATAATTTCATAATTCACGTGCAGCTTGCATTTCTCACTTGTCGGCGAGTCTTTTGTCCTTCACGCGACGCCTGAACACAAACGTGACGGGGAGTGGGCGCAGGAAGCGGTTGAATAGCCTTGGGAACTTCCGTGCCATATCAGCGTGGAAACTACACGAGCGAGCGTATTTTACGAGTCTCGTGCTGTTGGCGGTTGGTTATCTTATCGTCAGCGCTCAAGGTCGATTGTGTTATGATGGAAAAACGGCCAGTGTCGTCCATCATCCGCGTGGGGCTTAACGGGATTATGGACGAAGATTAGGGGGGAGGATTAGGGAGGTCCAACGGACAGCAAAGTAAAAAATCGGTTTGTGTAATTCTTTTCAATTTTATTTCATCTTTTAAACAGGGAAAAAAAAATTCAACTGGTAACTGCTGCTATGCATATAGAGGGGGTGGGTGGATCACAATTAAAATTAATAGCGTCTTTTCTGGAGCGTTAGCGCGCGCGGCTTCTTTTTCTACTGCTCTCCCCCGCGCTTCGCCTAATTCACCGAATTGAAGTAGTCCTTGGACTTGTTCGTGTCGGCCACCATTGTTTTCGAGCCGGGCTTCCAATTGGCCGGACACACTTCGCCGTGCTCGTCCGTAAACTGGAACGCCTGAACGAGCCGCAACGTTTCGTCAACGCTTCGACCGACCGGTAAATCGTTAACGGTTATCTGTCGTAGGTTCTGCTTCGGATCGATGATGAAGAGTCCGCGAAACGGTACGCCGCTTTCCTCGTCCAGGACGCCATAGTCGCGTGCAATCGACATGGACTTGTCGGCCAACAAAGGAATCTCCAGACTGCCCAGGCCGCCTTGTTTTCGCGGCGTATTAACCCAGGCGAGATGCGTAAAGTGGCTGTCGGTCGAGCAGGCGATCAATTCGCAACCGATTCTCTTGAATTCGGCCGCACGTTCCGAGAACGCAATGATTTCCGTTGGACAAACGAATGTACTGAATTTCGAGAAGCGGGGGATCGAATTAGAACGGAACTTTTACCGTAATATAGTTGTACTTACAAGTCGAGCGGATAGAAGAACAGCACAACGTACTTTCCCTTGAAATCGGCCAGGCTTATTTCCTTGAACTGACCGTTAACGACGGCCTGTCCCTTGAACTGGGGCGCGGGCTTCTGAATTTGCGGCATTCTGTCTGTCCCGGGTGTTGTACGATTTGTGATGCGACGAGAGAAACTGTAAAAAGAGACGTCGAGCCATTGAGCGGAATTACGTAATTCAGGAGAAAAGGAAGTACACGGAGCCCCCCGCGAGTGCTTCGCAAACTGAAGCCATCACCGCGGGGCCCGGCCACACTTTTCACTCGGAAACATGCGGCCGCCTTACAGTCCGCTTTGTACTTCGCGTCCTCGGGGGCCCCACCGACAACCGAACGGCGGAAAATTAACCGTTGGGGGAAAAAAAACCCCACTAGGGATTTACCTGTGAGTCACTGCAATGGAACGAGGAACTAATCGTCACGGACACTTGTACCGGCTTCGCGGACTGTTCTAACAATGCGCGTGCTACGAATGGCGGAAGTCTTAAAACCTTTTTCCCTCCCCAAGACAACAAGTTCTAACTGCAGGAACCCCTGCCCTCTCCTTCATACTCTAAAGAACTCGATATTTAAACAGCTGCGGCTTTTAAAGTGCTGCCACAGTTGTTTTTTTTCCAATAAAAGGGAAGTTTTTCCCCCGGCTAAAAAAGGGAAATTTTTGCGAACAAGTTCCCGAAGGATGTAAAAAAAAAAAACCATAGAAGTTTTCCTGTTTTCTACAAAAAAACTGTGCTGTTCGCCACCGGGGGGGGGGGGGGGAATTTGAATTCGTAAATTTCATCGATCAAAGAAAATTCTTCAAAAAAAATTCATCGACAAAAGAAAATTTTGAAGGGATGCGTATGGCACCACTGGAAATATTATCGCGACGCGGCGAGGTCGACGCGTCAAGCTGTCAGTTCAAATCTTTAAATTCGAAATAAATCGGCAAAATTGCAACTTTTCGAACTTGTGCGATGTTTTGTTTGAACTTAAACTAAAAGGAAATAATTCTTGTTTCTCTTTTGGTTAGTTTCGCTTCTCCTTTCCCTTATTTTGCCTTTTTTACCCAGCTCATTCCGTTCATTTCTTGTTTTTTTTTCAACTGTTTTCTACTCCATTTTGTTACTCTCAGAGCCACTCGCAGCTACTCGCAGTTACACTCAGTCCCTTACAGCCCTCGTCGTTACTCTCAGCCACTTGCAGTTACTCTCAGCCACTCGCAGTTACTCTCAGCCCCTCGCAGCTACTCTCAGCCACTTACAGCTACTCTCAGAGCCATTCGCAGGTACTCTCAGCTACTCGCAGTTACTCTCAGTCCCTTACAACCCTCGTCGTTACTCTCAGCCACTTGCAGTTACTCTCAGAGCCATTCGCAATTACACTCAGTCCCTTACAGCTCTCGTCGTTACTATCAGCCACTTGCAGTTACTCTCAGAGCCACTCGCAGCTACTCTCAGCTACTCGCAATTACTCTCAGTCCCTTACAGCCCTCGCCGTTACTCTCAGCCACTCGCAGTTACTCTCAGAGCCACTTGCAGTTACTCTCAGCCACTCGCAGTTACTCTCAGCCACTTACAGCTACTCTCAGAGCCACTCGCAGGTACTCTTAGCTACTCGCAGTTACTCTCAGTCCCTTACAACCCTCGTCGTTACTCTCAGCCACTCGCAGGTACTCTCAGCCACTCACTCGCAGTTACTCTCAGCCCCTCGCAGCTACTCTCAGCCACTTACAGCTACTCTCAGAGCCACTCGCAGTTACTCTCAGCTTCTCGAATAGTTACTCTAAGCTACTCTCATCTCAGCCCCTCGCATAGTTATACTCTCAGCTCCTCGTAGTTACTCTCAGCCCTTCGTAGTTACTCTCAGCTACTCTTAGCTTCTCGCATAATCACTCTCAAGTCCTCCCAGTCCGATTTATAAAGTATTTCCTGATCTTTTCATCGTTTTCTACGTAAAAAACTACTTCAAAAAACAAAAAATTCTATCTGTCACGTTTCTCAATGACTCCCGCGATCAGCTGTTCCCACCAAACCGACCGACTAACCGTCTAGACGGCTACGACCGAGCTGAAAAGTCATCCCATCCGACTGACAGTTGACACCTCCCCACACGTACACGTTGTCATTTTTTGGGTGTGCTGTTTTGCGGTCGTCGCGCGACTCAAACTCCGTTGTATTTTTTTTCTCTATGCGGTCGATTTTCGTGAATTTTGCGACTTTAGCGTGTATTTAAGCGGTCGGACAGACACGGCAGACACTTACCGTTGCTTAAAAGCAAGCGAACCATTCGCCCCGGGGAAAGTCGGCGGAAAAACGCCGTTACCGTGCGGAAAACAGGCGAGCCGGAAAGAAAGACGAGAAAAATTTTGTGTGGCGCTTATCAGCGGGGTGTGCGCGTGTATTCGTAGGCGGCTTTTGTGTTTTCGGGGGTAACTTCGCCCCTCCCCCCCTTGCCGTCCGCGCGTTTGTGTTACACGTTTTTTTTCCTTCCGTTTTTGTTTGCTTGTCATTCGAAAGGGTTTTCGCGTTTCGTGCCGAATTTCAAGTCCTTTTTTTCCCCCGCGCCACTACTTTTTTCTGTCCCTCCGCCACCCACGCACGATTTTGAGCCATGGGTTTGACAATTTCCAGCCTGTTTACGCGGCTCTTCGGCAAACAACAAATGCGCATTTTAATGGGTAAGAAGAAGGAGGAACGGAACCCAACAGCAATCGGGGTCACCACTTTTCATTGAATTGCTCTCTTTTTCAGTCGGACTGGATGCGGCCGGAAAGACAACGATCCTGTACAAATTGAAACTTGGCGAAATCGTGACGACAATTCCAACGATCGGTTTTAACGTCGAAACGGTCGAGTACAAGAACATTTGCTTTACCGTTTGGGACGTGGGCGGCCAGGACAAGATTCGTCCTTTGTGGCGTCACTACTTTCAGAATACGCAAGGTTTGATATTTGTCGTCGATTCGAACGATCGCGAGCGTATTGTCGAGGCTGAGAACGAGCTAAAGAACATGGTAAGTGTTTCGCTCACTTTTCGGGAGACCGCCCAACTAATTCTCATCTCCCCCTCCCCCCGCTCGGCTGATAGCTGCAAGAGGACGAACTTCGGGACGCCGTTCTGCTGGTTTTTGCAAACAAACAGGATCTACCGAATGCAATGAATGCCGCCGAATTGACTGATAAATTAAATTTAAATCAATTACGCAATAGACACGTAAGTTACTTTCTGTTTGTTGGGCGCACCGACACGTACTTATTGGATTTTTTTTCTATCTCTCACCACCACCCACCCTGACGCCTCGCAGTGGTACATCCAAGCAACATGTGCAACGCAAGGACACGGCCTGTACGAAGGACTCGATTGGCTTTCGAACGAACTCGCCAAGAAATGATAAGAGAAGAGCACAGATTTTGTGTTTCCCTCCCCCCCCCCCTTTCTTTTTCCCAACCACACTTCTTTACCAATATTCCGTTTTATAGTAAATCTCTCCCTCCCCAACCCAAATTAATTCCTGTAATTTTTAAGGATTACGTTTAACTTAACACGCTTCGTTTTCTTACAACGTTGTCACGCTCCAAAAAGTTTGACCGCCGTTGAATGCGAGCGGGCGGACGCGCGGATTAGACCACACGGGGACGGAGCAAGCCAGCAGCAGGAAGAACTGTTGGAAGCTAATTCTAATTTAGTAGAGGATAAATAAAAACTGGAAGAGTCCATTTCTTTACACGATCATGAGTTTTCTTATGGAGGATGGTGGATTGAGGATGATGAATTGAGGATTGAGGATTGTGTATGGGAATGGAGGGGGGTGGATGGTGGAGCATGGAGGATGACCGAAGATGAAAAATTAAGATTAAAGATGTTGGCTGGAAGATGGTTTAAGAAGGTTAAGGTTGCTTAGGAGTTGGAATAGGGGCGAGTTAGAGTGTTGAGAAGGATCAAGAAGTTCTGTCAATGGAGGGACATCGTGTTCAAAGAAGGAACGAGTAAAGGACATTGAGTTAGGATATGTAGGGCAGTTAACGGAGAAGCGCAGTGTGTGCAGGAGAGAAGGTCTGTTCGTAGTATGTGGTATCCTTTGGGGGTGAGTCAGGTGCATCCTAACCTTATCCTGACGAGCTTTGTTGCAAGACCTCGAGACAGATCCGGGTTGTAGTTAGGATGAGTGGAGTTTTTCCAATGTGTATTCAGGAAGGTGTTACTAGAGCTCGAGGAGAGACAGTTTGACTTCCTCAATCTTGACCGAGATCAGTTTTAGGAGACTGTTCTCTGAAGGTGGAGCGATAACGGTTTCTTGCGGTCTAGGAGGTCGGTTGGATAGAATTGTGGCACATTTATTTATAAAAATGATCTTTATTCATGTAATGAATTAAGCCATATACCCCGCAGCCAGGCTACTAGGCCATTTGGCAATATTCTTGTTGATTCTATACAATGTAAATGATATTAATTCTATTAATAGATATAACAATTGATTATAACGTAGAAAACAATTAAAATTTTGAGCATTTCCAAACGTTGCTCGTTCGTTAACTTCACCGTGATAAAAATGTAAGCCTTGACTGACGTTTTCCCGTTGACAGACCAGCCAAAGAGTTTACGAATACGTTTGAATTAAGCATAGAGATATATACTGGAGATGACTAGCAGCGATTGAGTTGAAGGCGGACGTCTTCGCATTCAGTTGCACGCAAAACAACAACAAATTGACATAAGGTTCCTGTTTTGTCTCACTCACTCACACGCTAAGACAACAACAACAATTTGATATAACGACCCGGTTTTGTCTCAATTCTCATCATCTTTTATGCTTCAAAGCGCTTTATAAAAAACCGGTGGCTTGTCGTCTCCACTTCCTCTATGGTATTAAGCCACAAAAAGTCCCCCTGGTTCTTTCGGAACCAGTTCAAAGAGCTGAATCTTTGAAAAGAGTCGGATCCTGCGAACCAGTTCACTGAAAACGAACTGAATTCCCGAACGAAAGAGGATAGATAGGGCTGCCACAAGCCAACACAAAGGGGCTGCCACAAAAAACCAACCGCTGTAACTACGCGAAAAAAAATCAGTTGACATTTTGCGCACTCGCCGGGCATACTTCCAGTATATCTATCTCGCTTGCTTGCACCTCTACAGTCGACTCATTCTCCCCTATGCGTACCTGCGGCGTAATTGACGGCGAAACAAAACGAAAACGGGTCGCTCGCCCGCACACCACTACAAAACTGCACGAAAAAACCATTCCGTTTGACTACACGGAGGGGCAAGGTATTCATTGTGTCGCGCGCTCCGAAAGCGTTCTCACGACGGACTACTTCGCGTCGTAGCAGAGCAACAACTCGGGAAAGAAAAAAAAAAAAAAAAAACGAAAACGAAAACGAAAAAGAAGAAAAACGTTCTCCGTACTACCATCCGACGAACTTCGAACAGACGGACGATCTTTTTTACCGTTGTCCGGTTTCTTCTGGAAGAAAAAAAAAAAACGATCCTCGCACCCATCGTTGCGGAAGGTTTTCTGTGCGCTGTAAAATAATTCGGAGGGCCCCAGCCGCCCCCACGCGCGAATTTTTCGACCCGTTGTCGTCGCGGAGTGTGCGTTTTTTTTTTTTTTTTGTTTTTTCTTCTGTTTTGTTGAAGCGAAAAAAAGTTTTGGTACATTTTTTCCGCGCCGTTTATTCTCCGGGAAATTCACGGCCCCCCCCCGAGTGAAAAACGGGAAAAAAAAACTTTTGGACTTTTCCCCGTCCCGTTTTGTGAAAACGCATTTGGAAAGAAAAGAGCAGCGAAGTGGTTGACCGCGCCAACAACAAACAGGGTGGTGCTTTTTGTTTTCACTTGGAACGCCTACCCCGCCCCCCGCGCACGCTTTCTGGTGATATATTGGTCGAGGGCCACAGGTACGTGTTGGAATTTTTTCCGGACCGCCGAAAGTTTTCATTGCTCCGGACGGGGACAATGGAAACGTTCGGAGGATCGTCTTGACTCGTGTGTGTCCACATTCGATTAATAGTTTTTTCCTTTTACAGAACAAAGTCCGGGGACGTTGAAAATTCGATCGATTTTGCCCGACGACATCCAGGAGCCCGCCCCCGCACTCCCCAACAATGGCATCAGCAGTCAATCATAAGCCAGACACTGCGGCCGCCGCCGCAAGCATGATTTGTCGATACTATTCGCGCGGAATGTGCCGTTTTGGCGATCTCTGTCGCTTCGTTCACATGGAAACGACAACATCGACGCCGCAACCAACGGCAGATCGACGAACGAACCCAACCCATCGAAATACAACGGAAAATCCGCTCGTCAACGCCAACATAAAGGCAACGGATCCGAATAGTTGGGTTATGGCGCCCGTGTTCGTACCGAAAATGCAAAATTCGCGTACACGTGCCGCAGCCGCTGGAGCACCCCCCGACAACAACATTCCGACGAGCAGTAGCGGCAACTCAAGCTGCGAACAGGCTGGCAGTAGCTCGAATAAAATAAGTCGAAAATCGCACGGCGAAGACGACAACGACGACAATATGTCGTATGCCTCGGTTTTAATGGGACCGGGAGCAGCCGGTGGCGATACGGGAGCATCGGCAGCAGCAGTCACCCTCTGTCCGTATCAATTGAACTGTGCGTACGGTGAACTTTGTATGTACGAGCATAATAAACTTTGCGACATGTGCGGCCGGTATTGTCTTCATCCGACCGATAAGGAGCAACGTAAACGGCATATTGCCGCCTGTATTCAACAGCACGAAAAGGACATGGAGTTGTCGTTTGCGGTCGCACGATCCGAGGGTAAAACGTGCGGTATTTGTTTCGATGTTATCATGGAGAAGTCGGGACGCGAACAACGTTTCGGTATTCTGCCGAATTGTAGTCATATTTTCTGTTTGGAGTGTATTCGGAAGTGGCGACAGGCAAAACAGTTTGATAATAAGATCATACGGTAAGTGGAGCGGGGCGGACGGGAAGGGGGCGGAGTTCTTTTCGATTGTAACCTAATGATTTTTTTTTTTTTTGTTTTCTCATTGTAGAGCTTGTCCTGAATGTCGGATACCATCTGACTATGTTTGTCCCAGTGCTTTTTGGGTCGAAACAAAAGACGAAAAGGACAAACTGATTGGGGACTATAAGAATGCGCTCGGCGACAAAGATTGCAAGTACTTCAAGAAGGTAAGTACTCCGTGCTGCTGCTGCTGGCTGTCAGCCAGCGCGTTGGTTACTCCGTGCTGCTGGCTGTCAGCCATCGCGCTGGTTACTTCGTGCTGCTGGCTGTCAGCCATCGCGCTGGTTACTTCGTGCTGCTGGCTGTCAGCCATCGCGCTGATTACTCCGTGCTGCTGGCTGTCAGCCATCGCGCTGGTTACTCCGTGCTGCTGGCTGTCAGCCATCGCGCTGGTTACTTCGTGCTGCTGGCTGTCAGCCATCGCGCTGGTTACTCCGTGCTGCTGGCTGTCAGCCAGCGCGCTGGTTACTCCGTGCTGCTGGCTGTCAGCCATCGCGCTGGTTACTCCGTGCTGCGTTCGCCAAATCCCTCAACCTCTAATCTCTTTCTCTCGTATTTTCCAGGGCGAAGGAAAATGTCCGTTCGGCAACAAGTGCTTCTACAAGCACGCCCTACCAGACGGCGAACGTGTCGATGTTGGCGTACCGCGACGAAACAAGCGGAAAATTCAACGAGCCGAAGATGAAATTCTCGATCTTTTTGATGTAAGTTCTTACCCCCCCCCCCCTCTTTTCGTTTCAATCTAACTCCAACCGCCTTTTTTTTTTTTTTGCTTGCAGCTCTACCTTTGGGACTTTGTTGACGATCGTCGCGAATTTCACTGGCTTGAAATTCTCTCGAATCTATCGGATAGCGGTGATTCGGATTGGTCGGACGAGTTCGATTAAAGTGTTGAAAAAAAAAAAAAAAACGGCGGGTGCACACACCCCCCGTGTCGCGTACCAACCCACCCCGATATGTTTTTTTTCCGGGGATTTGGATAAACACGTGTGCTGACACCCGCGCATCAGCGACTAAATGAACTACACATTTTTTTTTTTTTTTTTTTTGCAAAGAATCTAGCAACAAAATACTAAAAACAAAAAAAAAAAAAAAACACCCCTTCTCTCTCTCCTCCCACCCCCTAATCATGTGTTGTGAGAAAATTAGTTAAAAGAAAATTCAACGTGTGTGAACGTCGTCGTCTCGTTATCTCGTCATCTCGTCAGTTCAGCTTAATTCTAATCTTAAAAAAAAAAAAAAAAATTTACCAAAATCCGTATAGACATTTAATTTATAAGGGACTGTGCGCCAGAGAGACTTTCCCACGGCCGTACAGAGAAAAGTAAATACGCCTCCCCCTCGTTTCAAGAGTGCAGGCGGCGGAATGGGTGCGATTGATTTTTCGATTTGCTTTTTCACCCCGGAATCGTTAGGCTTTAAAAAAAAAAAAAAAAAAATCTTTTTGGTAATATTCTTGTAAACTTTGTTAGATGTAAATTTCGGTGCGTTCATATTCCCCTCCCTACCCGCCGCGCGATCAAAACACGATCATCTCGAATTTATCCAACCCTTAGTTCTTTTTGTTCACCCCATCGGGTTATATTTTTTCCACCAATTTCTATTCCTCCGAATTTGTTTCCCTCGTTTATTTTCCCACAATAGTTTGTTCCCGTTATAACTTTTCCTGAATTTGTTCGCCCGGAATTTCTTTCACAGCTTTTTTTTCCCCTTGCCCCGTTATTTTTTCCACTAATTTCTGTTCCCCCGACTTCAAGCCCGCGTCGCCCGCACCCGACCCCCTCCCGCGCGCCCTGTTTTGTGTAACATTATTTTTTTCCTTCGGTTGATACGATTAGTTAATTATTTTGTATTTTTTATTATAAATTAGGCGTTAGCATAGTTTATAAATTTACTATATATATATATACTTACTACAAAAAAAAAATTCTATTATACTATAAAAAACACAAACATTTGTAATTATTTGTTAAGTTTCGTTTTTAAACTGGGTTCCTCCCCTCCCCCCTCCCATCGTTCCTCCAGCCATCGTCACCACAAATACAAAATTGCGCCCCCTAAAAGCAAATTAAGGCCAACAACAAAAATGTGGAGGTGGTGGCGGTGGGTGTTTTTTTGTTTCGCACCATGTGCGCGTCCTTTCTTTTTGAAATGTTGATTTATTTACAAATGGATGGGGGGAGGGTGGAACGTTCTTATTGCTTATTGGAGCTCACATGGTGCATTTACACTCAACGTTTGCGACGAGCCTCTATCCCCACCAAAAAATCAACCGAACAAATAGCTCGTGCAGTCGCAAGAGAACCGGTTAACAATGGCCTGATGGGGGTAGCTTCTCGCCTCGAGGCGAGCCTCAAGGGTGAGTGTAAACGCACCATGAGAACCCCCCTGAAAACCGACACTTGGGAGTCGAGCGCGCACCAAGTGTTCTCCGACACCCAGCAGGTTTGAATTTACATTGTACGAATTTCGGCGCGACTTTATCCCCGTCCACTGTGACATCGCCCGGCACCACCAACAGAATCGTGTTGGGTATAAATCAAGCATCAAGTCGAACCCAACCCTCCCCCCCTCCCACCGACCGCTCGTGGTCCTTTTCTGCACGTCGCGTCGGAGGACAAGCGAGCATTTCTTTTTTTTTTTTTTTTAGGTAGAACTTATGAGAGAAAAGAAAAAACATTGTCAAAAATATTAAAAAACAAAACATAAATAAATTTAATTGTTCAATGTGAAAATAAATGAAACTAAAACAACTAAACAGTTGGATTTTCTTTTTTTTTTTTTATTCAAGAAGCCCCTCAATTCCGACCGTCCGGTAAATGAAAAATCAACGTTTTTTCTACCCGGTCCACTTGCACACGGCAGTCACCCAAAAGGATCGGCGGAATGGAACGACGAAAATTTCGGAACGTTCCGATATCCGGGAATCGTCATTCAAATTCTGAAAACAACGAAACGGAACGTGAGGACACCAGCTCTTTAATTAATGCAGTTACTTGTTAGAAACTGAGCCATTAAATTTTTGGGGGTACGAACAATCGTTTGGGAACGCACCCATTTCAAATTTTCGCTCGCCATATCGTCAATAATGAACTGTTTTTTTTTTTTAAGCTGTTTTCTAATTTGAAAAGTAGACAACCGTATCTTTTTACACCAAACTAAACGAAAATGAAATCCGATCAAAAATGGGTGAGTGGTGGCCAAAAACGTTGAAAAAACGTGTTTCGAAAATTCAAATTTTTTGCAAATGATACATGAAATGAAAGGGGAGCTCTACAGCTGCTCAAAACTGTAAACCGAAATGAAATCCGATCAAAATTGGGGGAGTGGTGGCCAAAAAGGTGCAAAAAACGGAATTAATCGGGGCCTGGCAGAATTGAATTAATCGGGGCCTGGAAGAATTGAATTAATCGGGGCCTGGCAGAATTGAATTAATCGGGGCCTGGAAGAATTGAATTAATCAGGGCCTGGGATGACGGAATTAATCGGGGCCTGGAAGAATTGAATTAATCGGGGCCTGGCAGAATTGAATTAATCAGGGCCTGGGATGACGGAATTAATCGGGGCCTGGGATGACGGAATTAATCGGGGCCTGGGAGAACGGAATTAATCGGGGCCTGGCAGAATTGAATTAATCGGGGCCTGGGAGAACGGAATTAATCGGGGCCTGGCAGAATTGAATTAATCGGGGCCTGGGATGACGGAATTAATCGGAGCCTGGGACGACGGAATTAATCGGGGCCTGGCAGGACGGAATTAATCGGGGCCTGAATTAGTGGTGGCCAAAAACGTGGAAAAAAAGCGCTGTTTCTAAAGGTTTTGAACGCGATCACACGACCTTTGGGGACGTTGTTGCGAAAATACAAGAAGAGAGTTGGGCGCTAGAATTCATCCGTTTTCCACCCACAAAACAGCAGGTGACTCCACCGAGTTGAAGGGGTGGCGGCGGTAGATCCACTTTCCCAGTTGATCGATTGTCTCTTAAGAGACATAATCTCGATGGTTTGAGCCTAGGAATCATTTTGCTTATCTTTCTTCATCACTAGATAGAAAGAAATAGCAATATAAACATGTGCTCCCACTCTATTCGTAAGGCAAAAAACATTTTTCCCCTAAGACGTCTCACAGAAATCTCGAAGACAAACCGATATGTCTTCGAGAAATCTGCGAGATTCTCCCAGACGCGACCAACTGGGAATTTTCCTTACCTCATCTGTCAAAAAACAGAGCTTCTTGTATGCGACGACTGGCGCGCGGGTCGTACCCCTACACTTCTACAACTCGCCGTGTCACGTTACACACGCATATATAGTTGGGACAGTGTGTGCGTCGTCTAGCCGATTGCAGTTTTTTTTTTGGCCAGTTTTTTTTTTTTGGCCAGCTTTTTTTTTTGTTTTGTTGTTTTGCGTTCGACGTTTCTTTGTTGTGACGCGACGACGAGCATGTGAAGACGCGACGACCGCGACGACAACGACGACGACGTGACGGACGGAACGAGATCGTGTGTGCGCGCATATCCCACAAAGCGACGACGAAGACGTCCGGATTTTTTTTTTTTGCACGGCCGTCGGTCAGGGGGCCATCGAAAACAAAGGAAAAACCATCGAAAAAGAACGGGGGAAAAAAAAAAAAATCAAGTGAAAAATAATTTTATTCATCAATTGAGGCTGGAGTTGTTGTTTTTTGTTCGTCGGGTGTTTTGTCGCGCGAAGAAAGTGCATCGCGCGCGCTACTGTTGTTGCTGCTGCTGCTGCGACGACGAGGTCATCGTTTTTTTTTTTTTGGGGGTTTCTCTTTGAGTTTCGGGAAATTGGGTGTTTTTCGTCGCGCGCCCCCGTCTCTCCCCGCTCCGGTAAACGTTTTGCCAGACACAGCAGTCTGGGTGTTTGTAAAAGTGCGCTTTGAAAATTGTGTCCCCGGGGGCACTCTTTAAGCGAAAGAAAGGAGAAAAGAAAGAAAAAAAGTCTCGTCGCAGGGCTCTGCCGCGCTTTAGTGTCAAAAGTTTTTGTTTTTTTTGTTTGGTTTTCGCGCGACGGGAAACTTTCCCGAAAGACTATGAGCTGATAGTTTGTGAGTTCGGGGTGCTGCTCTGTTTTTACCGCGGGACACGAAGTGTACGAAGGTGGGTAGTTGACGCTACCCCCCCGCCAAACTTTAGTCGGAGTAGAGGAGATTTTTATTTTTGTTGTTGTTGTTTGTTTTGTTTTTTCCCGTCGCAGAACAAAGAGCCCCGCGGGGCGCTCCAGCGCGAACCCTTTCGTAAGTTTTCGTTTCGCGTCGTCACGCTCTGTTGAAAAGAATGTGTCATCGAATTTTTCTGTTTTCTGTTGTTTTTCTAGAATTGCGGCGTGACACGAAGCGGGGGCGGATTTTTAGCGAACAACATGGGCAACTGTCTGAAACGATCAACAGCTGACGACATTTCGTTGCTGCGCGGTGGCAGTGAACCGACCCGGGAATCATCGGCCGATCCACTGGGACCGCCACTTTATTCGGTTTGTTTTTTTGTTTTGTTTTATCGCGACTTTGTTACCTAACTAACTTGCAACCCTTCTACCCCGTGCCGTTCTCTTCTTACAGGAAATTCTACAGCCCGTTTTCTACCCGTCGCCATCGGTCAGTCGTCCCGCTTCGCACCTGACCGAAGAGGAACAGGTGAAAATCGCCAAACGTATCGGCCTCATTCAGCACCTGCCGATCGGCTCGTACGATGGATGTAGTAAAAAATCACGCGAATGCGTGATTTGTATGATTGAGTTTGCGGTCGGCGAAGCGGTACGGTACCTGCCGTGCATGCACATCTATCACGTGAGCTGTATCGACGATTGGCTAATGCGTAGCCTGACGTGCCCCAGTTGCATGGAACCGGTCGATGCGGCCCTGCTCACCAGCTACGAGACAACTTAACGAGGAGGAGGCCGGGCGCGGCGCGCACAGTTAGAGGGTGCTGCGGGGGTGGTTGGCAAAAGTCCGCGCGGCTGAATCCCGATTTGCCCTCGGCGCTTCGAGCAAACGCGGACGACGGGTTGTAGGATAGATTTTTCGGGCACCTTTTCGATAAAACTGTGTGTAAAGCCTCTAGATAGAAAAAAAACAGATGAGCAATACTTTTCCCCTACCCCCACCTCCTCCCACTATTATACAGCTCCTCGAAGCCCTCACCCTTCTCCCTCCGCCGTATCCAACGAGTTTGGTTTGTACTTAAAACAAAAATTACAAAAAACAACGCGTACCCTTCAACCCGCCCGCCCCCCCCCCCTCATCATATTTTTAATTTTTAGTAATTAAGAAAAAAAAAACTAGTTAGAGAAATAAATCGGGGAAAAAAAATTGTGCGGGATAAAAACAAAATACAAAAAACAAAAAAAAAAAATTGGAATGAACTCGACGAGATTCTCGTACGCTCGACGAGCGTGCGATTACAAATAAAACAAAAAAAAATGCACGGAATTTACTCGGAGAACGAAAACAAGGCGCCTCCCCCCCCCCCCCGCGTTAAGGGTGCGCACAATAGATCGCACTGGTCGCGGCGGTCCGCTTCCAATGAAATATAAAAGGGTGTGCTCCGCCCTCCAATCTTCATCTGAGCGATTTCCGTGCAGAATGTAGACTGTGATTACGATAAATATATTAAAGAAAACAAATAAAACTAATTTACATGAAAAAAAAGCCGAAGCAAAAGAAAAAGTGCATTAAACTGAGAAGACGGGAGGAGACGAGCGACACCCAAAGTCACGGTCGCTCGCAAGGCGTATCACGCCACTGTTTCCAACCCTTGTGCGGCGAGCCAGTCAAGTGGATCTCCCCCCCCCCCCCGTGTGTCCACAACTTGTGCAATATTCGCTACGTGATCAGAATCAGCCCAAAGTCCCTCCCACCCCCGAAAAAAAGGATTTCATTTCATCCTTGACAGGACATCAATCACACCGCCACTTTCTTCTAAACGAAAGCAGCGACAATGCGCGCGCATCTTGCGCACATGGAACAAAAATTTCAGAACGTTCCGCATCGAAATGGACGCGCGCGAGTTTCTCTTCTGATCGAGAGTGTAGCGACGCAGCAAGTGTGTGAAAAATTCAACAACAAAAAAAAAACAACCAAAAAACCATGAGAAATCGATCTTAAATGGCGCGACAGCCCAAGTTCAGGGCCTGCACGATGAAAATGCGATATTTTTTGTAAATTATTTAAAAAAAAAACAACAAAAAACTCAACCTACTACGTCGTAGACTAGGCAAAAAAAAAAAAAAACTACACTTGGATATTATACACAATAATATAGAAAATAACAATAAATAAATTAACGAGAAGAAAAAATAATTGGATATTTTCTGCGATCGTTTTTCTTTTTCTTTTTTTTTTTTTCGTTTCTGTCGTTCCGTTCCGATTGATGATGCATTTACACACAGCGTTTTCGACGAGCCTCTATCCCCACCAAAAAA
Source organism: Beris chalybata (assembly GCA_949128065.1). Lineage (NCBI taxonomy): Eukaryota > Metazoa > Arthropoda > Insecta > Diptera > Stratiomyidae > Beris > Beris chalybata. The sequence goes on from OX421898.1 coordinate 7,831,900, forward strand.
TCAATCAACCAAACAGCTGGTACAGTCGCAAAAGAACCGGTTTGCAATGGCCTGATGGGGGTAGCTTCGCGCCTCGAGGCGAGCCTCATGTACCATGAATGGAACTTAAAGCCCGAAACGCAATGCACCCGTTCCGTTCCGTCACGACAAGTGAGGTTATGTGATCCCTAAAAGTTGAATTTTGGTGAACTCGTCCGTTCCGTTCCGTTACGACCATTGTGTGCATTTACATGGCCAGCCCATAAGCAAAGACTATCTATAACAATACTGGACACTTACCACACATGCATCTTATGTGTAAAAAAAAAAACAAAAAATCATTGCATGAGCGAAACAAAGAAATCCGATTGAACCGCTTCAATTCCATATTCCTATTCAAATTCCCGTGCGAAGAAAAGAGTACGCAAAGATGCAAAAATGAACGATTACACATTTGCATCTGTGTGCATCGTTTTGCAAAATGCACGTAATAGAACGCTGTTCTAGTCTCAAGCGTTCCAGCATAAGAATCAATAGGAACAATATGAGAAATGAAATCACACAAGCACAGCTGAGCTGTGTCGGCACATGAATTGTGGACATTTTTTTTTATAGGCGTTCTGTACGGATGTCAATGAATTGGTGAATGCGATTCGATATCGGTTTTTGTCTCTTTTTTTTATCATGCGTCATGCTATTGCCATCTACTTCCTTCATGTAAAACCAAGGTCAAATTTTTATGAGAAAAATACTGCGTAGTGTCCTGTCTTGTTGTAGATAGTCTTTGTCATAAGGTCTACTTTGACATCTGAACGGAACGGGGGAAGCATTGTCATCGGGGCTTTACGTGTTCCATTCGAACGGAACGAAGAGCTCACACTTCTACTAGCCAACTACCTTCCCATAAAGCCTTACCGAAGTTCGTTCCCGAGCGCAGCCACGCCTCGTCAAGGCCTTATGGAAGGTAGTTTGCTAGTATGGAGTCGTCCGGAGTGCAGTCCTAGCGAAAGGAACGAGTAAAAATTCGGAACGTTCCGCGTTCAAATGGACCTCCACCTTCAAATGGCTCGGGGGCCTAGACAACACGGACTTCGACATCGGTAAAGTAGGCAAATGGCCTGCAACCACCGACGCAAGGTTGACAAAATCGAAGTCCGTGTTCTGTTTAGTACTTCAGATTTCTAATTCGCATTCCGAACGGAACGGATCGCGCAAAATGGCGTCTCATTCTGTTTCCAGTTCGCCGTTACCGATCGTTTGTTGTGTTGTATGTGATAAGAACCAACAAAAGTAAATAATAAGCAAAACGATAAGAAACTTTGTAAATAGCGTGTACCACCTTTACTTTATGTATAAAAAAAACAAAAAAATTGATTATTCTAAAAATAAAGCAATAACAAGAATAAAGGCCGACATTTTTAATTTCGATCGAGAGCGAGAAACAGGTGAAAATGGAACGAAGAAAGTTTGTCGTCCCAGCTTCATGGAAAAGCAAAACAAAACTGTGTGTATTTATATGCCTTTTATTAAAATATAATAATAATAATAAACAAACCACCGGTCGGCTTGTCGTCGTCTCCAGAGTAGCTCTATGAGACTACGGAAAGTCCGTCTGTCCGCCGTATGTCGACACAAAATTGTTTAAAGGCTCGTAGCACCCAAACCCTTTGAGCTATTGCGTTGATTTTTTTTTTTCCTGGGTAGGGGTGGGTATATCCCTTTTAAGTGGATGGGGTGAAGGGTGCTGGTGTGACGGGGATGGGAAGTAGAAGAAGCGTTTTAGATGGAAAATTTTGTTTTCAAGATCTCCGCTTATGCTTTCAAAAAAAAAAAAAAAAAATGGTGCGAGCCACAATTGATTTTTCGCCAAAAACAACCCTCACCGCTCCCCGTGAAGTAGTTTCTCGGTCGAGGCGACTTGACCGCGCACCAGGAAAAACTTTCACACCATGAATTTCACCCCTTTTCGCTTTGAATTGCGCAATACAAGCGAAAATCCATCCGATGAGAAGACGTGAAAAGTGCGCGGGGGAGGGTGTTAACAGCGAGGGCGGATGACCGAATCGGTTTCCTATTTTCGGGGGAGGGGGGGAAGGGGGTTGTGCGAATCATCCCGCCGTCTTTCGTTTGGAGCGCGCGGAAGAGTCTCCAGTGAAAAGTCGAAAAGCTGCCGGGCGGGTGTAGCAACGGTTTTTTGGTTTAATTCCGTTTCCCGAGTTTTAATCGCGCTCTGTAATTTTTTGTTTTCTGCGTTTCCGCCGCCATTCGTCCCCCCCCCGTTTTTTTTTTTTTGTCGTGAATTTAATCCCGGGACCGAGTGAAAGTCTCCCGCGGCCGGGGGTGGGCAAGACTCGATTTTTCTCTGCATCCTTCGTGAAAAGTTTATCGATTTGAGAGCGCGTAAAGTGCACGGAGGAAAATAAAATAAACACTAGACTTGGTTGGGATTTTTTTTTCCTTTTTCTTTTTTAAAGCGAGTGGACGAACAGTTATGCGGGATCGCTAACGGAACGGTCAACAAAATTCAAATAAAAAGTGCGCGCAGGAATTTTCAAAAAAGAGGCGATTAAGTCGAGTGGAGAAGATCACCAGCGCCACCTGTTTGTCACGCGGGCGAATCACACATAGTCCGGTTCGGAGTGGGCGTCGTGAGATCGGGGGGAAGCACCTACCTAGGACGGAGGGAGGGCGGCTGGGTGGTGGGTCAAGGACACAATCGGAAAATTCGTCCGGAACCGGATCAATCGAACGAAAATGCACTGTGATGTCTTCTTTGGATGAGTAACACGACGACGACGACGCGACGGAAGGTAGTGGGCGGCGGCGGCGGTGGAGGTGGGAGTGGAAGTGCAAGCCGAAGCGGAAGTGGCAGTGGCGGACCTCCAACGTCCGCATTGGCAAGCGGTAGTAGTAGTAGCGGTCATTTCAATACGGGGCACAATTCCGCAATAATAACGGCGAGTAGCGAAGCACAGGGGGGTGGTGGCGGTGGCGGTGGCTGTGGAAGCGGTGGAGGTGGCAGCGTAACGGCAACCGGAAGTAGTGGCGGAACAGGTAGTAATAGCGGTGGCGGCGGTAGCAGCAGTGCCGGTAGTTGTGCCCTGGTCGGTGGATCGACAATTGGAGGAGGACTGGTGGCGGCGGCAGCCGGTGGTTCTATGTACAGTGGAGGCGCTGGTCCGGCCGCTACAACGACCAACCTATCCGGAATCGGACAACTCCATATAACCGGCGGCAGTAGTAGCTGCAGTGGTGGCGGCGGCGGTGGTGGCGGTGGAGGCGTCGGCGGTAGCGGAGCCGGACTTATTTCCGGTATCGGAAGTACGATGGGTCCGAGTAGTGCAATAACGGGCGTACCGCCAATCGGTATCGGTATAGCGGCCGGACTTGGCAACAAAATGCTCGGACGGAAGCAAAGCTTGAAGGGTTGTGAACCGGTTCTGGCCGACTATGGGCCGGAAGAGTCGCTCAACGAGAGTGCCGATATCGAATGGGTGAACAAGTTGTGGGTGCGACGACTGATGCGATTCTGTGCGCTCGTATCGCTTACGTCCGTCTCGCTTAATACGCCCAAGACGTTCGAACGGTATCCGCCGCTTCAGTATATTACGTTCGCGAGCGATTCGACCGTTACGGTTTTATTTACGGCCGAAATGATTGCCAAAATGCATATAAGGGGGATGCTTAAGGTAAAAAAAAAACTTTCGTCCCTTCCGTTCCCTCTCGTCTCGCCCCGTTCATCCCTTAAGACTGGGTCAGACTAAACTCCGAACCATTCCAATTCCCTGCAAACAGGAACGAGTCGTTTTTTTCGGAACGTTCCGAAATTTTACTCGTTCCATTCCGGCCGAACCCGAGACTTTTGCACTTTCCTTTTAAAAGCGAATTTTCTTGTTTTCCCCCATTCGCAGGGTGAAGTGCCCTACCTCAAGGACCACTGGTGCCAATTCGACGCGTCAATGGTTTTGATTTTATGGTCGTCGATTGTTTTGCAGATTTTCGAGATTCTCGTCATTGTTCCGAAGTAAAGTTCCGTTGCAGAATGGCTTGGCGGTCCATTGTTCCGCGCGCCATTCTGTTTCGGTTTCGAGTGTTTCGATTTCTGTCCTAACTTTTTCTTCTTGTAGGTTTTCCTATTTGTCGATAATGCGAGCACCACGGCCACTTATTATGATCCGATTTCTGCGTGTCTTCCTCAAGTTCTCGATGCCCAAGAGTCGGATCAATCAGATTTTCAAGTAAACGGATTTTTGCGGCGATCTAAAGGCCCGAACACAATGCTTTCGTTCCGTTCCAATTGAGGTTATATGTCCGTTCCGTTCCAAGTGAGGTTATGTGTCCGTTCCGTTTCGTTCCAACCGTTGTGTTTCGTTCACATGGCGAGGTCTAGATGAACGAAACGGAAGCATTGTGTTCTGGGCCGTACGAAACTCGCCTGCCACCACATGACTGCCGCTGATTCCGTTTCTTTTCAACTCTTTCAGGCGATCGAGTCAACAAATCTACAACGTGACGCTGTTCTTCTTGTTCTTCATGTCGCTGTACGGGCTGCTGGGCGTGCAGTTTTTCGGCGAATTGAAAAACCATTGCGTCCTGAACACAACGGAAGAGAAGTAAAGCCCCGGCCTGGACGCACAGAGTTTGCTCCGATTCGCTCCAATCCGTTCCCCGTCGAATGGAACGGGTAAAATTTCGAAAGCTTACCCGCGGAACGGTGGGCCAGATTGAAGCGGATCGGAGCCAAACAAACTTTTGACTCTATTGTGAATGTCACGTCACGTTACTTCCTTGTTTACACCCCTCTTCCTCTCGACCCACAGCTACCTGACGATCAATTCGCTCGCTATTCCGGACACGTTCTGCTCGACCGATCCGGACTCCGGGTACCAATGTCCGCCCGGCATGAAGTGCCTAAAGCTTGACTTTCTCAGCAACTACGTGATGGGCTTTAACGGTTTCGAGGACATTGCAACGAGCATTTTTACCGTCTATCAGGCGGCCTCGCAAGAAGGCTGGGTCTTTATTATGTACCGGGCGATCGATTCGTTGCCGGCTTGGCGAGCAGCATTCTACTTCAGGTGAGTGTACAGCAGGAACGGCATTCCCGCGCCTTCCGCCCCGACTAATATCTTTATTACGTTGAATTCGGGCAGCACGATGATCTTCTTTCTCGCGTGGCTGGTCAAGAACGTCTTCATTGCCGTCATAACGGAAACGTTCAACGAAATACGCGTACAATTCCAGCAGATGTGGGGCGCACGCGGTCACATTCAAAACAGTGCCGCCTCACAGATCCTCTCGGGCGACGATACCGGCTGGAAGTTGGTCACAATCGACGATAATAAACACGGCGGCCTGGCACCGGAAGCGTGTCACGCAATCCAACGATCGCCATACTTTCGAATGATCGTAATGACGGTCATTCTGGCCAACGGTCTGGTAACGGCCACGATGAACTTCAAGCATGACGGTCGGCCGCGTCAAGTCTTCTACGAGAAATACTACTACATCGAGATGGCGTTCACGTTCTTCCTCGATCTGGAGACGCTCTTCAAGATCTATTGCCTGGGCTGGCGTGGCTACTACAAGCATTCGATTCACAAGTTCGAGCTGCTTCTGGCGATCGGTACCACGCTGCATATTATACCGGGCCTGTACCTCTCCGGTCTGACGTACTTTCAGGTGTTGCGCGTCGTTCGCCTGATCAAGGCGTCGCCCATGCTCGAGGGATTCGTCTACAAGATTTTCGGTCCCGGCAAGAAGCTTGGATCGCTCATCATTTTCACCATGTGCCTGCTGATCATTAGCTCGAGCATTTCGATGCAGCTGTTCTGCTTCCTGTGCGACTTTACCAAGTTCGAATCGTTCCCGGAGGCGTTCATGTCCATGTTTCAGATCCTCACGCAGGAAGCGTGGGTCGAAGTGATGGACGAGACAATGATTCGAACGAGCAAGACGCTCACGCCGCTCGTTGCCGTCTACTTTATTCTCTATCATCTGTTCGTCACGCTGATTGTGCTCAGCTTGTTCGTTGCCGTCATTCTCGACAATCTCGAACTCGACGAGGACATCAAGAAGCTTAAGCAGCTGAAATTTCGCGAGCAGAGCGCCGAAATCAAAGAGACGCTTCCGTTTCGTTTGCGTATCTTCGAAAAGTTTCCGGATTCGCCGCAAATGACAATTCTGCACAAAATTCCCAATGATTTCACTTTGCCAAAAGTTCGCGAATCGTTCATGAAGCAGTTCGTTATCGAACTGGAAGCGGAAGATCCGTCGCTAGCGGAGGGCGGCAAGCGGCCGATGTCCGAGTGCTGGGAATCGAATGTCGTGTTCCGGAAACAGAAGCCGGTTCGGATTATGAATAAGACGCCCAAGGTTCGATCGGCTGGGAATAGTTTACGCAAGTTGGCCATTACGCATATCATTAAGTGAGTTTTGCGGCCGGGGGGAAGCGATTATGTGTCCGTAACCGCTCCCTTTTCTTCTTTCCCCCCCCCAGTGATTCGAACAACCAACGCTTGATGCTGGGCGATTCGGCGATGCTTCCCGTCGCGGGAGCAAAGACTGGACTCAAGCCGCAGGGAACCATCACACATACGAAACCGTGGCGCATGGATCAGAAAAAGTACGTCGCGGTTCATTTGAAGAAAGGAGTCGCAGCACGCTTGCTGTCCCAGCAAGCGCGTGGTTGGCTCCTTCCTTCAACAGATCGAATGGAACGAGTAACGTTTCAGGACAGACGAGTTGACGGAAGCCCGTCTGTCCCTCCATCATTTGACCGGTTAAAGAAGGGAGTCCCAGCACGCTTGCTGGGATAGACGGGTCGAAGGCGGCCCCCGTCTGTCCCAGCAAGCGTGTGGTGGACACCTTCCTTCAACAGGTCGAATGGAACGAGTAATGTTTCAGGACAGACGGGTTGAGGGAAGCCCGTCCGTCCGCCCAGCAATCGCGTATGTTGGGACTCAACCAATTTTTTCCCCGTACAGATTCGGTTCGCGTTCGATTCGCCGTTCCGTCCGTTCCGGTTCAATCAAGCTGAAACAAACGTACGAACATCTAATGGAGAACGGCGATATTGGGGCAGCATCGCGCGTTACATCGTCCCGTGCCCGACCGCACGATCTCGACATTAAGCTGCTCCAGGCGAAACGACAGCAGGCCGAAATGCGACGGAATCAACGCGAAGAGGACTTGCGCGAGAATCATCCGTTTTTCGATACACCGCTCTTTATGGTGCCGCGTGAATCCCGCTTTCGTAAGATCTGCCAGAAGATCGTCCACGGCCGGTACGATGCCCGTCTCAAGGATCCGCTGACCGGCAAGGAGCGCAAGGTTCAGTACAAAAGTTTACAGTAAGTTGGGGACTCCCATCCCCCCAGCCATTTGGGCGTGTATATAGTCTCTAAACGTTTCTCGTTCGGGCAGCAACTTCCTGGGACTGGTGACCTACTTGGACTGGGTAATGATTTGCGTCACGACCCTCTCGTGTATCTCGATGATGTTCGAGACGCCCGGCTATCGCGTCATGGAGCACCCAGCTCTTCAGATCGCCGAATACGCGTTCGTTGTCTTTATGAGTCTCGAGCTGGCGCTGAAGATTCTCGCGGACGGTCTCTTCTTCACGCCTAAGGCGTACATCAAGGACGTTGCGTCCGCCCTGGACGTCTTCATCTATATCGTTTCGACATCGTTTCTCTGTTGGATGCCGCGCCACGTGGCGACCAATTCGGCCGCACAGCTTCTGATGATCTTGCGTTGCGTTCGACCGTTGCGTATCTTCACGCTTGTGCCGCACATGCGCAAGGTCGTCTACGAGCTGTGTCGCGGCTTCAAGGAAATCCTGTTGGTATCGACGCTTCTTATTCTGCTGATGTTCGTTTTTGCTTCGTACGGCGTTCAATTGTACGGCGGCCGTTTGGCACGCTGCAACGATCCGACTATTCGTCGGCGTGAAGATTGCGTGGGAGTTTTTATGCGGCGCGTTTTCGTTACGAAAATGAAATTGCAGCCGGGTCTGAACGAATCGTATCCGTCCATGTTGGTGCCGCGCGTCTGGGCCAATCCGAGACGTTTCAATTTCGATCACATCGGTGACGCCATGTTGACGCTGTTCGAGGTGCTCTCGTTCAAGGGATGGCTGGACGTGCGCGACGTTCTGATCAAGGCGGTCGGACCGATTCATGCGATCTACATTCATATATATATTTTTCTCGGCTGTATGATCGGTCTGACGCTTTTTGTCGGCGTCGTTATCGCCAACTATTCGGAGAATAAGGGCACCGCCTTGTTGACGGTCGATCAGCGGCGCTGGTGTGACTTGAAGAAGCGTCTGAAGATTGCGCAACCGTTGCACTTACCGCCTAGACCCGATGGACGCAAAATACGCGCCTTTACCTACGATATTACGCAACATATTGTCTTCAAGCGTTGCATCGCGGTCGTGGTGCTTATTAACAGCATGCTGCTATCCATAACGGTGAGTAGTTTGACGGCTTGCGTACACCAAAACCGATTTTGTCGGCCGATGGCGGACAGAACTACCCAGACGAGTAACTCGGACGTGTATGTGCTTACACTGCAACAGTGTTACCACTTGTGCCGACATTGGACGTTGCCGGTAAATACACTCAATTTGCACTGTAGACGCGCCGGCAGACTGGCGAGAAATCCCAACAAGTTCGGACTCGACGGTTGATCGGGCGTCAATGGACGCGATGACGGTCGTGTTGGTGTACGCGCTCTCTTTCTTTTACAAGCGTTTGATTCAATCGTCCGAGTTCGGCCGTCGTCGCCCAAACAAACTTCGGCCAATGACGGATTAGGTGTACGCGAGCCGTGAGTCCTTGTCGCCGGGCTAACCATACACCCGAATTCTTGCAGTGGATCAAGGACGAAGTTCATACGGAACGACTGGTTATCGTCAGCACCGTTCTAACGTTCGTCTTTGTCGTCGAAGTCGTGATGAAGAACATTGCATTCACGCCGCGTGGCTACTGGCAGTCGCGACGAAACCGTTACGATCTGCTCGTAACGGTCGCCGGAGTCGTTTGGATCCTTCTTCAGACCATCTTACGGGTGAGTGTACCTGGGTGATCCCGATAAACCCTCATTCATCCGTCTCTTTGACGCTTTCAGAGCCATCTGTCCTACTTTATCGGCTTCATGGTCGTCATATTGCGCTTCTTCACCATAACGGGCAAGCACACGACCCTGAAAATGCTCATGCTAACGGTAGGCGTGTCCGTTTGCAAGTCGTTCTTCATTATCTTCGGCATGTTCCTGTTGGTGTTCTTTTACGCGCTAGCCGGCACCATACTCTTCGGTACGGTCAAGTATGGCGAGGGTATCGGACGTCGCGCTAACTTTGGCTCGCCGGTAACGGGAGTGGCGATGCTTTTTCGAATCGTAACCGGCGAAGATTGGAACAAGATTATGCACGATTGTATGGTACAGCCGCCGTACTGTACGATGGCGACTAACTATTGGGAAACGGATTGCGGTAAGTTGGAGCAGAGCGCGGTTAGAAGATGTGGCTTTAATCTTTTCGGTTCGTAGGCAACTTCACAGCGAGCTTGATCTACTTTTGTACGTTCTACGTGATCATCACGTACATTGTGCTGAATTTGCTTGTCGGTGAGTTGAAAATGGGTGCGACCCGCTTCGTCAAATGGTCTAACTTTATTCTCGTTCCGTCCTCCTCCCGGTAGCCATCATCATGGAGAACTTCTCCCTGTTCTACTCGAACGAAGAAGACGCGCTGCTTTCGTACGCGGACATTCGCAACTTTCAGAACACGTGGAACGTTGTGGACATTCACCAGCGTGGCGTCATACCTGTACGCCGCGTCAAGTTCATCTTGCGCTTGTTGAAGGGCCGGCTGGAGTGCGATCCGCAAAAGGATCGCCTTCTCTTCAAGTACATGTGCTACGAGCTGGACAAGCTGCATAACGGCGAGGATGTTACCTTTCACGACGTGATCAAGTTAGTATGCGGCGCCTGGCAATTCCAGACAGGTTCTAACGGTTGTTTCTCCCCCGCTGGTCAGTATGTTGTCGTACCGGTCGGTCGACATCCGTAAGGCGCTTCAGCTGGAAGAGTTGTTGGCGCGCGAAGAGTTCGAGTACATCATAGAGGAGGAGGTGGCCAAACAGACGATCCGTACGTGGCTGGAGGGCTGCCTGAAGAAGATTCGCACTCAGAACGCTAGTGTAAGCGCCGCGCGTGACGACACCCCGTACACCCAATCCCTAATCGAATTTTCTTTCCAGAAGCAACAAAATTCGCTAATAGCCGGTCTGCGAGCGACCAACGAGATGCTTCTACGTGCCGATCAGGCCGAAGAGAAGGCCAAAGAAATGGCAGCAGCCGCTGCAATCGCTGCCGCCGAACATCGAACCGGACCGGCTGCAGGAGCCGGTACCAGTAGCGGCACGGCAACGGCGACGGCAGCGGCAATCAACGTTATCAACTTAGCCGTCGATCTGGACGACATGGACCCGGGAACGGCGGACCAATCGATCGCAACAGTTGCCGCGCCGGTACCGCAGCGTCAACAACGTAAACCAAAACCGCCGCTCCTAAACCGTTCCGATTCGACGGGAAGTACAACCGGACGAAAATTTCTCGCTCCGACTTTGTCCGATCCGCAGGATCGTTACGTAACAAAGAAGAAGCAGCAACAGCAGCCGGTCAGCAGCTTGCGGCAACATTCGTCGGCGGCGGTAACAAGCGGCACAGCAGTCGGTCCGGCAACACCGTCGACCGCTACAACACCGATTGGTAGTGGCGGCGTCGGTATTGGCGGAATCCCAACTTCGGGAATAATCGGCGGTCCGAGCCCGTCGACCAGTAAGAATCACAACAACAGCTTACCGTCGCATTTCAACGAAATCAGTCATCTTCATCATCACCATCATCCGCACCCGCACGCCCCGCAACAACAGCCGACCCAGCAGCAACAACAACCCCATTTTCATGCCCATCATCACCACCATCATCACGCGCATCCCCAAAACGAACCGGCGCTTCAGCCAATCGGCGGCGGCGGTATCAGCAAATTCGGCACTTTGATCAATTCAGCGAATTTATTGTACGAAGTACACGACTGGTGGCAGGAGCAAATTGTTTGCGGGCAGAGCAGCGATGAGGAGTATTAGCGCACCCTCTTCCACTCCCCCCCTCCCTTCTCCCTTCCACACCCTCCCGAATATCAATTGCCAAACATTCCGGGAAAAAAATCCGGATTAAATTGTTGCTGCGTTTTTGTTGTTGTATTTTTTTGCACCGTTGTCCGGAAAGAGCCCAATTTGAAACTAATATTGTTGTCTTAATAACGAACAAAAGAGAAATAGAAATAGAAAATTTGAAATTAAATTGTGTTGCGATTTAGTGAACGCCCCCAACCCATCCGATTTTCCACCAAAATAACGACCTTAAATTCGGGAGGAAAGCGGAAAAGCTTAAAACCGATTAGTTTCCAACGTTTTTCTCCCCGAAACTAGGCATAGCTACTGTAATTAACACAGTCAAAACTCTTAGCTAGCAGGAAAACTAAACTTCAAGAAAATGGAAGCAGAAATGAGGAAGTGGTGGCCGAAAATGTGGAGCTGGAACCGGAAAATCCGCTGAAAATAGTCACAAAATTCCAAAGAAAATGCTTTTTCAGAAAAACTTATTCTCGGATTTTCATGTTTCGCCCACCGACTAATGGTGAGATGGTCAGCTTCCAGGAAAACTAAACTTCAAGAAAATGGAAGCAGAAATGAGGAAGTGGTGGCCGAAAATGTGGAGCTGGAACCGGAAAATCCGCTGAAAATAGTCACAAAATTCCAAAGAAAATGCTTTTCCGAAAAAACATATTCTCGGATTTTCATGTTTCGCCTACCGACTAATGGTGAGATGGTCAGCTTCCAGGAAAACTAAATTTCAAGAAAATGGAAGCAGAAATGAGGAAGTGGTGGCCGAAAATGTGAAGCTGGAACCGGAAAATCCGCTGAAAATAGTCACAAAATTCCAAAGAAAATGCTTTTTCAGTAAAACATATTCTTGGATTTTCATGTTTCGCCCACCGACTAATGGTGAGATGGTCAGCTTCCAGGAAAACTAAACTTCAAGAAAATGGAAGCAGAAATGAGGAAGTGGTGGCCGAAAATGTGGAGCTGGAACCGGAAAATCCGCTGAAAATAGTCACAAAATTCCAAAGAAAATGTTTTTTTCAGAAAAACATATTCTCGGATTTTCATGTTTCGCCCACCGACTAATGGTGAGATGGTCAGCTTCCAGGAAAACTAAACTTCAAGAAAATGGAAGCAGAAATGAGGAAGTGGAAGCCAACAGTGTGGAGCGAGAAGCAGAAAATCCGATGAAAATTATCGCAAAATTCCAAAAAACCGTATTTCCAAGAAAACATATTCTCAGATTTTCATGTTTCGCGCACTAAACTAAAAGTAAGATTGTTAGCTTCCAGAAAAACTTAATTTCATAAAAATGGAAGCAGAAATGAGGAAGTGGTGGCCGAAAGTGTGGAGCGAGAAGCAGAAAACCCGATGAACAGTTGCAAAATTCCAAAAAACCGCTTTTCCAAGAAAACATATTCTCAGGTATACAATGCATAGGATATACAATACATATATATACCGTGGTGGCCAAATAAAAGTTAACACTCTGAAAAAAAAGCAAAATTTCATAGAAAACCCTATTTTTATGGATCTTATAATTAAAATTCCATGCGGGGTTAGTTACCTGTCGGTTTGTTGTTAACTACCTGTCGGTTTGTTGTTAAGTGCCTGTCGGTTTCGCGACAAGGTCGCCTTCTGTCAAGCGTTTATTGTAGTTGAGCCGTTGATGAGTAAACATGGCCCCACAGTTGGGTAGGTGAAAAAAAAGTGAGTATTGTCGCGTTAAACAACGAAGGACTTTCCACTAGAGAAGAATTGGTTGTAGCCATGTGACTGTGTCAAAAGTTTTTCAAAAAAAACTCGAAAGGATCTCTCCAGCGGAAACCAGGAACAGGACTTTGGAACAAAGAGACGACCGCGAGACATAACCGAAATCTTAAGAACTTAGGCCTAAGGGACTGGGGAAAGAACCGCTAGGGAAGTCAACATGCACTTCTAGGAAGCGACTGGAACAATAATTAGCGACAGAACTGTTAGAAGAAGGCTACAGTTAAGTGGACTTTTAGCTAGGCGACCCCGAAAAAAAACCAACTTTAACGGCTAAAATGAGGACAGCAAGGCTGAACTTTGCCCGATCTCATCGAAATTGCTCGGAAAATGACTGAAAGAGAGTACTCTTCATCGACGAATCAAAATGTAACCTGAACCAATCGGACGGATTGCAGTATTTACGTCGCAGAATCGGAGAGGAACTTTGCGAAAACTGTATAATGACTCGAAGCAAGTTCCCTCCGAGTTACAGGGTTTGGGGTTGCATTTCCTATTTTGGCACCGGTGATTTGCCTTTTGTAGAAGGATCAATGAATGAAACCAGTTACATCAGCGTGATTGACAACCATTTTATCCCATCGATGGATAGAGGCTCGTCCCAGTCATTTACGACCCAGTTTTTCAAGATGACTCTGCGCTATGTCATCGCGCTTGTGTGGTAAGTTTTGGGTTTTTTTTTACAAAAAACAGTTCAATACAAACATAAAAAAAAAAGCCTATAATAATTGTTTCGTTTTACTTTATTATTATTTAATAATAAAGTAAAAATTTGCTACCCTGAAATTTCGTATTTCCACGTTTTAGGACTAGTAGACCCCAAAATAGCAATAAAAAAAAAATGTCCGTCTGTACGCCGTACGCAAAAATGGTTTGAAGGCGCGTAGCTCCCAAACCCGTTGAGGTATTATCATGAAATTTTTATGGTGAATAGGTTGGGTGAACCTCTACGACTGGTATCTTTTAGAGGGGTGTGGGTAAGAGGGGGGGGAGGAGTGGGGAGGGTTTTAGACGAAGAATTTTGGTTTCTAGATCTCAGCAACCACTTACGCTAGGAGGCTGAAACTTGGAATTTCCATAGAACTTCGATAGTGGACCCATTTGCAAAATGGGTGAAGGGGTGTGAGTGGGGAGGGGGGGAAATAATTCGTCCGAAAAGCAAAAATGCCGAGAACGACTCATTCTAAAATCCATATCTCCTAAACCGTTGATGGCACGAAATTCAAATTTAACAAATATCTGTACCTAGGACAAGGGAATGAAAAAAAAAATGTTGAGTAGGGGTAGTAGCGTACGGGGGTGGGGGTGTTTTTCCTAACTATTAAACGGCTTATGCTAGAAAGTTGAAACTCGGTGTGTATATGTAAATCAACTAGAAAAGTAATTTGGTTTTAAAAAAAAAATACGAATGTTTATTGGAGTTCGAAAGTGGGGGCAAAAGAATGTTCAGTCAAAATGGAATGCATATATTTTCACGATTTTCGTCATATCTACTAGATCTTCCAAATTCACTTTTATTCTACGGATTCTTCATATGAATACCTAGAAAGTGTTTTCAAGATTTTTTGAAAATTGACCCCTAAGGGGGTGTAAAGTGATTGTGTACTTTTTCATAAATTCTTTTTGCTGGGTTTTCAGTCACATAGCAACCTATACCGCATCTCAGAATTGAACGCGTTCTGCCGGAAAAATAATAAAGTTACGCCCAGATTGTTGGCAGACTTTTTAAACAGGTTAAAGAATACGTCGCAGAAAGGGGAATTTCCACACTTGAGTGGCCAGGAAACAGCCCCGATTTGAACCCAATCGAGAATTGTTGGGTCGAACTAAAACGAAAAGTGGCAAAGTCGGAGACCAAAGACCACGGACGAGTTCAAAAACCCCATCAAAGACGCTTGGAAGGACGACATAAGCATCGAATACTGTCAGACATTGATAAAATCTATGCCTCGAAGGATTGACGCTGTCATCAAGGCTCGCGGAGGATACACCAAGTATTAGTTTTAGCTATTTATTTATTTATTTACTGACGTCTATTGTACAGATAAACTTATCCAATTACACAATAGAAAATACAGAAAAAAAAAGGAAACATCAAATAAAAAGAAATATAAATGATAAATAAATGCAAAATTAAAGAGAGAGAATATAAGAAATAATAAAAGAAAAATGAAAAAGTAATAACAAAATTTAGTTTAAGAAAAATAGTAATTTAAGCTTTGACTTGAAAAGATGATACGATGTGTTCAGAGGACCAATCTTGAGGTCATCATGATTTCTTTGTAAGCGAATAATCGGTGAAAAGAAGTATACATTTGTACGCGCCAAAGGAGGGGCAAATATGGAGTCTGACCTGCTAGGACGCAATGGTTGACGTAGCACCAAGTCTAAACTTAAGGCTGAGTCCCCATCACCGTTGTAGATTTTGAAAAGCACACATTCGTCTATGTACAGTCTGCGTTGTTCAAGGGATGGGAGCCCGAGGAGTAAAAGACGTTCACTGTAGGGACAATAGGGAATCCTATATTTGTAAAGGAGAGAACGAGTAAACTTACGTTGAACAGATTCAAGAGCAATAATATGACAATTGTAGTGAGGGGACCAAATAGCAGAGCAATATTCCAAGCCACTCCGCACTAGAGTCACGAAGAGCTTGATGCAAGTTTGAATGTTAGAGAACATGTATGATGATCTCAGGATTAGGCCTGATAATTTCGATGCAGTACTTATTAGATTTCGAAAGTGAAGGTCAAACTTTAGTCTAGTGTCAAAGGTAACACCCAGGTCTCGAATGTGGGAGACTTGAAGAAGTACTTCAGAGTTGATATCATAATCCACAGAGATCATGGTTCTCTTAAGTGCAAAGGACATTTTACGACATTTAGAGACGTTAAGTGGAAGACAGTTACTAGAGCACCATAAAGCAAGAGCATTAAGATCTGATTGTAGTATTCTGCAATCGTGCAAAGAACAGATCTCCCTGTAAATTTTTACGTCATCCGCATAGAGGAGACAAGGAGATTGAATAACTAGTGGTAAATCATTAATAAATATAACGAACAAAAGTGGGCCCAGAATAGAGCCCTGGGGAACACCAGAGAGAGAAACGAATTCCGATGACGTTGAACCATTAAAACGAACACGCGATTTACGATTGACCAGATAAGAAGCAAACCATTGAAACAGTGATCCCGAAATTCCACAGCCTTTAAGTTTTGAGAGTAATAAGCAGTGATTTACTGAGTCAAACGCTTTGGAGAAGTCAGTATAAATTACATCAACTTGTTTATTATTGTCCAAAGCTTTGGAAACAGAATTTGTAAATTCCAAGAGATTTGATGAAGTTGATCTACCTTTAAAGAAGCCATGTTGGTCTTTATTAATAAGATGATTAAGGTTTGTGAACACATGCTCATGTATTAATCTTTCAAGTAATTTGGCGAAGCATGGTAGCATAGAGATAGGACGGTAGTTTGTTACTAATGATTTATCGTCTTTCTTATGGATAGGGGTAATGACGGCTTGCTTCCAGCGAGAGGGAAAAACACCTTCATTGATACTTCTATTGAATAGAAGTGCAAGAGGATAGCTGAGAGATGAAGAAAGAGGTTTGATGAATAGGTTGGGGATCCCATCAGAGCCACCGTTCACACTAATGTCAAGAGTGGCGACAAGACGCTCGACTACACTTGAAGTGACCGAAAGTGGAGGCAAAGTAATTGGGCAAGACTCTGATAATTCAGGTGAGAATGTGGATGTTGTTGAGAATATGGACGAAAAGTAAGTCGCAAACAGCTCACATGACTCTTGAGAGTTCCGAGCAATGATGTTGTTGTAGGAGACTTCGGACGGGAAGGAAGAGGAGGATCGGAGAGTCCGAATATAGGACCAAAAGTGCTTGATCTCATTCCGTTGGATCGACGACTCAACTCTTTCTATATAAGTTCTTATAGCTGATTTTATTGTAGACTTGGCAAGCGACCGATAATATACAAACTCATATCTATGATTCTCCGACCTAGTACGCAGATATCGAGATCGAGCAATATTCTTCAGTCTCAACGTTTTGGCCACTTCAGAATTGAACCAGACAGGCGGACAGTTTTTAGGCAGTTTACGTAAAGGAACAAATCGTTGAATGACGTTGTCTAAAGACTGATAGAATAAATCTACACAGGATTCTACCTCGCGGTCGGCAAATATTGACTCCCAGTCTACATTACCCAAAGCGAGCGCAATAGCTGGAAAATTTGCTTTACGGAAGTTATACTTTTGGAAATGGTTTCCAACTTTCCGTGCAGCTGGCACTAATACTTGGAGTGAGAAAGCAAGAGGGGGATGATACGGGTCAATTCGTACATACGGATGTGGGTCAGGAACAGATAAAATGTCGGAAGTGTTAGTCAGAACAGTTTTCCCTGATGATTCTTGGTAACATTAATCTGTTTAAGGGAGCAGAGCGATAAAAAGCATTCTAAAGAGCTGGAGAGAGGACATGAAGGAACTGGATTTAGTGTATAGTCTGAAGACCAGTTGATAGATGGCAGATTAAAGTCGCCACAAATAACAAACAATGCGCTAGGGTAATGAATGTTAATGTAGTTTGATAGCGATGAGAACAAGTCTTCGAATACGTCGGGAGTACTTCAACAAGGAACATAGGCACAGGCAACAAAAACAACAGAGGATTGAGATACATTGATTTTAACTAGGACACAATCATAAACCTTCCCCGGGAAGTCAACGCAGAGTGCACTTGAAAACGTGTTCTTAACGGCAATAAGGACTCCACCACCATCGGATTTTCTCGTACAGGTCAGATCCCTGTCTCTTCTATAAATAGAGTAGTTGGACATGAGCTCAGAGCTAAGAATTGTATCATTGAGCCAGGTTTCAGAAAGACAGATAATATCGTCATTTGAAATTATACACGAGAGTCTAAAATCCTCAATTTTGGTCCTCATACCACGTACATTTTGGTAAAAAAGTTTTACAGAAACTAATTTTTTGGAAGAATTATTTAAAGTTGTGGAATGAGATGGTCGCGCGAACGAAAATTTGGTGGCGACCTCCTTCTGTGTACAAAGTCCTTTACGAAAGTGCCTGGTGGCCAGAATTCAGGTGTTGCTAGGATAGCATTATCCGGATGGTAGGACAGCCTGAATGAAGCAGTTATTCGGTCAACTAGGTTTTCCGCCGTAAGTTTTTTGCAAGATAAATTATTCGGTTGAGATCCAAGTTTGGATGCGACGAAGCTGACAATATCATCAGCAGTTGTGTCGTAGGCAAGTCTCGAAATAAAAATATTTTTTAATTGCGGAACTACCCTGAGACTGTTTAACGTTGAGGTTTCCAATACTGGCCGAATTAATTCTTCCGTCGGAGATCTCCCACTTTCGAAACCAGCCGCAGTCGCATGATTATCACCAGGAGCGAGTTGCTTCGCCGGCCTGGCACTAATGTTGGGATCAGCAGGAGATGAGGCGTCTCTGCCTGACTTCATTCCCCCAATTGTTGTAAGCGAGGGGCTGCTACTCACCGAAGCATTTTTCCGAATTTGGGTAGTTTTTTTCAGCGCAGCGCTGCGTGTGAGGCGATCAGAAATCGCATTAGCAGTTGATTGTGAAGTCGTTTGTTGTACCTGTGCTTTCGAGAGTGATGACGATCTCGTTCTAAAATCCGAACTCGGCGTCATGATTTTACGCAAGTCGGACAAAGAAGCATGCAATGCGTCTATTTTATGATGAACAGCAGCGAGACTGGTGGCGTTACAAGTGGCACATGCCCAGGAAATTCCCGGCAGACTGATCGCCGCCGCAAAGGCAGATTGTTTGATTTTAATGCAGTCAAAATGAAATTGCATCCCGCAAATACCTGTGCACGGCGCAAAGTCTCCGTCAATTGCACTACGGCATATACCGCACTGCATAACTATGAATTTTCTATCAGCGTCACACTCACGTAAACAGGTTTTATGTATATGTGTTGTATTAGTTTGGTTGATTGACTAATGAAAACTGTCAATAGCAGTAAGAATCACAGAAATTAAAGTGCAATAAAAAAGAAAAAAAAAACTTATTTCTGAAGAAACACTTAGAAATAAATCAGCACAGCGGTCGCGACTAGACACACGAGTACAGCAAAAGTAGTTTTGATATAAGAGAATACCTATTTCTGGTATTAATCAGCAATTATAAAGGAGCCAAAGTTAGTAGCGGTTTTAAGTATGACCGTAATGAAGCTATTCATTAAAGAATATTGCTCCTACCTACCTACTAGTAACTTCCCATACAAATTCCCTGTTGAGAATCCGAGATAGTTGTGAATTTTCAATTCAACAACTTTTGTTTCGAAAATGCTAATTTTGCTGGTAATACATAAAAGTGGCTGTACCTTCAAAATAAATAAATGTTTTCTTTATGTGTCTTATACATTATAAGTATAACACTAAAACTAAATAAATTAACACCAGTTCGTTTTATTTATAATTAGATATCATTATGTAGAGGCAATATCACCACATATTTATGGGTGTTAACTTTTACTTTTAAACTGACGTAAGCGCGTTCCGGAACGTTCCGAAATTTTACTCGTTCTGTTCTACTGCCGAACGGAAACGGATCGCACGTTATTCAAATTTAGAAAATGGCGGAGCCGTTTAAATTTAAAATTGAAGAAAGTTGCGACGAAATTTTCATAGGCCCCGCTCTCCCCGCGACTGTTGGCTTTTCGGTTACGTAATTGCGCGACAAAAATCTACTCGGGATAATTTCTCCGATGGTTCCCCGTGGGCCCGGCAACGACAAGGGAATCAAATTTCTTCGTTCGTTCCAGGGCCCGACAATAACGGGGGAACCCCGTGAACCACGTACATGAACAGGTGGGGCCCTGTATACAGACGAAAATTGCTACCATTTGTTAGTGGCGATGAAAAGGTAGGTAGACAAAAAAAATTAAATTTCAGACGATCGCGCGACAAATTTGCAGCCTACTTTGGCTTGGTGCGTTCCAAGCTGCGGGGGCATGCGATCTATGGGCATAGTTTTGTCCACAGCACCCCCCGACCCCCCTTTACACCTATCGTTCGCTATGTCGATGCGTTCCACTCGATCTCGTCAAACCAGGTAAGATCGTGGGCTGGGCTGGGGGGCACAGGTAAAAATGAATTACGACACCCGCTGGAAAAAACTTGTTAATGGGTTTGGAATGAGCGGGCGGGCGAAGGGGCCGGGGTGTTTGCCCAGAAATGGCCAGACCATTGCACAAGCGGTGGACTAAACGGTGGAAGAGTATCGCAACAGCAGCAGCAGCAGCACAGGTAGAGCCAAAGAATCGGAAATGGACGAAGGCAAGTTGATGATTTAACTCCAAGTGGTTCGCACACCTGGGCACTGTTTTCTTTTGTTTTTGTTTTTTTTTTCGGTTCCCTTCTTTCTTTTTGTTTGTTTGTTTTCGTTGCCGTCGTCGTCGTGTGCGATTGTCTGGGCAGCCGCGCAAGTTTGTCGGATTGCGAATTCGAATTTGATTTTCCTTGTGCGAATTTTCCCCGTCCGATTTCGAGGCCGATTCTAGCAACAGCACACGCGCGCGCGGGTGGAAAATTAAGTGGGTGCGCGAGAGAATTTAGGGGGCCGCCCCCAAAGGCTTTTCGGTTTTCTGTGTAGTTCCGAAGGTGTGACGCGCATCGTAGCTTAAGCCGTGGGAAATGACGCGAAAGTGAAATTCGCGCGAAGTGAAAACGAAAGGAGAGAAGATAGACGAGTAAAAGGACGGGGTGTGGAGAAGCGCGTGCAAGTGTATTGTTTGTTTTTCGGGTGCCAGAGGGCTTGCAAGGTACCAACCGAGGGTTCCAAGCTACCAACCGACGACCAGAGGGTTTGAAGCTACTATCCGCGACCACAGACGGCTCCCAAGCTACCACCCCAGCCTGCGGGGGTTCAAAAGTTACGCGCTGAGTTTTGCTGCGTTTGCGGAGAGTTGAAAAAGATCGGGTGTGACCGACGGAAAACCCGTACAGCACACCCACACGGCGGTCTGAATAATGCGAGCTCAAGGACGTTGCCGAAACAATTCGATTTTCTGAAGAAACATTCAACGAACCGAACCGAACCGAACCAACCGCCAAAATGCCTCGTAAGCTCCTGAAATTCCTGATCCTCTTCGACAACACGTCGCTTCTGTACTTTCCCGGTCAATTTCTATCCGGTCGTGTACTCCTCGAACTGCAGGACGACACGCCCGCCCTAGGCCTTCACTTTCACGTTGTCGGCGAAGGAGTCGTTCGCGTTCGATCCGCCCGCCAGGAGCGCACCTACGACAAAGAGAACTACATCGATTTTCGCATGAAGCTACTGGGCGATGCCGATCAAGGACCGTCGGTTCTATCGCCCGGCATTCATAGCTTTCCGTTCAAGCTGGGACTGCCGATCGGCTTGCCGTCGACCTTTCTCGGACGCTACGGCTGGATTCAGTACTATTGTAAGGCGGCACTGCGCGAACCGACCGGACTCATTCACAAGAATCATCAGGTCTTTATTGTAATGAATCCGATCGATTTAAATTTGGAGCAAACAATGCTGTCGGTAAGTTTCGCACGGACACAGCCCCTCTTCGTTCTTTTCAACCGTTTTTTTTCGCCTGTTTCAGCAACCGTTCAAGTGTGACGTCGAACACAAGCTGGGAGTGGCGTGCGTTGGCGGCGGAACGGTAACATGTCGTGTGGCCTTGGATCGAGGGGGCTACGTGCCCGGCGAAAGTATCTCTGTAACGGCGTACGTCTCGAACGGCAGCAATGTGACGATAAAGCGAACCAAGGCCGCTCTGACCGAAGTAAGAACCCCTCCCCCCCATTTGTTTATTAACCTTGACCCAACTAATTCTCTTCCTACCCCCCCTCACCCCACCGGGGACGGGGGGGGCGATCTCTTTACAGACAATCGAATACCTGGCACGCGGCAAAGTCGTTCAAGTCGAAAAACGCGAACTGGCCGTTATAGCACGCGGTAAAATCCGACCGGGCGACAAGGACGAATGGCAAAATGAAACGCTCTACGTGCCGCCACTACCGCCGACCAATTTACGCGGTTGCCACCTGATCAAGATCCAGTACGACGTGTTCTTCCTGATCGAACCGAAATCGCTCGAGAAACAAATCAAACTTCAGCTGCCGATCGTTTTGGCTACGTATCCGTTTCGGAATTCCGGCAATGATGTAACGAATACGTGGCCCGATTCGGTACTTAAACCGGATACGCATTATCCGTCTACGTTGCCGATTTTTCGGCCGTGGCTTCACGATAAGCCGGAAGCTAATTGATGCGCGCTAGTTGGGGAATTATGAGGGGGGAGGGGGCGAAATTTAATTTTATATTTTGTGATTTTTTTTCTCTGTTAACAATTTCTAATTAAGGGCTATGAGATGAATCGCGGGGGGGGGGGGGGGAGCAACGGGCCACGACCAACGGTCGTGGCAGGTCAAGACAAAAGGGTCGACCGGACCAAGACGAAGCGGGGGCCGGTGGCAGACCAAGAAGGCCACCTCAAGACGAAGCGTGGGCGACAGGTAATGCCCTGGACGCTCGGCTGCGACCCAAAACAAATAACAAGCCATAGAGATTTATACTGGAGATGACAAGCAGCGATTGAGTGGAAGGCGGACGTCGTCGCATTCAGTTGCACGCAAAACAACAACAAATTGACATAAGGTTCCTGTTTTGTCTCACTCACTCACACGCTAAGCCAACAACAATTTGATGAAACGAACCTGTTTTGTCTCATTTTTCACCGTGTTTTTGGTTTCAAAGCGCTTTATACAAAACCGGTGGCTTATCGTCTCCACTAGCTCTATGTAACAAGCACACCAGTTTTAATATAACGTCCCAATAACAAAAATAACCGAAATAGAAATAAAACCACGAGAAAATTTCATTTAATTTGTTGTTATTTTAAATAAATAAACAATTCGATTGTTTTAATAACTGCTTGTTTGTTTTTACTTTTACAAAACGACTGCGCGGGGGAAGGGCGATAAGGCACTTTGCCATTCTTTCAAAAATTAAATTTAAACATTTTATACAAAAAAAATCAAAAAAATAAATCGAAGGCCTAAGGGGGGGGGGGGGGCGACCGAATGGCGGCTCCATTCCCACGCTCCGGTGACGATTCAGCACCACGACACAATACTAAAGAAACAAGCAAACAAAAAAATCTTAAGGCTAGTCTTATAAAAAAACTCTTAACGGCAATCGGGGGCGGCCGGGCGTTCCGCCGGCTTTTAAACTCCTCCGCCTCCCAACTTCAAAATATACGGCATCATATTTTCGATCTGTACGTGTCCAATCAGATTCGAGAAGAACAGCTCCTCGATAAGTTCGGATTCGAGCGATCGAAGCTGTGCAAGTCGCAACAGAATCTTATTGCAACGTTCGTCAACATCGGATCGTCCGATTTCGCGAAGATATCCCTTCAGACATCGGACCGCATAGTCTTGTAGCTTTTCGATAAGATGACGATCGTGTGTTGAAGGATCGTGCTCCTTCACGACAGCGGGGGCCGCCGATGCGCGTGTCGTCGCCGCGCTCAAATTGTCCGGGCTGAAGGTCACAATCAGTCGAATATAGGCGAATTCGTGATCGTTAAGCTCCATCAGCTGTACCGTCTGTACGAATTCGTTCAGCTGTAGCGTATGTTCGGCTAGCTTGCGAATTTTCAACGCTTCGACCTTCTCGAGTTCCGTTAGCTGAACGATATTTGCGACTAGTGTCGACATGATTGTCGCAATTGAAAGCGTTCGCGAACATTGTGCCAAACCGATCACGAACAATTCGACCCAATGCTGGCGTAACAGCTTGATTTTAATGTCGTCGGGAAGTTGCTGGAACGTTTGTACCTTCTTGATCCAGTAGACGGACAGGAAAAGCAAACGACTACCGCTCTCGCAAACGTAATGTACGTTCAGGTAGGACGGAACTAGAGTTGGCGTCTGGAGATTAAAGACGACATTGGCGTCGGGGAGGAGTGGCATTTCCAGGAAGTTGCTATCGTCGTCGCTGGACGATGATGCTGCTGCTGCTGCTGCTGGTATACCGCTGTCGTTGCCGCCGTCATTGTCCGCAATAGAAGACGCAACTGGTTGATCGTCGATGATTAGCTCCTCCTTGACGATGTGATGATGATTGAAGGTCGGATTGTTGTTGTTGTTCGTGTTGTTATTGCTGCTGGTCGTGCTATTGTTGTTGTTGTTGTTGTACTGTCGCTGAATCGATTCGATCATAGCCAACGATTCGGCTATCGAGTTCTTATCGATCGAACTCTGAATAAGGCCGGCCGCTGCGATTGCCGACGACGGTGTCGTCTGATCGGAAATGGCGGCCAGAACACCGGATGTGCTATTGTTGTCCATCGATTCGTCGTCCATGTTTTGGGGCGGTCCGGGCGAGTAACAACTACCGCTGTACAATGCACCGCCGCTGTCCTGATGGAGCTGCGATGCAGACGCCGCGGACTGTTGGTAAGGGGTTGTTGTTGCTAAGACTGGAAAATTGATTTCTGTTAGCCCGGGGTGAGGGGGTGATTCCTTGTCTCTACTCCTCTTGCCGTCGTACTTACTCAGGGTTTGCGTTAAGTCGGCGAAATTAAAGCCGACCGGAAATACTACGTTGCTGAGATTATCGGTGCCAGCAGCGGCGGCGGCGGCAGCAGCAGCTGCTGCCGCTGCAACCCCAGCTGCCGATCCACCTGACGAGTGATTGAAGAGTTTACGATGATGGTGATGGCCGCCGCCGCCTCCTCCTCCACTTCCGTGATGCTGGTGATGATAGAGCGATGCTGTGTTTGGAACGCCGGCACTGCCGCTATTGCCACCACCGCTTGCTCCACCTCCCGCACTCGTCGAATTCGAAGCGGAAGTTGTTGTCGTCGTTGAACCACTGCCGCCACCACCACCGCCGATACTACTCCCAGCCGCTAGATGGGCCGGTTCCTTCTTGTCCACGATCGGCTTACGTTCGTGTTGAACAGCTAGCGGCCCCCCGGGAAAAAAAGTTGAAAGAGAGAAAAGTTGACCTTAAACGGATTTTTGTTTTGCGCAAAATATTTGATTAAAGCGAATGTAGTTTTTAAGTTCGTATTTCTTAGCGATCTAAAGGCGGATGTGCTGGGCGCCGGGCGGGATGTTTTAAAAGAGTGTGTGTTAAGCGGACGGGACAAGGGTTAGATGAAAATTACAAAAAAAAGTGATGAAAAACCTGAACAGCCCCGAATTAAAAGGGGGGAAAGAAAAAAAAAAAACCCGGAAAAAAATTGCAACTTATCGATAGCGAGACGAAAAACAAAAAGAAAGAGAGAAAAGAAAGTTTGAGGAAGAGAAAAAATAAATTGCTTTTTTGTTGTCGTTGCTGTGTTTAAAATTTACAATCACTTCTCATGCCGCTAGCTAAACATTTCTGCAGTCGACAGAATTGACAACGGTTCCGATGGTGTTTCGTCACTTCGCAGTTCATCATGCCGCGGCACTGGTAGCCCAACTGTTTCCGGATCGAACGCTTAAAGAAGCCCTTGCATCCTTCGCAACTGATGGCGCCGTAGTGGCGACCGGACGCCCGATCGCCGCAAACCAGGCACAACTCCACGCTTATATTGGACGCGGTGCCCGCGCCACCAACGTTTCCTCCAAGCAATGGCTTTTCTGGAAATAAAAAACAGAAGGTCGGCGATTAGAAGGCTTCTCTGCTGCTTCCACACGCTAGGACAGGGCGGAAGGAAAGCGGCGCCTCTCACCTTCGATGTAGCTGGCCGATTGATCCATTCTGTACGTCCGGGAATCGGTTTCCTTTCGGGTTTTTAATTTATTCTAGTCGCTTGGAATTTGCGCGCGCTCATTGACCTTCTTCTATCCGAAATTGCTCAATGACCTTTCCGCGGCACGAAAAAACAAAAACGAAATCAAAAAAAACCAACACACCAAGTTCCATTTCGGGGTTTTTTTGTTTTTGGAGGCGATGGACTTTCCACCACCTCTCCACCCTTCACCGAACCGGGTTGCACTTAATTCACGCTACGATTTTGGCGACATTTTACGTTGGCTTCGCGCCTCACCCCGTCACGGTTGGTCCACAAAAGCGACAGAGTCCCTCCCCCCTGAAGGAAGCGGGAACAAATCCCAGCCGGGGGCAAACAGGACTTAGGGGAATTACCAAACGACGCGAATTGGGGACGAGATGAAAAGAAACAAACACTTGGAATGGCGTTAAATTAATGTAAACATTGGCGCGCGCGCGGCAACAAAAACAGGACGAACTGAACACGGTTTGTGTAGACGGGGTCGGGGTAGTCGCACGACTACTAGACTCTCGAGGGGAATAAAATGCGTTATCTGCCTACACGTTGGCTAACTCGGCTGGCTGGTTGGCGCTTGGACGGTTCTTTGTCCTTGTCTAGCGACCGTCAAATGCAACGGTTTTGTCTCGCTTTGGCATCGAATCCAAGTAAATGTCACGGAGAAAATGTCACGGCGAGGTCATGCGGTCATCATCACGGTTGGCTTTGGTAGATACGGGCGCGCGACGGCGACCAACAAGTGATCGGAGAAGTTACAGCGCCATCTTTGTGTGAATGATGCGCGTTACGGGTCCCACGGGATTCGGAAGGAAGTTGGTCCCGCACAGGTTTGAATGCAGTCGGGACAATAATTACAGTTCTTATGTTTACCACCCTGAGAAGAAATACTGGTGCCAAACGGAGGCTCCCCCACTGGTCTTCGCGTTATGGCGCACCAAGCGGAGTCCCTACCCAGCAGGCAAAGTTTCTTACACTATACGAAAGAAATGACCGTAGAAACCACGGATAAAACCCGTTGAATTCTAGAATACGATGTCCGCGGACGCTCTGTAAGTGTATACGTATAGTTTCGAAGAGCATTAGCCGTTGAATATTTACGGCGATTCTACGTATATTATTGCAGGTGTTTATACGTAACACACGTACGTTCTTTGTGCGTACAAAATTCACTATATCTCTACGAGTAGTGCAACGTATTGTCCGCTCTGCCTAGCTGATTCACTGATATATTCTATACGGACGGCTCAATGACTGAAAAAGGGTCTGGAGCTGGAATGTACCTGCAGACTGAAGATCTCAGGTACTCTTTCGCCCTAGGAAAACATTCTTCGGTATTTCAGGCTGAAGTATATGCGATCCTTAAGGCAGTAGAATGGATTATAGAGAGAAGATGGAGAGGCAGGATGATCTGCATTTGCAGCGACAGTCAGGCCACTCTACAATCTTTAGACAATCCAATTGTCTTTTCGAAGATGGTACGTGAGTGTAAAGAACGGTTGAACTCTGTTGGCAGATTCAATGACTTAATGCTCATATGGGTTCCGGGTCACCAAGGTATAAATAGCAATGAAATAGCGCGGATGCATTAGCAAAAGCTGGATCGGAGTCAGCCTTGGTTGGAACAGAGCCAGTTTTCGGTGTGCCTGTTGCCTCTGTTAGGGCTGCCATTGCTGAGTGGGTGAGTGAATCACACATTGAGAGATGGCGGCTTTTTCCGAGAATGCGGCAGACCAGAAACCTTGCTGAGGGACCAAGTGGACGAACCTCTGCTTTTCTTCTCAAATTTAGCAGAAAGGAATGTAGTAGTATGGTTGGTGTTCTCACCAGTGGCGGCTCGCCGCGAAAGCTAGGTGTGCAGTGCTTTAAGCTTGTGTTACACTGTTCGCATTTTCTCAGTTTTTTGCATATATTTTCGTGAAATGTATGGCGAGCTTGTAGAAAGCTCTCATTGATCATACAGTGTAACACAAGCTTAAAGCACTGCACACCTAGCTTTCGCGGCGAGTCGCCACTGGTTCTCACAGGGCATAACTCGTGTGGCCTACACATGGTCAGATTGAGAATCATTGACGACCCCATGTGCACTGCTTGTGACGAGAGCGACGACACGACGAAACATTTTCTTCTCGAGTGTCCAGCTTACTCTTTTGCAAGAATGCATGTATACGGCGTCGATGTTATGAGGATGGAGGAACTCCGTTCTCGCTCGCTACCTGAGCTTTTGAAATTCGTGAGGAGGACGAAAAAGTTCGAGTAGAGACTCGGGGATTCGAGTATAATGGGCCAGGTGGCCTGAATGTTCAAGACTCGCCCTTTAGTGTGTCTTCCCCACACCAAAAAACAACAACAACAACAACAACTATGATAGTGGACTCATTTGCAAAAATAAAATGGTTAATAAGGGTTGAGGGGTGTATAAGTGGGGAGAAAACAATGAGTCTGAAACGCATGAAAGCCGGGATTCAAACATTCTAAAATCCATATCTCTTGAACAATTTATGTCAGAAGTTTGAAACTCTGTTCTTGTCGTCAGGTATACTTCAAGATTAGACTAGAGTTAACATATTTAAGGGGGGGTGGTGGGGTGTGAGGTTGTGGGTGGTGCAATACTTTGGATTACAATATCTTCCGAACCAATTACACCAGGAAAGAGATAATTTAGTTTCTGTATATAGGATCACAAGAGGAGTCTACTGAAATTTTTGAGGGGCGAGAGGGTGAGCGCGATAGTGTTTGAGACAGAAATTTCTCAAAAAAAATAATTTTTATATCACTGAAACCGTATTAGATATAATCTTGAGAGAGTGAGGAGGCATTTTTGGGGGTGATGGTGAAAGGGGGTAGAAAGGAAAATATTCTGATTTTTATTTCTCGAAAACCGTATTGAATGGAAGGCTAACAATTTAGGATTATTATAGAGTTCAATAGGGGTAGCATGATACGGCGGTGAGGGGTGGTTTTTTATATCTCAGAAGCGGTTTATGCGAGAAAGTTAAACACTACATACAGTGGCGAAACATGAAATGTTTCCAGGTAAAAAAAATCGTTTTTAAGTGCTCCTTTCTAGGAAATTTTGCGAAAATTGGTGAATAGTTATTTTTTTTGTATAAAGGCAAGTCTTATCCCTAAAATTAGGTCAGTTAAAATTTGGACGTTAAAGCTATCGGTTGACAATAATTAGAAAACAGAAAGATGGTTAAATAGGGCAAAATGGATGAATCAGTGAAATCCCGAATAATCGCATTCTCCAACGATAATTTAAGCACTCGTGAGATAGCAGCCAAGGTAGGATTCAGTCACACCGCTGTAGGTAGATTTCTTGTGAATTTCAAGAAAACAGGCTGTTTGAAGCGAAAGGA
This sequence comes from Beris chalybata, assembly GCA_949128065.1. Classification (NCBI taxonomy): domain Eukaryota; kingdom Metazoa; phylum Arthropoda; class Insecta; order Diptera; family Stratiomyidae; genus Beris; species Beris chalybata. Next base: position 7,861,019 of record OX421898.1, read on the forward strand.
AGGTAGTTGAAGGAAAAAAATTACGACTGCCGCAGAAGATCGGGCTATAAAGCGCGCCAGTCTTTGCGATCGTTTTAAAACTGCTGTGGATATTCGAGGAGAACATGTGAGAGCCGGAGGAACTGTCATCGGTGTTCATACTGTCCGAAATCGTCTGAGGGAGGCTGGTTTGAAGGCGGCTAGGCCCGCAAAAAAAACCATTTCTAACAACGAAAATGCAGAAAGTAGACTGCAATGGGCCAAAAAAATACGAAAACTGGACAGAAATGAACTGGAGAAGTGTTATTTTCTCTGACGAGAGCAAATTCAACTTGTTCGGATCAGACGGATTGCAGTAAGTAAGACGAAGACCTGGAGAGCGATACAGCGATGAGTGCATTAGACCAACAGTAAAGCATCCGGCTGGAAATATGGTGGGAGGATGCTTTTCCTTTCACGTGCTTCAAAACTGAACTCACAGGATTACTACTGTTGGGCCAGCAGAGGGAGCCACATGAACGAAATTGTTTTTCATTCTTAAATCGGAGACTCTAACCATTACAATAAAAAATATTGATGTAGCCTCATTTTATAGCGTTTTTAAAAACAAACTTTTAAATTGCCCACCCTATATAACCATAAAATCGAAAATTTCATTCAGAAATAAAATTCGTTGGCTCCGCCGACGGCCGGCATGAAATGCCATCATGCAGCTCCATACACGAGAGATTTTCGAGAAAAATTCAAATCTTCATGCATGCATGACATGCAAAAATGATAGTGTATGGTGGCCTTAACTCACATTTTTGCGGGGACGGTTTTTGTTCGCTGTCCCTTTCTTACACATAGGGAGGGCTCTATGGCTGTGTAGAATTTCGATTAGTTTTCTTCGGGGTATGATCTGCCTGTTGGGTAGTTTCCCCCCCCCCCCCCCCCAGAAGGAGCTCGGAGTTCGTCCGGTTTTCGGTCGTCCTGAGAGGTTTAAAGACCATCCTTGGTGGTAGGGGAGGGGGGTGCACAGAAGACTCCATCCCATCAAATAAGCCCACGCTCCCTGACAATGTCCAGGACAAGATCGAACTCGCCCAATTTCGCCCCGTTTCTTTCCTCCCCCGTTTTTGGCGCGCAATATTTTTCCAATCCTCCCACGGTTCAGTCGTCCTCCTGCCACCCCCTGGAGTCCAGGGCCTGGACATCAGCAAAACAAAAAAACAAACAACCAAAACAATTTTTTCTAGTAGTGCGCGATTTTTGCATAAAGCGAAAAAAATAGGGGGCGAAATTTAAGGTCGAAATTTATTTCCGTTTTTTTTTTCTTCAGTGGGGTGAATTGTCGCGTGTTATCCGCTGCGACGTGCGAATGTCAAATTTTTTCCGAGTTTCTTCAAAATTAGAAAAAAAACGAAGGTTGGAAAAACCAAAAAAAAACACGGGAAAATTCGGCCAACACCAAACAACAACAACGAACAAAAAGGTTGGGGTTTTTTTTTTGCTTCGGAAAATGTCGGTGTCATAGAGTTAGTGGAGACGACAAGCCACCGGTTTTGTATAAAGTGCTTTGAGGCCAAAAATACGGTGCGAAGTGAGACAAAACATGGTATTTCATTGATTGATTTTTTTGTGGGGATAGAGGCTCGTCGCAAACGTTGAGTGTAAATGCACCAGCAAATTGTTGATTTTTTAGCGTGGAGTGAGTGAGTGAGACAAAACAGGAGCCTTATGTCAATTTGTTGTTGTTTTGCCTACAACTGAATGCGACGACGTCCGCCTTCAACTCCAATCTCTACTCGTCATCTCCAGTATATATATATCTCTATGGTCGGTATAGTGCGACGACGCGCGCTATTAGGGAGCTGTCAAAACGTTTGACAGTTGACAGGTGTCAAAGTCAAAAGTTTTTCTGTTGTTTGTAGGGGCGAGCTGTTTACGTCGTCCGCGTACACGGTGAAGAAGAAGATCTAGAGGAGGTAGTTGTTTTTTTTTTTTGATCGTTTCGTTTTTGTTGTGGGGTGAATTTCCCTGTTTTCCCGAATTGCGGCATCACCCGCCCCCGAACGAGGCGGGACCAATGAGGAGGTTCATTGATCGACGGGCGCGAATGTTGTGGTCCGCGGCATGCGATCGGCCGTTGGTTTATGTTCAGGGAGTGTGTGTGGAGCGCGTGGGAGCATCTTGTTTGAGTTGGGGGGGGGGGGGGGGGAAAGGAAACAAGCGGGTCCTTCACCCGAAACAATGGGCCGCCCCGTTCAATGGTTTGAGGTGTGAAGCCTTGAAGGAATCGCAGTTGATAGTCGTACGCTCGCCCCCCCCGGGACCAACGCTTGTTTGCCTCGTCAAATGGGAATTGGAGCACTAGGTCTTCCGCGTGCCGGCAGTTGTGTGTCTCTCGTCCACCCCCCGCTCGTTTTACCGCTTCGTTTTCAACCCCACACCCTCTTTTCTTTCATTTTTAGACAATGCCTTCGTTTCATAAGACTGAAAACACATTAAAATATTGAAATTTTACGCTCGGCACTAACCTCGCTCCGTCCACTCATCGCATTTCCCCCGCCCCGTACCGAAATGGCAGCTTTTTATATATGAAAAAAAAACAAAACAGACAAAAGGAATATCAACTTACGAAACAAAATCGGTCCCAAAACAAACCAGAGGGGCGGGCGAACGAAACCAAAAAAATCAATCCAGCGCAGCGCACCACATCATGGCCTTTTGGAAGTGCTTTCCGTGTCTTCGGTTTCCAAACGACGAGAACATAACAAAACTGGACTATACAAGCGGCACGCTAACGGACGTACCGCCCGATGTATCGCAATTCGAACGAACTCTCGAGGAGCTGTACTTGTCGTCGAATCGAGTAAGCCCCCACGGTCCCGATCGATTCGATACTGATTCCCCATTTGTTTTTGCTTTCCAGATCGCTGATCTTCCGCCCGAACTCTTCTACTGTCAGGGAATACGAGTTCTAAAGCTGAACGATAACGAACTGGAGGTCATACCGAGCGCGATCGGATCGCTTCGACAGCTTCAAGTGCTCGACTTAAGCCGGAACGGTGAGTTTTTCTCGCGGTAGTGCTGCAGAAGCCTTCTAACCAACCAACCGTTTCCATCCGTCACAGCCCTAACAAACATTCCGGAAAATATCAAAGCCTGCAAGTACCTAACCCACTTGGATCTAAGCCTGAACAATCTTCAACGACTGCCCGACGCTATAACGAATCTGATTTCGCTTCAGGAGCTGCTCCTAAACGAAACCTATCTCGAATTTCTACCGGCCAATTTCGGACGTCTGGTCAACTTGAAGATTCTGGAGCTGCGCTCCAACAATCTGATAACGTTGCCGAAATCAATGTCGCGACTAATCGAACTGATTCGGATTGATATCGGTGCGAATGAATTTACCGAGCTGGTGAGTTCCCTTTTGCGGGACGGTTCACATTTTTCTAATTGGTTTTTTTTTCCGCCACCCCCCCCCCCCCCCCCCCCCTTCCTTGCAGCCCGAAGTGATCGGACAATTGTCGCAATTGCGCGAACTTTGGATCGACTACAATCGAATCAGGCGAATCTCGGCGAATATTGCAAATCTTCGCGAACTAGTACATTTCGAGGCGAACAACAATCAACTAACCGGACTACCGAACGAAATAAGCTACTGGCGTAATCTGGAAGTTTTATCGCTGTCCGGAAACGATCTGGACACGCTTCCGTTCAGTTTGGGTATGCTGAAACGTTTGGTAACGCTCAAGGCCGACTGGAATCAGCTTAAAGAACTGCCCGATTCGATTTGCCATCTCGAACAGCTCGAAGAGCTTATCATCAATCATAACTACGTGATGCGATTGCCCAGCACGATTGGCCTGTTGCGCAAAATGAAATGTCTGATTGCCGACGAGAATCTGCTGCGACGCCTGCCCAACGAACTGGCCAGTTGTTCGGCTATGGCCGTTTTAAGTTTACGCGGCAATAAGCTAACTGAACTGCCGCACGATATCGGTCATTTGAGTAATTTGCGCGTTTTGAATATTGTCGATAATTCGATCGTTGGTCTACCCGTTTCCGTTTTGAATTTAAGCAATCTGACCGCTTTGTGGATTAGCGATAATCAATCGCAACCGCTTGTACCGCTTCAGTATTGTCCGCAAGACAGTGGTGTTACAAAGTCGCAACTCACTTGTTTTATGTTGCCGCAAATTGAAGGCGGCGGTATCGCCCGGGGCGATACTACCGAGACGACAACAACAATCGGTCGAAACGGCGGCGGCGGTGGTTCGTTACAGCGTAAACTACCCCATCAACATGGTAGTCCGTCGCGGCGAATTTGTTTCGCCGACGAAACACACACGAAACCAAACGATACGATCGCAACGAGGTTGATGCGTTCACCAACACCGTATCCGAAAGAATTGCGCCTGATGGCCAAGTTTGCAACGCGAAACTATCAGCAGCCGGCGCCTCAACCGCCGCACGAACAAATTCACGACTTGCCGCGATCACCGTCCAGCATTTCACCAATAGCTGGTGTCGGCAGCGTCGCAACAGCATCCGCTCCGCTCAACACCACCAACAATCATCATATAAAGGAGGCTAAAGTCCTACAGAATTCCTCGGCCACAACGATACACCCCCATTCGCAGCATCAGCTTCATCATTCACCAGCGCCATCACCATCAACTTTTGATCACACAGATTCGGCACAAATCCATTTAATCGATAGTACGACAACAAACAACAACAACCAGCAATACCTTCAGCACCATTCATCGCAGCCACAGTATCAGTATCACCAATCCGGCGCCGCCGCGGCGCATTTCAACAACTACTACGATTCGTTCAACTTGATGAATACGCCGCCCGGTAGCGATTATGCCGACAGTAACCTGTACAGCAGTAGCAATAAGACGAATAGTATTAATAATTCGTATGTTTGGAATCGGATCGCAACGACACCGACACCGACCCCATCCGAACAGAATCACCACCAGCAGGATGGTCTTCTGACCGCGCAATTGTTTTGTCCGGCGCCGCCACAACAGCAAACACCACCACGACAACCGCCCCCCTATCATATCGCCAAGGCGTTTACGAAAAAGTCACGCGAAGATCTTCTAACGTACGATTCGATACGGAATCGTTCGTCTACGGAACTTTTGAATATTCTAAACAGCGGACCGGATTCACCAACGTCCATCGAGGACGAGGACGAGGACGATGAAGACGACGACGACATGGACAACAACTACAACACAACAAGCCAATATATTGATAATAAATCGAATAATAATTTCAGTCCGATTCGCGGTAATAGCGGCAACAATAACATACCGGACGATAACGAAACGAACGACATTGATGAAGAGAACGGCTACGATCAACAATTCAAGCTGGATCAACAATCGTTCAAGCAACAACAACAGCAGCAACGATCCGCCCAATGGGTTTTCGGATTGCATCGAAATCCGACTGTGGTAAGTATCCCGCCGCCCTCCGCCCCGCCCCCAACTTCAACCATTCAACAGACTAACAACCAACCCTCATTTTTCCAGAAACAGGTGATCGTCAAAAAGGATCCAATTCTCGGATTCGAGATCAAACAAGTACCGAATCAGGTGAGTGTGTGTTCAATTGAGTCGAGATTAAGAAACGAAATGATCACGCCCCCCCCCCCCCCGCTTCTTTTCACACAGGGTATTTTCGTCAGTATTACAATGCCAAATACAACAGCGGGACAACTACTACGAACCGACGATAAAATTCTCGATGTTGACGGAATCGATTTCTCCAAGATTAACTATAGCGAAGCGCAACAGATTTTGATCGCATCGGGACCAGTGGTTAATATTATGATATCGCGAACGTAGCAGTGCCCCCCGGGGGAGTGGAACGCCTGAGACGACGATCTAGAAAGCCCCGCGGACTGATCATTGTGTTGGACAAACTCAAAAACAAACAAACAAACAAATACGTAAATCCCTCCAATGTAAATGGAAGCTGCGCAGTGACCATAACATCTCTTCATTAATTCTAAGCTCGTTTTTTCCTTTCCATTTCTTTTCTTCTTCTTTTTTTACATGAATTTTGTATATAATTTTTGTTGTACTCTTAACACCTGCCGCCCGCAATCCCGCCACCCTCCTTCCAACCAAATTTATGGGTGTTTGTTTATTGGTTTCTTTTTAATAAACCAAGCGCGCCCCCCGTCATCCCAACCCCGAATCTATTGTATATTTGCCATTAGAATATTTAATAAAAAAAAAACAAAAGAAAGAAATTAACCAGTATAAAGTTTTATTATTATTAATTGTTATTGTTACCTGAAAATAAATTTCGCAGGCATAGAGATAAATATACTGGAGATGACAAGCAGCGATTGAGTTGAAGGCGGACGTCGTCGCATTCACTTGCACGCAAAACAACAACAAATTGACATAATGCTCCTGTTTTGTCTCATTCACTCACACGCTAAAACAACAACAATTTGATACAACGAACCTGTTTTGTCTCATTTTTCACCGTGTTTTTGGCTTCAAAGCGCTTTATACAAAACCGGTGGCTTGTCGTCTCCACTAGCTCTATGTTCGCAGGTAACAAAGTCTAAGTCCCAATCCCTAAACCTGGAAAAGATCCCAAGTTTCCTACGACCTATTGTTGTTGTTGTTGTTGTTTGGTGTGGGGGGGGGGAGGGGGAAGACACCCTGAAAAGCGAGTCTTGAGCATTCAGGTCACAATGGCCTAATTATACTCGAATCCCCCCCAGTCTCTCTACCCGAACATTTTCGTCTTGACGAATTTCAAAAGCTCTGGTCGGGAGCGAGAATGTTGTTTCTCCATCCTCATAGCATCGACGCCGTATACATGCATTCTTGCAAAAGAAGTAAGCTGGACACTCTGAAAACCTAACAATCAGGAACGAGTAAGGAAAGCAACAGTTGCGCTTTACTCATGCAAAAAGGCCTTTGGGTATGCAACCCCGGATAGTTTATTGGCTCTACGTGTCCGTCATCAGACCGATACTCATGTATGGTGTTGTTGCCTGGTGGACGGCCTTAGACAAAGCGGTTAACCGCACCACACTGGGGAAAGGTACAAAGAACAGCATGCATATGCATCAGCGGAGCTCTGAGAACAACTCCCTCTGTAGCACTGGACATGCTGTTCAGTCTGCCACCCTTACGAAATTTTTGGCAAGCAAATGGCAGCCAGTGCAGCCATTCGGCTAAAGGCCTCCACACTGTGGACTGACATATGTGCAGGTCACTTCAACATTCCTGAAAACACCGACTACACCCCTCCCAGTTATGACTTCGATAAAAATTTCTCAACAGCCATCCCAATCCGCCTAGAGTGGGAAAGGGACTTGGTACGAACGAAGGAAGAGTCCGCCCACATATATACGGACGGCTCCAAAACTGAAGACGGAGTAGGTGGAGGTGTTTTCTCTGACCACTGTAGTGTCTATCAGGCGGAGCTTATGGCGATCAAGGAGACCCTGTCCTGGCTGAGGTGTAATGTAATATCTACTAGGGATATTAGCATTTTCACAGACAGCCAAGCGGCGATAAAATCCCTGGAATCGACCTCGACAACATCAAAGGTCGCCGTAGAATGTAGATCATCTCTTAAGGAGATGGCCGAACAGTTCAATATTCTCCTGTGCTGGGTGCCAGGACACATGGATATTCCAGGGAACTGTATGGCTGACGAACTCGCTCGGCGCGGCACTACCCTTCATACTTCGCCGGTATATCAGAACCTGGGTGTGCCTCTCTCCACATGTAAACTGCTACTGAGACTGGACTCAATTGAGAAAACCAACTCAAGATGGGCGGAGGGTACAACATGTCACACTGCGAGACAGATCTGGCCAAAGCTGGATCTTAATCGTTCTAAAAGGCTGACTCTGCTCAAAAGGGCGGACATCAGCAAAACAGTCGGTGTCCTAACCGGACACTGCCTTATAGGTCGACATGCTGAAAGGCTTGGACTCTTCTCAAACGACTTCTGTAGAAGCTGCCAGGACGAGGAGGAGGAGGAGACAGTCCTTCACCTTCTCTGTACTTGTCCAGCTCTGTCCGTCAGAAGGAAAGCTCATCTCGGAGCGTACTTCTTCAACTGTCTTGGTGAACTTGCCACAATGGAGGTCGCGAGAATCCAACGCTTTATTATAAGCTCTAAATGGTTCGACGAGTAGGACCGGAGTCGATGATCCTGTGGTATCACAACGGACCTTTTAGGTCTAAGTGTGTCCGTGTTCTCACGGACAGCCACGTGTACCTACCTACCTACCTACTACTCCAACAAAAAAAATTTATTTTTCCAACATGCCACTGCTATATAAATCTATCTAAATACCAAGTTTCAGCTTGATATCATTATAGGTTCTTAAGATATAAGCATCGGAACCTTGCCATTTTCACCCTCCCCACCCTCACCCTCTACACCCACACCCCCAAACTTTTTTTCCCTACTAGGGTTCTATGGGGCCTACTTCTGGTAAAAAATATGAGCATCTATCTTATAACGTACTGTTCTTGAGATATGAAACGTAGTTTTTTTGAAAATTTCTTTAATTTCCATGTTTCACCCGCCCTCTTGAAAAATTTTACTTTCAGCAATCTTTATTTGTTGACCTTTCTACTCAAACCGAATTTCATTTTTCTAGAGCAATTGGTTCGTGAGATATCGTAATCTAAAGTTTTTCACCCTTCATCCCCGTACGCTACTACCCCCACTCAAAAATTTCTTTTCAATCTTTTTTCCCAGATATTTGATAAGTTTGAATTTCGTGCCATCAAGGCTTTCGAAAATATGGATTTTAGATTGTGTCGATCTCGGCATTGTTGCTTTTCGGATGCATTCCACCCCCACTCCCACATCCCTTCACCCATATCAACAATTTTTTTGTTGCAAATGGGTCCACTATCGAAGTTCCAAGTTTCAGTTTCTTAGCGTAAGCGGTTGCTGAAATCTAGAAACCAATTTTTTTTTTATCTAAAACGCTCCCCTCTCCTCCCCCTCATAAACACACCCCTTTAAAAGATACCAGTCGTAGAGGTTCGTTCAATATACCCACCGAAAAAATTTCATGATAATACCTCAACGGGCTTGGGAGCTACGTGACTTCAAACTCTTTTGTGTACGGTGGACGGCGGACGGGGGCGCGGCGTACAGACGGACATTATTTTTTTTTTTTTTTTCGCTTTTTTGGGGTCTGGCAGCGTTAGAACAAGGAGAGTAAATGCAAATCCTGCGCCTATAATCGCTGTTCAGATTGAGGAAAGAAAACTGCAAGCAGTGCAAAATGATCTATCGTCAAGTATCCGACGCTTGGCATTGCAGTTTAACATATCTACTTGGAAGGTTTGGAGTATTTGAAAAGTAGAAAGATTGCATGCATACCATCACACACCAGTACAGGAGCAGCTACCCATTGATTTCCCCGAACGGATGGAGTTCTGCAATTGGCTCCTTGAACGACAAATCGACGACGACAATTTTTTCATCAATATTCTGTGGACGGATGAGTCCCAGACGGTATTACAAACTTCCACAACCTACATACGTCGGCTGAGAGCAATCCACACACAAGAAGAGCGGCATCATTTCAGCACAGATTCAGCGTCAATTTATGGACAGGTGTGACTGGTGACGATTTACTTGGACCTATTAGGCTTCCGCTTCAATTACTTACATTTTTTTATCAAATGATCTACAGGACTTATTGGATGATATTCCACTGGAACGATTGGCTTCCATGTCTTACCAACATGATGGTGCTCCAGCTCATTACGGCCGACAGATCACAGATTGGTTAAATTCCAATTATAGCAATCGCTGGATCGGTAGAAATGGACCGATACACTGCAAGATCTCCTGATCTTACTATTACGGATTTCTTTGTATGGGGACGGATGAAGAACCTTGTCTACGCAACGCCAGTAGAAACATTGGAAGATCTAAATATCAGGATCGATGCGGCAGCAATAGAAGTAAGGCAGCAGTTGAGGAATATGAATACCAAGAGAACACTCGCCAAACGAGCTTTAGCGTGCATTCAAAATGAAGGTGGCCGCCATTTTGAACATTTATTATAACATAATTTTTGGTTAAATAAACATAAAAACCATTATTAAATTCTTTTAGTTCAAGCGAGCTGAGTGGTAGAAGATTCAACAATTGTAGCCTAACCGTATAGTGTGGAAGGTTAACAAAGTCTCTAGGGTCATACAAGTCCCTCAGAACAAAAAGAAGAAATTGCTTCTGGATTGACTCTATTCTGCTGCTATCAATCTGGAAAAAGGGATCCCAAATGGGACATGCATATTCCAGGAGAGGGCGAACCAGGGAGCAGAACAATGATTTGGTATGGTATGGTATAAGGGGTGGTGATGCTATCATCCCCCATCACTTAGACGTTATTGTTCGTCCATTGTGCTCCCCGTTTGAGTTGAAGAACTCCTGGAACCTAAAACCATTTAGTAGATTTTATAAAGTTTGCTATGTTACATAGCTTTCCTTTGTCGATATCACCGAGGTCATCGAGGAAATAAGCGCTGAGGTTCCGTCTTCTCCGGTCCGGACACTCACATAGGACGTGAATGATTGACTCCTCCACTTCTGGGTCACCGCAGCTACGACAAAGATCATTTGCGTCGGCTCCCAGTCGTCTAGCATGTCTACCGATCAGGCAGTGGCCCTGTGAGCACTCCGATTAGTGTGCTAGCATCTTTCCTGCTCAGGCTCAGGATATACTTGCTTTTCCCGTTATCATATTCATATGTCGTCGCGACTACTGTAGTGGCTGGTGTCCGAGTCTAGATTTTCTGTATGATCCATTTCCATCATCATTTCTGTTATGTCGGAGTGATGCGGCTGTTTTTTGCATTACAAATAGATCGTGGTGGGAGAACATGTTTATATTGCTATTTCTTTCTATCTAGTGATGAAGATAGATAAGCAAAATGATTCCTAGGCTCAAACCATCGAAACTATGTCTCTTAAGAGACAAGCGACCAACTGGGTGTGATCCGTTCTTACGAGTGCAAAGCATTTTAAGAACATTGTTCTTCTTTTGGATATTGGAGCGAATCGACTCAATTTGATTATTCCTCGAGCGTTTTCCAGTGAAGATAATGCCAAGAATTCTCAGCATAAAGTTGTTGCGAGTTTAATTGGGATGTGTTCTCTTCGTGGCTGCGATCGTGCGTCCTTTTCCCAGCTGCGATCGTGTCCTTTTCCTGGTTGCAATCCTGTTCTCTTCCTGGCTGCAATCCTGTTCGTATCCTGGCTACGATCGTGCGTCCCTTTCCAGCCATCAGCGTTGACCCGAGAACAAACCTTCGTTGAATGTTCTTCGTTGAGTTGGAACTTTCCGCGTGCACGCGCGCGCGCGCGGCACAGAGCATCTGGTAGCACTGCGCGCGCTATTCAAATAATACGATTTGCTGGCCGAGGGATTTTTTTTTGGACAGCGTGGGGGACACGATCACGCGAAGATCACACCAACAAGATTAATTTTCCGTGTCCCTTTTCATTTTCACTGATTTGATTCACACCCGCGGGGCAACGCGCGGTGTAAGCCAACCCGACGATAAAAATCTGGGTTTTTCGAACTTCGAATTGTCGGCGCCATCTTCGATCGCGCCGCACGCACCAACACACCCAAACACCCGCACGATCGTCACTACCAGGGGGTTTGGCATTTTTGTCCTGATTAAACAAACTTCTTCGGGTTTGGTTGTTGCGCGTTCAGTTCTATCTTTTGTGCAATTACCGCGAGCGTGAACCGAGTAGAAAACAAATTGATCAAGTGATCGTCAAGTTGCGCGCTAGGCTTCCCGAGAAAAAATCCACCAATCAAAAACACCCAGTCGGTCGATCGATCGGTCGTCGCCCCGTTGTTGTTTTTCTTGTGTCGCTTGTTAAGTCGGGGCTGCTGCTGCTGGCTGGCATGGTGCGTCCCGTTCGTGATGCAAGTCTGATCGTGCGATAAGACGCAAGACACCAAAAAATAAACGAGCAAAACATTGATTGGCGCTTCGCCCCGCCGCGCACCCTGTGTGATGTCGATCGTTTCACCGAACGAAAGATGAGTAAGTTTACTGTGTAGAGCGTCGTGTGTGCGCGTCTGACTAACCCGAACAACTTCACAGCAAGCGCTTCCAATTCACCAACGAATTCAGCTATAGTAAAAATGAGATCACAAGAGATTATCACAACGGCCGCCGTCGGGTCGACGGCCGTCCGAACATCACCGCAAAATGTTGGCGGCCAGACGACGACGACAACATCGTCGTCGGCCTTGTCGCCAAATTGGAGTAAAATTCAGGCGTTGAAGCAGCGCAAAACCGATCTGGAGAAGCTGCTCAACGAGAAGAATCACGTCCTGCAGCAAATTCAACGACAGGAACAACAGATTATTGCGCGCAACTTCAACTATATTAATAGTAGTAGCGGCGGCGGCGGTAGTAGCGGGACGGCACCGTCGACGCTTCGGCGCAAGATCGGTACAAGCTTTAAGATGCCCAACAACAAAAATGGTTACACGGCCAAGGAGGTAAGTTTCGATTCGATTTTTCTTTCTTGTTTTTAATGCTTCCCTTCGTCCCCGCTTTGTCCACAGCTTGGCGGCAGCGTTGGCGACATGGAGAAGAAAGTCCGACAGGAAATACTCAGCGCTTCGTATAAAATCGTCCATGATCCGAAGGTAATTTGAGTTTTAATCGCCCCTCCCCCCTCCAAATGGGAGCCTTGCACCCATTTTTTCTAACCGAACCCAAATCTTCCTAAAGCAGACGGCAGTTCGTCGAATGTACAAAGCGGACTACGAGGCGGCACAACAAAAGTTGAACGCCATCAATCACGGCGTCAATCTATTGAAGAAACAACATCACCAACGTCCGCTGCATTTGGTGGAACCGAATGATTCACCGGTCGCCTCAATCACACTAAATCTAACCAAGACTCCATCGCTTGTTGGTGAACAACAAAACACGTTGAAGAACGGTTCGACGCCGCCATCGTCCGATCACCGTTCAACAATGCTCGACACCAGCTTGTCCAGCGGCAGCAACAAGTACGGCAGCAATAACAGCGTCAATAACAACTACTACACCAAGGAGCGTCGTAACTCAATCAAATCAATGCAACAGCAGCACTCACCGCCGAATCGATTGTACAACGAAGGCGATCGTTCACCAACGATCCACTTGATGAAGCCACATCGAAGCGACTACGACTTGTCGTCCAATCATTTGCTGATCGTGACGACGGCCGCGACAACTCCACAGTCGGAACTAAGCCCTGGCGGTTACTTGTACGAGAGCGCCGGAAGCGATGCGATTCTCGTCAATGGTAGCAGCAGCGGCGTTGAGGGCGGCCACTTTTACACCAACAATGCAAAGTATATGACGGCACCGAATCGTTATTCGGTTGTTCCGGTCGATTCGTTCAACAATAGCTTTCATCATTCGATTCATGGGCAACATCAGACGCGAACGACAACAACGACACCGTCGTCGTTTCAACAACAACACCAGTACGACGATGAGGCGGCCACATTCTTGGCACAACGTGCCTACAGTCGAAAATATCAACAACAGATGTATGGCGGTGGCGATACGACCGATAGCATTTCCCTTTCGCCATCGATTGGTGTACTGTCCGGACACAGCAACGATCCCGAACAATCGGCCGTTGGTGCCGGTTTGGGCGGCTACTGGCGAACGTACGGCAACGAACGGATCTGGTGTACTGTTGATACAAGGTATGTTCGCTTTGTTTTTGCCAGTTTAAAACGTTGGTGAAATGTTTTTCCGTCCGATTAGCAGCTACGACGGTAGCAGTCTACAACAGAACGGAAAATTGAAGAAGGCGCACACAATTTCAACAACGGTAAGTCGCGATTTAACACGTCGATAGAGTCGTCGAATGTAATCCTTATGTTTGCTTGCAGCCAACCAAGTCGTGTTCGCTGGGAAATTTCGATGTAATCGGTAACGTTCGGGACGACGGAACGGACAAAATTTCAATCTCGTCGATGAACAGCGAAACGAACCGACAGAATCGACAGAAGGAGAAACAGTGGCTGGAAACGTCGCTCGACGGTCCAACGATTAAGACGAAACAGTCGTCGATGTCGTCGTCGTCGCTTTCACCGACCGCTTCGTATCATCAGCCGCAACACCACCACCAGCATCCCCCTCCGTTACAACAACAACAAAAGTACAATTATCACCCGCGCAAACAGCAGCAACAATCGATCCAAACGAACTATCGCGATCGTTCCAAGCTGAGCAGCTCGCAATCGATTTCGAGCGCGACCTATCGAACGCCACCCCGTCTCGAGGATCAGTCGTACTTGAGTCATTCGACGTCCGTCCTGCATAGCAGCAGCGCGGGTGGTGGCGACAGTTCCGACGGTTTGTTCACGTCGCCACCCGCCGCCGCACCCTCATCATCACATCCCTATAGCTTTCATCATCACCATCACCTACATCATCATCACCATCATCCCCAACAGCAGCAGCAACAAACAGCCGTTGCGAAACAATCAAACGCCGAGATTCTATCATCACCAACAACAACGATCACACCACCGCCGCCCCCAATTCCACCCTCTTCAATGCTGTTAAAGCAACAACATCACCACCAGCACCATCAACACGAACAGACCGCCGCCGCCGCCACCAGCAGCAGTCACCCACAAAGTCCACATATTGCCAGCTTCAATCACGATTCATCATCGTCGATTCGAATTGAATCGCCAAAAAACGTGACCGTTATTCAACAGGCCGTTTTTATGCCGTACAAAGAAATCACCAAGCCGTTCGAAATGTCCGACTTTTACAAGTATTCGACGAAATTTCGACAAAAAGACAAACAGCAGCAGCCGCACGTTCAAGTGGAACAGTAGCGCGCGGAAGAGGGGGGGGGGCTTCCTCCCCGTTTGAACAACGTTTTGGGGGCAAAATTGTGATTGCGGGCGGCCCGATTCTTCTTTTTTTTGTTACGTTTAGCTTTTCTAAGAAAAAGAACATTAAGAAAATATTTTAAAATAGAATTTGGAGTTGTTTTTTTTATTTCGTTTGTACCTTTGTCCACATCCTTGTGTGGGTGCCACCCATCGAGATGACAAGCAGCGGTTGAGTTGAAGGCGGACGTCGTCGCCATTCACTTGCACGCAAAACAGCAACAAATTGACATAACGTCCCTGTTTTGTCTCACTCACTCACACGCTAAGTCAACAACAATTTGATGAAACGAACCTGTCTTGTCTCAATTCTCATCGTGTGTTTGACTTCAAAGCGCCTTACACAAAACAGGTGGCTTGTCGCCACCACTATGTCTATGGTGCCACCCTTTTCCCTTCCCTTCCCACCGAAAAACACGAGATTTTTTAACCCAGGGCATCAGGGGTTTGTTTACATCACCAACCAACCAGCAGCAGGGGGTACAATCGATCGTGCACAACAAACTTGGCACATACATTGCCTTGGCAACTAATTAATTGCCGATTGCACACATATATGACTGGCAATATTTTTTAATGGCTTCTGCAATGATATATATATATTTTTCTCACCCTTTTGTCCAAGAGGATGTGGATCAAAACACAAACCCCACCATCAACAACAACAACTAGAAACCGATTTCTGGACGGGAAAAATCCGACGCTTTTTTTCATAGCTAGTCGAAAAAGTGGCGCTACAAACGTCGAATGTTCTTCAACGGCGCGGCTAGCACCTAAACGATTGTGCTGCCACGGAAATGACGAGTCGATTTTGACAGTTTAAAGTTTCGTTAAATAACCGAAAAGAAAAATTCAAATTAAATTAAAAACAATTTTTTTTTTTTCGAAATTTGATTCCGAATTCGAAAAAGAGACACCTCCACCTTTAATTTAAGGTGAAACTTGTCACGCAACAGGTGGGGGGTGTTTGAAATAATTGCCCTAAAATTTGGCACTGTTTTTTCACAATGTTCCAGTCAAAGTTTGTTTGGCTCCTGTGGCCGCAGCTTTATGAATTTTGAATATCTGTTTCCGGATTAAAATAGAAGACACCCGCACCCTTAATTTAAGGTGAAACATGTCACACAACAGGTGGGGGGTGTTTGAAATAATTGCCCTAAAATTTGGCACTGTTTTTTCACAATGTTCCAGTCAAAGTTTGTTTGGCTCCTGTGGCCGCAGCTTTGTGAATTTTAGATATCTGTTTCCGGATTCAAATAGGAGACACCCGCACCCATCATTTAAGGTGAAACTTGTCACGCAACAGGTGGGGGGTGTTTGAAATAATTGCCCTAAAATTTGGCACTGTTTTTTCACAATGTTCCAGTCAAAGTTTGTTTGGCTCCGGTGGCCGCAGCTTTATGAATTTTGAATATCTGTTTCCGGATTAAAATAGAAGACACCCGCACCCTTAATTTAAGGTGAAACATGTCACACAACAGGTGGGGGGTGTTTGAAATAATTGCCCTAAAATTTGGCACTGTTTTTTCACAATGTTCCAGTCAAAGTTTGTTTGGCTCCTGTGGCTGCAGCTTTGTGAATTTTGTATATCTGTTTCCGGATTCAAATAGGAGACACCCGCACCCTTAATTTAAGGTGAAACTTGTCACACAACAGGTGGCGGGTGTTTGAAATAATTGCCCTAAAATGTGGCACTGTTTTTACACAATGTTCCAGTCAAAGTTTGTTTGGCTCCTGTGGCTGCAGCTTTGTGAATTTTGTATATCTGTTTCCGGATTCAAATAGGAGACACCCGCACCCTTAATTTAAGGTGAAACTTGTCACAACAGGTGGCGGGTGTTTGAAATATTTGCCCTAAAATTTGGCACTGTTTTTTCACAATGTTCCAGTCAAAATTTGTTTGGCTCCTGTGGCCGCAGCTTTGTGAATTTTGGATATCTGTTTCCGGATTCAAATAGAAGACACCTCCACCTTTAATTTAAGGGGAGAATTGTCAAAATTGGACAATTTGAAGAGAGAAAAACGCAGGAGTAAGGAAAAATATAAAAATAGGGTAGACATTTTGAAATGGAAATTTTGAAAAAAAGAATAATGAAAAAATGACTTACCACTTTTTTTCTGGAACCGTGCGAATCCGTTTGACCGGTACCGATTCGTGTGCGTATCCAATTTGACCGAACCGAAAAAACGTGCGTATCCAAACCGAACCGATTATTTACGTATCCATTTGCCCGAGTTTTTTCACTTTTCCACAACACAAAGGGGGAAACTGATCACTTTGGGGGTCAATTTTTGGGGGTCGCAAGACACTTGACGGGAAACAACACTTTCAGGGGCCACAAAACCCTGTTTGCTGGTCGCAAACCAAATTAGGGGCTCACAAAGCACTACAGAAAAAAACCACGGCGCGTCGACGCCAACGAAACCGACAAACAGCCAAACGAAACAACCAGCCACCCGCCAGAAGCCGCCCGCCGCCACTACTAATACATCGACATCAAAACAACCCGCGCACCACTACCCATTTAGAAAACCATAAACAAATTTTCGCGCCTTTTGAAAAAAAATTTAACAGGTGATTTTCTCGGACATTTTCCGCAGAAAATGTCCCGATCAAATGCACTTTAATCGCGATCGACCACGCGCACAGCACAAAACAGTTTTTTCCCGGAAAATCAAGCGGATTTCCCGGGAAAATAGACACGGGAAAAAGACACGAAAAAAAAAAAAAAACCAAACGCCCCTACACTTTGCAAGCACAAAACTTAGCTTTTCCGAGCATTTTCTGACTTTTTTTTGGAAATGCCATCCGCCGAGAAACGCCCGCAACTTTCCACACCGACGAAAAGTTTTTCCGCGGAAAAACTAGCGTTTTTTTGCGGTGGAAAAACGACCCAAAACACAAGACCTCAACGCGGCGACTCGATCGACTTCAAACTGAGAAGTTAACCGGGCAAGGAACAAAACGAACACGAGCTACGCAAAAACGAGACAGCCCGATCGCCGCGCAACCAATCCGAGCAGAGGAGAGCTTTTATTGACATTCGGTTCGGATATGCCGAAAGCGGAAGAATACGGTGTTGCTGAATTTCTTACTGTGGAATGTTTTACAAATGGCAACAGGTGGACATGTATTTGCACATGAATGAAACAAAAAGCGTAGAGTGGACGGAAAATGATGGGGTTTTTAGATGCCTTCCGTGTGGAGGGGGGGGGGGGGGTGGTTGGGTTTACGAGTGACGGAGCGGTATTTTCCTTTCGCGACCACTAGAACACTTAAAATTTTAGATTTTTACAAGTGACACATCGAATAAAGGAGAGATCAACAGCTACTCATAAATACAAACCAAATTGAAATCCAAAAAAAATTGGGCGCGTTATGGCCAAAAGCGTGGAAAAAAACTGTCGGTTCCTTTGGCTCTCGTGGCCGCAAATTTCGGAATTTAGGAAATCTGTTTCCGGATTCAAATAGAAGACACCTCCACCTTTAATTTAAGGTGGAACTTGTCACTTAACAAGTGGGGGTGAGAGTGGGAAAATTGCCCAAAAAATTGGCATTTTTTCTTAAGGTCAAAATTTTCAAGTCAAACTTTGTTTGGCTCTCGTGGCCGCAAATTTCGGAATTTAGAAAATCTGTTTCCGGATTCAAATAGAAGACACCTCCACCTTTAATTTAAGGTGGAACTTGTCACTTAACAAGTGGGGGTGAGAGTGGGAAAATTGTCCAAAAAATTGGCATTTTTTCTTAAGGTCAAAATTTTCAAGTCAAAGTCTGTTTGGCTCTCGTTGTCGCAAATTTTGAAATTTAGGAAATCTGTTTCCAGATTCAAATAGAAGACACCTCCACCTTTAATTTAAGGTGGAACTTGTCACTTAACAAGTGGGGGTGAGAGTGGGAAAATTGTCCAAAAAATTGGCATTTTTTCTTAAGGTCAAAATTTTCAAGTCAAAGTTTGTTTGGCTCTCGTTGTCGCAAATTTTGGAATTTAGGAAATCTGTTTCCAGATTCAAATAGAAGACACCTCCACCTTTAATTTAAGGTGGAACTTGTCACTTAACAAGTGGGGGTGAGAGTGGGAAAATTGTCCAAAAAATTGGCATTTTTTCTTAAGGTCAAAATTTTCAAGTCAAAGTTTGTTTGGCTCTCGTTGTCGCAAATTTTGGAATTTAGGAAATCTGTTTCCGGATTCAAATAGAAGACACCTCCACCTTTAATTTAAGGTGGAACTTGTCACTTAACAAGTGGGGGTGAGAGTGGGAAAATTGCCCAAAAAATTGGCATTTTGTCTTAAGGTCAAAATTTTCAAGTCAAAGTTTGTTTGGCTCTCGTTGTCGCAAATTTTGGAATTTAGGAAATCTGTTTCCAGATTCAAATAGAAGACACCTCCACCTTTAATTTAAGGTGGAACTTGTCACTTAACAAGTGGGGGTGAGAGTGGGAAAATTGTCCAAAAAATTGGCATTTTTTCTTAAGGTCAAAATTTTCAAGTCAAAGTTTGTTTGGCTCTCGTTGTCGCAAATTTTGGAATTTAGGAAATCTGTTTCCGGATTCAAATAGAAGACACCTCCACCTTTAATTTAAGGTGGAACTTGTCACTTAACAAGTGGGGGTGAGAGTGGGAAAATTGCCCAAAAAATTGGCATTTTTTCTTAAGGTCAAAATTTTCAAGTCAAAGTTTGTTTGGCTCTCGTTGTCGCAAATTTTGGAATTTAGGAAATCTGTTTCCGGATTCAAATAGAAGACACCTCCACCTTTAATTTAAGGTGGAACTTGTCACTTAACAAGTGGGGGTGAGAGTGGGAAAATTGCCCAAAAAATTGGCATTTTTTCTTAAGGTCAAAATTTTCAAGTCAAAGTTTGTTTGGCTCTCGTTGTCGCAAATTTTGGAATTTAGGAAATCTGTTTCCGGATTCAAATAGAAGACACCTCCACCTTTAATTTAAGGTGGAACTTGTCACTTAACAAGTGGGGGTGAGAGTGGGAAAATTGTCCCAAAAATTGGCATTTTTTCTTAAGGTCAAAATTTTCAAGTCAAAGTTTGTTTGGCTCTCGTTGTCGCAAATTTTGGAATTTAGGAAATCTGTTTCCAGATTCAAATAGAAGACACCTCCACCTTTAATTTAAGGTGGAACTTGTCACTTAACAAGTGGGGGTGAGAGTGGGAAAATTGTCCAAAAAATTGGCATTTTTTCTTAAGGTCAAAATTTTCAAGTCAAAGTTTGTTTGGCTCTCGTTGTCGCAAATTTTGGAATTTAGGAAATCTGTTTCCGGATTCAAATAGAAGACACCTCCACCTTTAATTTAAGGTGGAACTTGTCACTTAACAAGTGGGGGTGAGAGTGGGAAAATTGCCCAAAAAATTGGCATTTTGTCTTAAGGTCAAAATTTTCAAGTCAAAGTTTGTTTGGCTCTCGTTGTCGCAAATTTTGGAATTTAGGAAATCTGTTTCCAGATTCAAATAGAAGACACCTCCACCTTTAATTTAAGGTGGAACTTGTCACTTAACAAGTGGGGGTGAGAGTGGGAAAATTGTCCAAAAAATTGGCATTTTTTCTTAAGGTCAAAATTTTCAAGTCAAAGTTTGTTCGGCTCTCGTTGTCGCAAATTTTGGAATTTAGGAAATCTGTTTCCGGATTCAAATAGAAGACACCTCCACCTTTAATTTAAGGTGGAACTTGTCACTTAACAAGTGGGGGTGAGAGTGGGAAAATTGTCCAAAAAATTGGCATTTTTTCTTAAGGTCAAAATTTTCAAGTCAAAGTTTGTTTGGCTCTCGTTGTCGCAAATTTTGGAATTTAGGAAATCTGTTTCCGGATTCAAATAGAAGACACCTCCACCTTTAATTTAAGGTGGAACTTGTCACTTAACAAGTGGGGGTGAGAGTGGGAAAATTGTCCAAAAAATTGGCATTTTTTCTTAAGGTCAAAATTTTCAAGTCAAAGTTTGTTCGGCTCTCGTTGTCGCAAATTTTGGAATTTAGGAAATCTGTTTCCGGATTCAAATAGAAGACACCTCCACCTTTAATTTAAGGTGGAACTTGTCACTTAACAAGTGGGGGTGAGAGTGGGAAAATTGTCCAAAAAATTGGCATTTTTTCTTAAGGTCAAAATTTTCAAGTCAAAGTTTGTTTGGCTCTCGTTGTCGCAAATTTTGGAATTTAGGAAATCTGTTTCCGGATTCAAATAGAAGACACCTCCACCTTTAATTTAAGGTGGAACTTGTCACTTAACAAGTGGGGGTGAGAGTGGGAAAATTGTTCAAAAAATTGGCATTTTTTCTTAAGGTCAAAATTTTCAAGTCAAAGTTTGTTTGGCTCTCGTTGTCGCAAATTTTGGAATTTATGAAATCTGTTTCCGGATTCAAATAGAAGACACCTCCACCTTTAATTTAAGGTGGAACTTGTCACTTAACAAGTGGGGGTGAGAGTGGGAAAATTGTCCAAAAAATTGGCATTTTTTCTTAAGGTCAAAATTTTCAAGTCAAAGTTTGTTTGGCTCTCGTTGTCGCAAATTTTGGAATTTAGGAAATCTGTTTCCAGATTCAAATAGAAGACACCTCCACCTTTAATTTAAGGTGGAACTTGTCACTTAACAAGTGGGGGTGAGAGTGGGAAAATTGTCCAAAAAATTGGCATTTTTTCTTAAGGTCAAAATTTTCAAGTCAAAGTTTGTTTGACTCTCGTTGTCGCAAATTTTGGAATTTAGGAAATTTGTTTCCGGATTCAAATAGAAGACACCTCCACCTTTAATTTAAGGTGGAACTTGTCACTTAACAAGTGGGGGTGAGAGTGGGAAAATTGTCCAAAAAATTGGCATTTTTTCTTAAGGTCAAAATTTTCAAGTCAAAGTTTGTTTGGCTCTCGTTGTCGCAAATTTTGGAATTTAGGAAATCTGTTTCCGGATTCAAATAGAAGACACCTCCACCTTTAATTTAAGGTGGAACTTGTCACTTAACAAGTGGGGGTGAGAGTGGGAAAATTGTCCAAAAAATTGGCATTTTTTCTTAAGGTCAAAATTTTCAAGTCAAAGTTTGTTTGGCTCTCGTTGTCGCAAATTTTGGAATTTAGGAAATCTGTTTCCGGATTCAAATAGAAGACACCTCCACCTTTAATTTAAGGTGGAACTTGTCACTTAACAAGTGGGGGTGAGAGTGGGAAAATTGTCCAAAAAATTGGCATCTTTTCTTAAGGTCAAAATTTTCAAGTCAAAGTTTGTTTGGCTCTCGTTGTCGCAAATTTTGGAATTTAGGAAATTTGTTTCCGGATTCAAATAGAAGACACCTCCACCTTTAATTTAAGGTGGAACTTGTCACTTAACAAGTGGGGGTGAGAGTGGGAAAATTGTCCAAAAAATTGGCATTTTTTCTTAAGGTCAAAATTTTCAAGTCAAAGTTTGTTTGGCTCTCGTTGTCGCAAATTTTGGAATTTAGGAAATCTGTTTCCGGATTCAAATAGAAGACACCTCCACCTTTAATTTAAGGTGGAACTTGTCACTTAACAAGTGGGGGTGAGAGTGGGAAAATTGTCCAAAAAATTGGCATTTTTTCTTAAGGTCAAAATTTTCAAGTCAAAGTTTGTTTGGCTCTCGTTGTCGCAAATTTTGGAATTTAGGAAATCTGTTTCCGGATTCAAATAGAAGACACCTCCACCTTTAATTTAAGGTGGAACTTGTCACTTAACAAGTGGGGGTGAGAGTGGGAAAATTGTCCAAAAAATTGGCATTTTTTTTTAAGGTCAAAATTTTCAAGTCAAAGTTTGTTTGGCTCTCGTTGTCGCAAATTTTGGAATTTAGGAAATCTGTTTCCGGATTCAAATAGAAGACACCTCCACCTTTAATTTAAGGTGGAACTTGTCACTTAACAAGTGGGGGTGAGAGTGGGAAAATTGTCCAAAAAATTGGCATTTTTTCTTAAGGTCAAAATTTTCAAGTCAAAGTTTGTTTGGCTCTCGTTGTCGCAAATTTTGGAATTTAGGAAATCTGTTTCCAGATTCAAATAGAAGACACCTCCACCTTTAATTTAAGGTGGAACTTGTCACTTAACAAGTGGGGGTGAGAGTGGGAAAATTGTCCAAAAAATTGGCATTTTTTCTTAAGGTCAAAATTTTCAAGTCAAAGTTTGTTTGGCTCTCGTTGTCGCAAATTTTGGAATTTAGGAAATCTGTTTCCGGGTTCAAATAGAAGACACCTCCACCTTTAATTTAAGGTGGAACTTGTCACTTAACAAGTGGGGGTGAGAGTGGGAAAATTGTCCAAAAAATTGGCATTTTTTCTTAAGGTCAAAATTTTCAAGTCAAAGTTTGTTTGGCTCTCGTTGTCGCAAATTTTGGAATTTAGGAAATCTGTTTCCGGATTCAAATAGAAGACACCTCCACCTTTAATTTAAGGTGGAACTTGTCACTTAACAAGTGGGGGTGAGAGTGGGAAAATTGTCCAAAAAATTGGCATTTTTTCTTAAGGTCAAAATTTTCAAGTCAAAGTTTGTTTGGCTCTCGTTGTCGCAAATTTTGGAATTTAGGAAATCTGTTTCCGGATTCAAATAGAAGACACCTCCACCTTTAATTTAAGGTGGAACTTGTCACTTAACAAGTGGGGGTGAGAGTGGGAAAATTGTCCCAAAAATTGGCATTTTTTCTTAAGGTCAAAATTTTCAAGTCAAAGTTTGTTTGGCTCTCGTTGTCGCAAATTTTGGAATTTAGGAAATCTGTTTCCGGATTCAAATAGAAGACACCTCCACCTTTAATTTAAGGTGGAACTTGTCACTTAACAAGTGGGGGTGAGAGTGGGAAAATTGTCCAAAAAATTGGCATTTTTTCTTAAGGTCAAAATTTTCAAGTCAAAGTTTGTTTGGCTCTCGTTGTCGCAAATTTTGGAATTTAGGAAATCTGTTTCCGGATTCAAATAGAAGACACCTCCACCTTTAATTTAAGGTGGAACTTGTCACTTAACAAGTGGGGGTGAGAGTGGGAAAATTGCCCAAAAAATTGGCATTTTGTCTTAAGGTCAAAATTTTCAAGTCAAAGTTTGTTTGGCTCTCGTTGTCGCAAATTTTGGAATTTAGGAAATCTGTTTCCAGATTCAAATAGAAGACACCTCCACCTTTAATTTAAGGTGGAACTTGTCACTTAACAAGTGGGGGTGAGAGTGGGAAAATTGTCCAAAAAATTGGCATTTTTTCTTAAGGTCAAAATTTTCAAGACAAAGTTTGTTCGGCTCTCGTTGTCGCAAATTTTGGAATTTAGGAAATCTGTTTCCGGATTCAAATAGAAGACACCTCCACCTTTAATTTAAGGTGGAACTTGTCACTTAACAAGTGGGGGTGAGAGTGGGAAAATTGTCCAAAAAATTGGCATTTTTTCTTAAGGTCAAAATTTTCAAGTCAAAGTTTGTTTGGCTCTCGTTGTCGCAAATTTTGGAATTTAGGAAATCTGTTTCCGGATTCAAATAGAAGACACCTCCACCTTTAATTTAAGGTGGAACTTGTCACTTAACAAGTGGGGGTGAGAGTGGGAAAATTGTCCAAAAAATTGGCATTTTTTCTTAAGGTCAAAATTTTCAAGTCAAAGTTTGTTCGGCTCTCGTTGTCGCAAATTTTGGAATTTAGGAAATCTGTTTCCGGATTCAAATAGAAGACACCTCCACCTTTAATTTAAGGTGGAACTTGTCACTTAACAAGTGGGGGTGAGAGTGGGAAAATTGTCCAAAAAATTGGCATTTTTTCTTAAGGTCAAAATTTTCAAGTCAAAGTTTGTTTGGCTCTCGTTGTCGCAAATTTTGGAATTTAGGAAATCTGTTTCCGGATTCAAATAGAAGACACCTCCACCTTTAATTTAAGGTGGAACTTGTCACTTAACAAGTGGGGGTGAGAGTGGGAAAATTGTTCAAAAAATTGGCATTTTTTCTTAAGGTCAAAATTTTCAAGTCAAAGTTTGTTTGGCTCTCGTTGTCGCAAATTTTGGAATTTATGAAATCTGTTTCCGGATTCAAATAGAAGACACCTCCACCTTTAATTTAAGGTGGAACTTGTCACTTAACAAGTGGGGGTGAGAGTGGGAAAATTGTCCAAAAAATTGGCATTTTTTCTTAAGGTCAAAATTTTCAAGTCAAAGTTTGTTTGGCTCTCGTTGTCGCAAATTTTGGAATTTAGGAAATCTGTTTCCAAATTCAAATATAAGACACCTCCACCTTTAATTTAAGGTGGAACTTGTCACTTAACAAGTGGGGGTGAGAGTGGGAAAATTGTCCAAAAAATTGGCATTTTTTCTTAAGGTCAAAATTTTCAAGTCAAAGTTTGTTTGACTCTCGTTGTCGCAAATTTTGGAATTTAGGAAATTTGTTTCCGGATTCAAATAGAAGACACCTCCACCTTTAATTTAAGGTGGAACTTGTCACTTAACAAGTGGGGGTGAGAGTGGGAAAATTGTCCAAAAAATTGGCATTTTTTCTTAAGGTCAAAATTTTCAAGTCAAAGTTTGTTTGGCTCTCGTTGTCGCAAATTTTGGAATTTAGGAAATCTGTTTCCGGATTCAAATAGAAGACACCTCCACCTTTAATTTAAGGTGGAACTTGTCACTTAACAAGTGGGGGTGAGAGTGGGAAAATTGTCCAAAAAATTGGCATTTTTTCTTAAGGTCAAAATTTTCAAGTCAAAGTTTGTTTGGCTCTCGTTGTCGCAAATTTTGGAATTTAGGAAATCTGTTTCCGGATTCAAATAGAAGACACCTCCACCTTTAATTTAAGGTGGAACTTGTCACTTAACAAGTGGGGGTGAGAGTGGGAAAATTGTCCAAAAAATTGGCATCTTTTCTTAAGGTCAAAATTTTCAAGTCAAAGTTTGTTTGGCTCTCGTTGTCGCAAATTTTGGAATTTAGGAAATTTGTTTCCGGATTCAAATAGAAGACACCTCCACCTTTAATTTAAGGTGGAACTTGTCACTTAACAAGTGGGGGTGAGAGTGGGAAAATTGTCCAAAAAATTGGCATTTTTTCTTAAGGTCAAAATTTTCAAGTCAAAGTTTGTTTGGCTCTCGTTGTCGCAAATTTTGGAATTTAGGAAATCTGTTTCCGGATTCAAATAGAAGACACCTCCACCTTTAATTTAAGGTGGAACTTGTCACTTAACAAGTGGGGGTGAGAGTGGGAAAATTGTCCAAAAAATTGGCATTTTTTCTTAAGGTCAAAATTTTCAAGTCAAAGTTTGTTTGGCTCTCGTTGTCGCAAATTTTGGAATTTAGGAAATCTGTTTCCGGATTCAAATAGAAGACACCTCCACCTTTAATTTAAGGTGGAACTTGTCACTTAACAAGTGGGGGTGAGAGTGGGAAAATTGTCCAAAAAATTGGCATTTTTTCTTAAGGTCAAAATTTTCAAGTCAAAGTTTGTTTGGCTCTCGTTGTCGCAAATTTTGGAATTTAGGAAATCTGTTTCCGGATTCAAATAGAAGACACCTCCACCTTTAATTTAAGGTGGAACTTGTCACTTAACAAGTGGGGGTGAGAGTGGGAAAATTGTCCAAAAAATTGGCATTTTTTCTTAAGGTCTAAATTTTCAAGTCAAAGTTTGTTTGGCTCTCGTTGTCGCAAATTTTGGAATTTAGGAAATCTGTTTCCAGATTCAAATAGAAGACACCTCCACCTTTAATTTAAGGTGGAACTTGTCACTTAACAAGTGGGGGTGAGAGTGGGAAAATTGTCCAAAAAATTGGCATTTTTTCTTAAGGTCAAAATTTTCAAGTCAAAGTTTGTTTGGCTCTCGTTGTCGCAAATTTTGGAATTTAGGAAATCTGTTTCCGGGTTCAAATAGAAGACACCTCCACCTTTAATTTAAGGTGGAACTTGTCACTTAACAAGTGGGGGTGAGAGTGGGAAAATTGTCCAAAAAATTGGCATTTTTTCTTAAGGTCAAAATTTTCAAGTCAAAGTTTGTTTGGCTCTCGTTGTCGCAAATTTTGGAATTTAGGAAATCTGTTTCCGGATTCAAATAGAAGACACCTCCACCTTTAATTTAAGGTGGAACTTGTCACTTAACAAGTGGGGGTGAGAGTGGGAAAATTGTCCAAAAAATTGGCATTTTTTCTTAAGGTCAAAATTTTCAAGTCAAAGTTTGTTTGGCTCTCGTTGTCGCAAATTTTGGAATTTAGGAAATCTGTTTCCGGATTCAAATAGAAGACACCTCCACCTTTGATTTAAGGTGGAACTTGTCACTTAACAAGTGGGGGTGAGAGTGGGAAAATTGTCCAAAAAATTGGCATCTTTTCTTAAGGTCAAAATTTTCAAGTCAAAGTTTGTTTGGCTCTCGTTGTCGCAAATTTTGGAATTTAGGAAATTTGTTTCCGGATTCAAATAGAAGACACCTCCACCTTTAATTTAAGGTGGAACTTGTCACTTAACAAGTGGGGGTGAGAGTGGGAAAATTGTCCAAAAAATTGGCATTTTTTCTTAAGGTCAAAATTTTCAAGTCAAAGTTTGTTTGGCTCTCGTTGTCGCAAATTTTGGAATTTAGGAAATCTGTTTCCGGATTCAAATAGAAGACACCTCCACCTTTAATTTAAGGTGGAACTTGTCACTTAACAAGTGGGGGTGAGAGTGGGAAAATTGTCCAAAAAATTGGCATTTTTTCTTAAGGTCAAAATTTTCAAGTCAAAGTTTGTTTGGCTCTCGTTGTCGCAAATTTTGGAATTTAGGAAATCTGTTTCCGGATTCAAATAGAAGACACCTCCACCTTTAATTTAAGGTGGAACTTGTCACTTAACAAGTGGGGGTGAGAGTGGGAAAATTGTCCAAAAAATTGGCATTTTTTCTTAAGGTCAAAATTTTCAAGTCAAAGTTTGTTTGGCTCTCGTTGTCGCAAATTTTGGAATTTAGGAAATCTGTTTCCGGATTCAAATAGAAGACACCTCCACCTTTAATTTAAGGTGGAACTTGTCACTTAACAAGTGGGGGTGAGAGTGGGAAAATTGTCCAAAAAATTGGCATTTTTTCTTAAGGTCAAAATTTTCAAGTCAAAGTTTGTTTGGCTCTCGTTGTCGCAAATTTTGGAATTTAGGAAATCTGTTTCCAGATTCAAATAGAAGACACCTCCACCTTTAATTTAAGGTGGAACTTGTCACTTAACAAGTGGGGGTGAGAGTGGGAAAATTGTCCAAAAAATTGGCATTTTTTCTTAAGGTCAAAATTTTCAAGTCAAAGTTTGTTTGGCTCTCGTTGTCGCAAATTTTGGAATTTAGGAAATCTGTTTCCGGGTTCAAATAGAAGACACCTCCACCTTTAATTTAAGGTGGAACTTGTCACTTAACAAGTGGGGGTGAGAGTGGGAAAATTGTCCAAAAAATTGGCATTTTTTCTTAAGGTCAAAATTTTCAAGTCAAAGTTTGTTTGGCTCTCGTTGTCGCAAATTTTGGAATTTAGGAAATCTGTTTCCAGATTCAAATAGAAGACACCTCCACCTTTAATTTAAGGTGGAACTTGTCACTTAACAAGTGGGGGTGAGAGTGGGAAAATTGTCCAAAAAATTGGCATTTTTTCTTAAGGTCAAAATTTTCAAGTCAAAGTTTGTTTGGCTCTCGTTGTCGCAAATTTTGGAATTTAGGAAATCTGTTTCCGGGTTCAAATAGAAGACACCTCCACCTTTAATTTAAGGTGGAACTTGTCACTTAACAAGTGGGGGTGAGAGTGGGAAAATTGTCCAAAAAATTGGCATTTTTTCTTAAGGTCAAAATTTTCAAGTCAAAGTTTGTTTGGCTCTCGTTGTCGCAAATTTTGGAATTTAGGAAATCTGTTTCCGGATTCAAAAAGAAAACACCTCCACCTTTAATTTAAGGTGGAACTTGTCACTTAACAAGTGGGGGTGAGAGCGGGAAAATTGTCCAAAAAATTGGCATCTTTTCTTAAGGTCAAAATTTTCAAGTCAAAGTTTGTTTGGCTCTCGTTGTCGCAAATTTTGGAATTTAGGAAATTTGTTTCCGGATTCAAATAGAAGACACCTCCACCTTTAATTTAAGGTGGAACTTGTCACTTAACAAGTGGGGGTGAGAGTGGGAAAATTGTCCAAAAAATTGGCATTTTTTCTTAAGGTCAAAATTTTCAAGTCAAAGTTTGTTTGGCTCTCGTTGTCGCAAATTTTGGAATTTAGGAAATCTGTTTCCGGATTCAAATAGAAGACACCTCCACCTTTAATTTAAGGTGGAACTTGTCACTTAACAAGTGGGGGTGAGAGCGGGAAAATTGTCCAAAAAATTGGCATCTTTTCTTAAGGTCAAAATTTTCAAGTCAAAGTTTGTTTGGCTCTCGTTGTCGCAAATTTTGGAATTTAGGAAATTTGTTTCCGGATTCAAATAGAAGACACCTCCACCTTTAATTTAAGGTGGAACTTGTCACTTAACAAGTGGGGGTGAGAGTGGGAAAATTGTCCAAAAAATTGGCATTTTTTCTTAAGGTCAAAATTTTCAAGTCAAAGTTTGTTTGGCTCTCGTTGTCGCAAATTTTGGAATTTAGGAAATCTGTTTCCGGATTCAAATAGAAGACACCTCCACCTTTAATTTAAGGTGGAACTTGTCACTTAACAAGTGGGGGTGAGAGTGGGAAAATTGTCCAAAAAATTGGCATTTTTTCTTAAGGTCAAAATTTTCAAGTCAAAGTTTGTTTGGCTCTCGTTGTCGCAAATTTTGGAATTTAGGAAATCTGTTTCCAGATTCAAATAGAAGACACCTCCACCTTTAATTTAAGGTGGAACTTGTCACTTAACAAGTGGGGGTGAGAGTGGGAAAATTGTCCAAAAAATTGGCATTTTTTCTTAAGGTCAAAATTTTCAAGTCAAAGTTTGTTTGGCTCTCGTTGTCGCAAATTTTGGAATTTAGGAAATCTGTTTCCGGATTCAAATAGAAGACACCTCCACCTTTAATTTAAGGTGGAACTTGTCACTTAACAAGTGGGGGTGAGAGTGGGAAAATTGTCCAAAAAATTGGCATTTTTTCTTAAGGTCAAAATTTTCAAGTCAAAGTTTGTTTGGCTCTCGTTGTCGCAAATTTTGGAATTTAGGAAATCTGTTTCCGGATTCAAATAGAAGACACCTCCACCTTTAATTTAAGGTGGAACTTGTCACTTAACAAGTGGGGGTGAGAGTGGGAAAATTGTCCAAAAAATTGGCATTTTTTCTTAAGGTCAAAATTTTCAAGTCAAAGTTTGTTTGGCTCTCGTTGTCGCAAATTTTGGAATTTAGGAAATCTGTTTCCAGATTCAAATAGAAGACACCTCCACCTTTAATTTAAGGTGGAACTTGTCACTTAACAAGTGGGGGTGAGAGTGGGAAAATTGTCCAAAAAATTGGCATTTTTTCTTAAGGTCAAAATTTTCAAGTCAAAGTTTGTTTGGCTCTCGTGTTCGCAAATTTTGGAATTTAGGAAATCTGTTTCCGGGTTCAAATAGAAGACACCTCCACCTTTAGTTTAAGGTGGAACTTGTCACTTAACAAGTGGGGGTGAGAGTGGGAAAATTGTCCAAAAAATTGGCATTTTTTCTTAAGGTCAAAATTTTCAAGTCAAAGTTTGTTTGGCTCTCGTTGTCGCAAATTTTGGAATTTAGGAAATCTGTTTCCGGATTCAAATAGAAGACACCTCCACCTTTAATTTAAGGTGGAACTTGTCACTTAACAAGTGGGGGTGAGAGTGGGAAAATTGCCCAAAAAATTGGCATTTTGTCTTAAGGTCAAAATTTTCAAGTCAAAGTTTGTTTGGCTCTCGTTGTCGCAAATTTTGGAATTTAGGAAATCTGTTTCCAGATTCAAATAGAAGACACCTCCACCTTTAATTTAAGGTGGAACTTGTCACTTAACAAGTGGGGGTGAGAGTGGGAAAATTGTCCAAAAAATTGGCATTTTTTCTTAAGGTCAAAATTTTCAAGTCAAAGTTTGTTTGGCTCTCGTTGTCGCAAATTTTGGAATTTAGGAAATCTGTTTCCGGATTCAAATAGAAGACACCTCCACCTTTAATTTAAGGTGGAACTTGTCACTTAACAAGTGGGGGTGAGAGTGGGAAAATTGTCCAAAAAATTGGCATTTTTTCTTAAGGTCAAAATTTTCAAGTCAAAGTTTGTTTGGCTCTCGTTGTCGCAAATTTTGGAATTTAGGAAATCTGTTTCCGGATTCAAATAGAAGACACCTCCACCTTTAATTTAAGGTGGAACTTGTCACTTAACAAGTGGGGGTGAGAGTGGGAAAATTGTCCAAAAAATTGGCATTTTTTCTTAAGGTCAAAATTTTCAAGTCAAAGTTTGTTTGGCTCTCGTTGTCGCAAATTTTGGAATTTAGGAAATCTGTTTCCGGATTCAAATAGAAGACACCTCCACCTTTAATTTAAGGTGGAACTTGTCACTTAACAAGTGGGGGTGAGAGTGGGAAAATTGTCCAAAAAATTGGCATTTTACTGTATTATTTATAATACAGTATTTTTCTTAAGGTCAAAATTTTCAAGTCAAAGTTTGTTCGGCTCTCGTTGTCGCAAATTTTGGAATTTAGGAAATCTGTTTCCGGATTCAAATAGAAGACACCTCCACCTTTAATTTAAGGTGGAACTTGTCACTTAACAAGTGGGGGTGAGAGTGGGAAAATTGTCCAAAAAATTGGCATTTTTTCTTAAGGTCAAAATTTTCAAGTCAAAGTTTGTTTGGCTCTCGTTGTCGCAAATTTTGGAATTTAGGAAATCTGTTTCCGGATTCAAATAGAAGACACCTCCACCTTTAATTTAAGGTGGAACTTGTCACTTAACAAGTGGGGGTGAGAGTGGGAAAATTGTCCAAAAAATTGGCATTTTTTCTTAAGGTCAAAATTTTCAAGTCAAAGTTTGTTCGGCTCTCGTTGTCGCAAATTTTGGAATTTAGGAAATCTGTTTCCGGATTCAAATAGAAGACACCTCCACCTTTAATTTAAGGTGGAACTTGTCACTTAACAAGTGGGGGTGAGAGTGGGAAAATTGTCCAAAAAATTGGCATTTTTTCTTAAGGTCAAAATTTTCAAGTCAAAGTTTGTTTGGCTCTCGTTGTCGCAAATTTTGGAATTTAGGAAATCTGTTTCCGGATTCAAATAGAAGACACCTCCACCTTTAATTTAAGGTGGAACTTGTCACTTAACAAGTGGGGGTGAGAGTGGGAAAATTTTCCAAAAAATTGGCATTTTTTCTTAAGGTCAAAATTTTCAAGTCAAAGTTTGTTTGGCTCTCGTTGTCGCAAATTTTGGAATTTAGGAAATCTGTTTCCGGATTCAAATAGAAGACACCTCCACCTTTAATTTAAGGTGGAACTTGTCACTTAACAAGTGGGGGTGAGAGTGGGAAAATTGTCCAAAAAATTGGCATTTTTTCTTAAGGTCAAAATTTTCAAGTCAAAGTTTGTTTGGCTCTCGTTGTCGCAAATTTTGGAATTTAGGAAATCTGTTTCCGGATTCAAATAGAAGACACCTCCACATTTAATTTAAGGTGGAACTTGTCACTTAACAAGTGGGGGTGAGAGTGGGAAAATTGTCCAAAAAATTGGCATTTTTTCTTAAGGTCAAAATTTTCAAGTCAAAGTTTGTTCGGCTCTCGTTGTCGCAAATTTTGGAATTTAGGAAATCTGTTTCCGGATTCAAATAGAAGACACCTCCACCTTTAATTTAAGGTGGAACTTGTCACTTAACAAGTGGGGGTGAGAGTGGGAAAATTGTCCAAAAAATTGGCATTTTTTCTTAAGGTCAAAATTTTCAAGTCAAAGTTTGTTTGGCTCTCGTTGTCGCAAATTTTGGAATTTAGGAAATCTGTTTCCAGGTTCAAATAGAAGACACCTCCACCTTTAATTTAAGGTGGAACTTGTCACTTAACAAGTGGGGGTGAGAGTGGGAAAATTGTCCAAAAAATTGGCATTTTTTCTTAAGGTCAAAATTTTCAAGTCAAAGTTTGTTTGGCTCTCGTTGTCGCAAATTTTGGAATTTAGGAAATCTGTTTCCGGATTCAAATAGAAGACACCTCCACCTTTAATTTAAGGTGGAACTTGTCACTTAACAAGTGGGGGTGAGAGTGGGAAAATTGTCCAAAAAATTGGCATTTTTTCTTAAGGTCAAAATTTTCAAGTCAAAGTTTGTTGCAAATTTTGGAATTTAGGAAATCTGTTTCCGGATTCAAATAGAAGACACCTCCACCTTTAATTTAAGGTGGAACTTGTCACTTAACAAGTGGGGGTGAGAGTGGGAAAATTGTCCAAAAAATTGGCATCTTTTCTTAAGGTCAAAATTTTCAAGTCAAAGTTTGTTTGGCTCTCGTTGTCGCAAATTTTGGAATTTAGGAAATCTGTTTCCGGATTCAAATAGAAGACACCTCCACCTTTAATTTAAGGTGGAACTTGTCACTTAACAAGTGGGGGTGAGAGTGGGAAAATTGTCCAAAAAATTGGCATTTTTTCTTAAGGTCAAAATTTTCAAGTCAAAGTTTGTTCGGCTCTCGTTGTCGCAAATTTTGGAATTTAGGAAATCTGTTTCCGGATTCAAATAGAAGACACCTCCACCTTTAATTTAAGGTGGAACTTGTCACTTAACAAGTGGGGGTGAGAGTGGGAAAATTGTCCAAAAAATTGGCATTTTTTCTTAAGGTCAAAATTTTCAAGTCAAAGTTTGTTTGGCTCTCGTTGTCGCAAATTTTGGAATTTAGGAAATCTGTTTCCGGATTCAAATAGAAGACACCTCCACCTTTAATTTAAGGTGGAACTTGTCACTTAACAAGTGGGGGTGAGAGTGGGAAAATTGCCCAAAAAATTGGCATTTTGTCTTAAGGTCAAAATTTTCAAGTCAAAGTTTGTTTGGCTCTCGTTGTCGCAAATTTTGAAATTTAGGAAATTTGTTTCCAGATTCAAATAGAAGACACCTCCACCTTTAATTTAAGGTGGAACTTGTCACTTAACAAGTGGGGGTGAGAGTGGGAAAATTGTCCAAAAAATTGGCATTTTTTCTTAAGGTCAAAATTTTCAAGTCAAAGTTTGTTTGGCTCTCGTTGTCGCAAATTTTGGAATTTAGGAAATCTGTTTCCGGATTCAAATAGAAGACACCTCCACCTTTAATTTAAGGTGGAACTTGTCACTTAACAAGTGGGGGTGAGAGTGGGAAAATTGTCCAAAAAATTGGCATTTTTTCTTAAGGTCAAAATTTTCAAGTCAAAGTTTGTTTGGCTCTCGTTGTCGCAAATTTTGGAATTTAGGAAATCTGTTTCCGGATTCAAATAGAAGACACCTCCACCTTTAATTTAAGGTGGAACTTGTCACTTAACAAGTGGGGGTGAGAGTGGGAAAATTGTCCAAAAAATTGGCATTTTTTCTTAAGGTCAAAATTTTCAAGTCAAAGTTTGTTTGGCTCTCGTTGTCGCAAATTTTGGAATTTAGGAAATCTGTTTCCGGATTCAAATAGAAGACACCTCCACCTTTAATTTAAGGTGGAACTTGTCACTTAACAAGTGGGGGTGAGAGTGGGAAAATTGTCCAAAAAATTGGCATTTTTTCTTAAGGTCAAAATTTTCAAGTCAAAGTTTGTTGCAAATTTTGGAATTTAGGAAATCTGTTTCCGGATTCAAATAGAAGACACCTCCACCTTTAATTTAAGGTGGAACTTGTCACTTAACAAGTGGGGGTGAGAGTGGGAAAATTGTCCAAAAAATTGGCATCTTTTCTTAAGGTCAAAATTTTCAAGTCAAAGTTTGTTTGGCTCTCGTTGTCGCAAATTTTGGAATTTAGGAAATCTGTTTCCGGATTCAAATAGAAGACACCTCCACCTTTAATTTAAGGTGGAACTTGTCACTTAACAAGTGGGGGTGAGAGTGGGAAAATTGTCCAAAAAATTGGCATTTTTTCTTAAGGTCAAAATTTTCAAGTCAAAGTTTGTTCGGCTCTCGTTGTCGCAAATTTTGGAATTTAGGAAATCTGTTTCCGGATTCAAATAGAAGACACCTCCACCTTTAATTTAAGGTGGAACTTGTCACTTAACAAGTGGGGGTGAGAGTGGGAAAATTGTCCAAAAAATTGGCATTTTTTCTTAAGGTCAAAATTTTCAAGTCAAAGTTTGTTTGGCTCTCGTTGTCGCAAATTTTGGAATTTAGGAAATCTGTTTCCGGATTCAAATAGAAGACACCTCCACCTTTAATTTAAGGTGGAACTTGTCACTTAACAAGTGGGGGTGAGAGTGGGAAAATTGCCCAAAAAATTGGCATTTTGTCTTAAGGTCAAAATTTTCAAGTCAAAGTTTGTTTGGCTCTCGTTGTCGCAAATTTTGAAATTTAGGAAATTTGTTTCCAGATTCAAATAGAAGACACCTCCACCTTTAATTTAAGGTGGAACTTGTCACTTAACAAGTGGGGGTGAGAGTGGGAAAATTGTCCAAAAAATTGGCATTTTTTCTTAAGGTCAAAATTTTCAAGTCAAAGTTTGTTTGGCTCTCGTTGTCGCAAATTTTGGAATTTAGGAAATCTGTTTCCGGATTCAAATAGAAGACACCTCCACCTTTAATTTAAGGTGGAACTTGTCACTTAACAAGTGGGGGTGAGAGTGGGAAAATTGTCCAAAAAATTGGCATTTTTTCTTAAGGTCAAAATTTTCAAGTCAAAGTTTGTTTGGCTCTCGTTGTCGCAAATTTTGGAATTTAGGAAATCTGTTTCCGGATTCAAATAGAAGACACCTCCACCTTTAATTTAAGGTGGAACTTGTCACTTAACAAGTGGGGGTGAGAGTGGGAAAATTGTCCAAAAAATTGGCATTTTTTCTTAAGGTCAAAATTTTCAAGTCAAAGTTTGTTTGGCTCTCGTTGTCGCAAATTTTGGAATTTAGGAAATCTGTTTCCGGATTCAAATAGAAGACACCTCCACCTTTAATTTAAGGTGGAACTTGTCACTTAACAAGTGGGGGTGAGAGTGGGAAAATTGTCCAAAAAATTGGCATTTTTTCTTAAGGTCAAAATTTTCAAGTCAAAGTTTGTTTGGCTCTCGTTGTCGCAAATTTTGGAATTTAGGAAATCTGTTTCCGGATTCAAATAGAAGACACCTCCACCTTTAATTTAAGGTGGAACTTGTCACTTAACAAGTGGGGGTGAGAGTGGAAAAATTGTCCAAAAAATTGGCATTTTTTCTTAAGGTCAAAATTTTCAAGTCAAAGTTTGTTTGGCTCTCGTTGTCGCAAATTTTGGAATTTAGGAAATCTGTTTCCGGATTCAAATAGAAGACACCTCCACCTTTAATTTAAGGTGGAACTTGTCACTTAACAAGTGGGGGTGAGAGTGGGAAAATTGTCCAAAAAATTGGCATTTTTTCTTAAGGTCAAAATTTTCAAGTCAAAGTTTGTTTGGCTCTCGTTGTCGCAAATTTTGGAATTTAGGAAATCTGTTTCCGGATTCAAATAGAAGACACCTCCACCTTTAATTTAAGGTGGAACTTGTCACTTAACAAGTGGGGGTGAGAGTGGGAAAATTGTCCAAAAAATTGGCATTTTTTCTTAAGGTCAAAATTTTCAAGTCAAAGTTTGTTCGGCTCTCGTTGTCGCAAATTTTGGAATTTAGGAAATCTGTTTCCGGATTCAAATAGAAGACACCTCCACCTTTAATTTAAGGTGGAACTTGTCACTTAACAAGTGGGGGTGAGAGTGGGAAAATTGTCCAAAAAATTGGCATTTTTTCTTAAGGTCAAAATTTTCAAGTCAAAGTTTGTTTGGCTCTCGTTGTCGCAAATTTTGGAATTTAGGAAATCTGTTTCCAGATTCAAATAGAAGACACCTCCACCTTTAATTTAAGGTGGAACTTGTCACTTAACAAGTGGGGGTGAGAGTGGGAAAATTGTCCAAAAAATTGGCATTTTTTCTTAAGGTCAAAATTTTCAAGTCAAAGTTTGTTTGACTCTCGTTGTCGCAAATTTTGGAATTTAGGAAATCTGTTTCCGGATTCAAATAGAAGACACCTCCACCTTTAATTTAAGGTGGAACTTGTCACTTAACAAGTGGGGGTGAGAGTGGGAAAATTGTCCAAAAAATTGGCATTTTTTCTTAAGGTCAAAATTTTCAAGTCAAAGTTTGTTTGGCTCTCGTTGTCGCAAATTTTGGAATTTAGAAAATCTGTTTCCGGATTCAAATAGAAGACACCTCCACCTTTAATTTAAGGTGGAACTTTTCACTTAACAAGTGGGGGTGAGAGTGGGAAAATTGTCCAAAAAATTGGCATTTTTTCTTAAGGTCAAAATTTTC
Organism: Beris chalybata; assembly: GCA_949128065.1. Classification (NCBI taxonomy): domain Eukaryota; kingdom Metazoa; phylum Arthropoda; class Insecta; order Diptera; family Stratiomyidae; genus Beris; species Beris chalybata. Next base: position 7,898,185 of record OX421898.1, read on the forward strand.
AAGTCAAAGTTTGTTCGGCTCTCGTTGTCGCAAATTTTGGAATTTAGGAAATCTGTTTCCGGATTCAAATAGAAGACACCTCCACCTTTAATTTAAGGTGGAACTTGTCACTTAACAAGTGGGGGTGAGAGTGGGAAAATTGTCCAAAAAATTGGCATTTTTTCTTAAGGTCAAAATTTTCAAGTCAAAGTTTGTTCGGCTCTCGTTGTCGCAAATTTTGGAATTTAGGAAATCTGTTTCCGGATTCAAATAGAAGACACCTCCACCTTTAATTTAAGGTGGAACTTGTCACTTAACAAGTGGGGGTGAGAGTGGGAAAATTGTCCAAAAAATTGGCATTTTTTCTTAAGGTCAAAATTTTCAAGTCAAAGTTTGTTTGGCTCTCGTTGTCGCAAATTTTGGAATTTAGGAAATCTGTTTCCGGATTCAAATAGAAGACACCTCCACCTTTAATTTAAGGTGGAACTTGTCACTTAACAAGTGGGGGTGAGAGTGGGAAAATTGCCCAAAAAATTGGCATTTTGTCTTAAGGTCAAAATTTTCAAGTCAAAGTTTGTTTGGCTCTCGTTGTCGCAAATTTTGAAATTTAGGAAATTTGTTTCCAGATTCAAATAGAAGACACCTCCACCTTTAATTTAAGGTGGAACTTGTCACTTAACAAGTGGGGGTGAGAGTGGGAAAATTGTCCAAAAAATTGGCATTTTTTCTTAAGGTCAAAATTTTCAAGTCAAAGTTTGTTTGGCTCTCGTTGTCGCAAATTTTGGAATTTAGGAAATCTGTTTCCGGATTCAAATAGAAGACACCTCCACCTTTAATTTAAGGTGGAACTTGTCACTTAACAAGTGGGGGTGAGAGTGGGAAAATTGTCCAAAAAATTGGCATTTTTTCTTAAGGTCAAAATTTTCAAGTCAAAGTTTGTTTGGCTCTCGTTGTCGCAAATTTTGGAATTTAGGAAATCTGTTTCCGGATTCAAATAGAAGACACCTCCACCTTTAATTTAAGGTGGAACTTGTCACTTAACAAGTGGGGGTGAGAGTGGGAAAATTGTCCAAAAAATTGGCATTTTTTCTTAAGGTCAAAATTTTCAAGTCAAAGTTTGTTTGGCTCTCGTTGTCGCAAATTTTGGAATTTAGGAAATCTGTTTCCGGATTCAAATAGAAGACACCTCCACCTTTAATTTAAGGTGGAACTTGTCACTTAACAAGTGGGGGTGAGAGTGGGAAAATTGTCCAAAAAATTGGCATTTTTTCTTAAGGTCAAAATTTTCAAGTCAAAGTTTGTTTGGCTCTCGTTGTCGCAAATTTTGGAATTTAGGAAATCTGTTTCCGGATTCAAATAGAAGACACCTCCACCTTTAATTTAAGGTGGAACTTGTCACTTAACAAGTGGGGGTGAGAGTGGAAAAATTGTCCAAAAAATTGGCATTTTTTCTTAAGGTCAAAATTTTCAAGTCAAAGTTTGTTTGGCTCTCGTTGTCGCAAATTTTGGAATTTAGGAAATCTGTTTCCGGATTCAAATAGAAGACACCTCCACCTTTAATTTAAGGTGGAACTTGTCACTTAACAAGTGGGGGTGAGAGTGGGAAAATTGTCCAAAAAATTGGCATTTTTTCTTAAGGTCAAAATTTTCAAGTCAAAGTTTGTTTGGCTCTCGTTGTCGCAAATTTTGGAATTTAGGAAATCTGTTTCCGGATTCAAATAGAAGACACCTCCACCTTTAATTTAAGGTGGAACTTGTCACTTAACAAGTGGGGGTGAGAGTGGGAAAATTGTCCAAAAAATTGGCATTTTTTCTTAAGGTCAAAATTTTCAAGTCAAAGTTTGTTCGGCTCTCGTTGTCGCAAATTTTGGAATTTAGGAAATCTGTTTCCGGATTCAAATAGAAGACACCTCCACCTTTAATTTAAGGTGGAACTTGTCACTTAACAAGTGGGGGTGAGAGTGGGAAAATTGTCCAAAAAATTGGCATTTTTTCTTAAGGTCAAAATTTTCAAGTCAAAGTTTGTTTGGCTCTCGTTGTCGCAAATTTTGGAATTTAGGAAATCTGTTTCCAGATTCAAATAGAAGACACCTCCACCTTTAATTTAAGGTGGAACTTGTCACTTAACAAGTGGGGGTGAGAGTGGGAAAATTGTCCAAAAAATTGGCATTTTTTCTTAAGGTCAAAATTTTCAAGTCAAAGTTTGTTTGACTCTCGTTGTCGCAAATTTTGGAATTTAGGAAATCTGTTTCCGGATTCAAATAGAAGACACCTCCACCTTTAATTTAAGGTGGAACTTGTCACTTAACAAGTGGGGGTGAGAGTGGGAAAATTGTCCAAAAAATTGGCATTTTTTCTTAAGGTCAAAATTTTCAAGTCAAAGTTTGTTTGGCTCTCGTTGTCGCAAATTTTGGAATTTAGAAAATCTGTTTCCGGATTCAAATAGAAGACACCTCCACCTTTAATTTAAGGTGGAACTTTTCACTTAACAAGTGGGGGTGAGAGTGGGAAAATTGTCCAAAAAATTGGCATTTTTTCTTAAGGTCAAAATTTTCAAGTCAAAGTTTGTTCGGCTCTCGTTGTCGCAAATTTTGGAATTTAGGAAATCTGTTTCCGGATTCAAATAGAAGACACCTCCACCTTTAATTTAAGGTGGAACTTGTCACTTAACAAGTGGGGGTGAGAGTGGGAAAATTGTCCAAAAAATTGGCATTTTTTCTTAAGGTCAAAATTTTCAAGTCAAAGTTTGTTTGGCTCTCGTTGTCGCAAATTTTGGAATTTAGGAAATCTGTTTCCGGATTCAAATAGAAGACACCTCCACCTTTAATTTAAGGTGGAACTTGTCACTTAACAAGTGGGGGTGAGAGTGGGAAAATTGCCCAAAAAATTGGCATTTTGTCTTAAGGTCAAAATTTTCAAGTCAAAGTTTGTTTGGCTCTCGTTGTCGCAAATTTTGGAATTTAGGAAATCTGTTTCCAGATTCAAATAGAAGACACCTCCACCTTTAATTTAAGGTGGAACTTGTCACTTAACAAGTGGGGGTGAGAGTGGGAAAATTGTCCAAAAAATTGGCATTTTTTCTTAAGGTCAAAATTTTCAAGTCAAAGTTTGTTTGGCTCTCGTTGTCGCAAATTTTGGAATTTAGGAAATCTGTTTCCGGATTCAAATAGAAGACACCTCCACCTTTAATTTAAGGTGGAACTTGTCACTTAACAAGTGGGGGTGAGAGTGGGAAAATTGTCCAAAAAATTGGCATTTTTTCTTAAGGTCAAAATTTTCAAGTCAAAGTTTGTTTGGCTCTCGTTGTCGCAAATTTTGGAATTTAGGAAATCTGTTTCCGGATTCAAATAGAAGACACCTCCACCTTTAATTTAAGGTGGAACTTGTCACTTAACAAGTGGGGGTGAGAGTGGGAAAATTGTCCAAAAAATTGGCATTTTTTCTTAAGGTCAAAATTTTCAAGTCAAAGTTTGTTTGGCTCTCGTTGTCGCAAATTTTGGAATTTAGGAAATCTGTTTCCGGATTCAAATAGAAGACACCTCCACCTTTAATTTAAGGTGGAACTTGTCACTTAACAAGTGGGGGTGAGAGTGGGAAAATTGTCCAAAAAATTGGCATTTTTTCTTAAGGTCAAAATTTTCAAGTCAAAGTTTGTTTGGCTCTCGTTGTCGCAAATTTTGGAATTTAGGAAATCTGTTTCCGGATTCAAATAGAAGACACCTCCACCTTTAATTTAAGGTGGAACTTGTCACTTAACAAGTGGGGGTGAGAGTGGAAAAATTGTCCAAAAAATTGGCATTTTTTCTTAAGGTCAAAATTTTCAAGTCAAAGTTTGTTTGGCTCTCGTTGTCGCAAATTTTGGAATTTAGGAAATCTGTTTCCGGATTCAAATAGAAGACACCTCCACCTTTAATTTAAGGTGGAACTTGTCACTTAACAAGTGGGGGTGAGAGTGGGAAAATTGTCCAAAAAATTGGCATTTTTTCTTAAGGTCAAAATTTTCAAGTCAAAGTTTGTTTGGCTCTCGTTGTCGCAAATTTTGGAATTTAGGAAATCTGTTTCCGGATTCAAATAGAAGACACCTCCACCTTTAATTTAAGGTGGAACTTGTCACTTAACAAGTGGGGGTGAGAGTGGGAAAATTGTCCAAAAAATTGGCATTTTTTCTTAAGGTCAAAATTTTCAAGTCAAAGTTTGTTCGGCTCTCGTTGTCGCAAATTTTGGAATTTAGGAAATCTGTTTCCGGATTCAAATAGAAGACACCTCCACCTTTAATTTAAGGTGGAACTTGTCACTTAACAAGTGGGGGTGAGAGTGGGAAAATTGTCCAAAAAATTGGCATTTTTTCTTAAGGTCAAAATTTTCAAGTCAAAGTTTGTTTGGCTCTCGTTGTCGCAAATTTTGGAATTTAGGAAATCTGTTTCCAGATTCAAATAGAAGACACCTCCACCTTTAATTTAAGGTGGAACTTGTCACTTAACAAGTGGGGGTGAGAGTGGGAAAATTGTCCAAAAAATTGGCATTTTTTCTTAAGGTCAAAATTTTCAAGTCAAAGTTTGTTTGACTCTCGTTGTCGCAAATTTTGGAATTTAGGAAATCTGTTTCCGGATTCAAATAGAAGACACCTCCACCTTTAATTTAAGGTGGAACTTGTCACTTAACAAGTGGGGGTGAGAGTGGGAAAATTGTCCAAAAAATTGGCATTTTTTCTTAAGGTCAAAATTTTCAAGTCAAAGTTTGTTTGGCTCTCGTTGTCGCAAATTTTGGAATTTAGGAAATCTGTTTCCGGATTCAAATAGAAGACACCTCCACCTTTAATTTAAGGTGGAACTTTTCACTTAACAAGTGGGGGTGAGAGTGGGAAAATTGTCCAAAAAATTGGCATTTTTTCTTAAGGTCAAAATTTTCAAGTCAAAGTTTGTTCGGCTCTCGTTGTCGCAAATTTTGGAATTTAGGAAATCTGTTTCCGGATTCAAATAGAAGACACCTCCACCTTTAATTTAAGGTGGAACTTGTCACTTAACAAGTGGGGGTGAGAGTGGGAAAATTGTCCAAAAAATTGGCATTTTTTCTTAAGGTCAAAATTTTCAAGTCAAAGTTTGTTTGGCTCTCGTTGTCGCAAATTTTGGAATTTAGGAAATCTGTTTCCAGATTCAAATAGAAGACACCTCCACCTTTAATTTAAGGTGGAACTTGTCACTTAACAAGTGGGGGTGAGAGTGGGAAAATTGTCCAAAAAATTGGCATTTTTTCTTAAGGTCAAAATTTTCAAGTCAAAGTTTGTTTGACTCTCGTTGTCGCAAATTTTGGAATTTAGGAAATTTGTTTCCGGATTCAAATAGAAGACACCTCCACCTTTAATTTAAGGTGGAACTTGTCACTTAACAAGTGGGGGTGAGAGTGGGAAAATTGTCCAAAAAATTGGCATTTTTTCTTAAGGTCAAAATTTTCAAGTCAAAGTTTGTTTGGCTCTCGTTGTCGCAAATTTTGGAATTTAGGAAATCTGTTTCCGAATTCAAATAGAAGACCCCTCCACCTTTAATTTAAGGTGGAACTTGTCACTTAACAAGTGGGGGTGAGAGTGGGAAAATTGTCCAAAAAATTGGCATTTTTTCTTAAGGTCAAAATTTTCAAGTCAAAGTTTGTTTGGCTCTCGTTGTCGCAAATTTTGGAATTTAGGAAATCTGTTTCCAGATTCAAATAGAAGACACCTCCACCTTTAATTTAAGGTGGAACTTGTCACTTAACAAGTGGGGGTGAGAGTGGGAAAATTGTCCAAAAAATTGGCATCTTTTCTTAAGGTCAAAATTTTCAAGTCAAAGTTTGTTTGGCTCTCGTTGTCGCAAATTTTGGAATTTAGGAAATTTGTTTCCGGATTCAAATAGAAGACACCTCCACCTTTAATTTAAGGTGGAACTTGTCACTTAACAAGTGGGGGTGAGAGTGGGAAAAAATTGGCATTTTTTCTTAAGGTCAAAATTTTCAAGTCAAAGTTTGTTTGGCTCTCGTTGTCGCAAATTTTGGAATTTAGGAAATCTGTTTCCGGATTCAAATAGAAGACACCTCCACCTTTAATTTAAGGTGGAACTTGTCACTTAACAAGTGGGGGTGAGAGTGGGAAAATTGTCCAAAAAATTGGCATTTTTTCTTAAGGTCAAAATTTTCAAGTCAAAGTTTGTTTGGCTCTCGTTGTCGCAAATTTTGGAATTTAGGAAATCTGTTTCCGGATTCAAATAGAAGACACCTCCACCTTTAATTTAAGGTGGAACTTGTCACTTAACAAGTGGGGGTGAGAGTGGGAAAATTGTCCAAAAAATTGGCATTTTTTCTTAAGGTCAAAATTTTCAAGTCAAAGTTTGTTTGGCTCTCGTTGTCGCAAATTTTGGAATTTAGGAAATCTGTTTCCGGATTCAAATAGAAGACACCTCCACCTTTAATTTAAGGTGGAACTTGTCACTTAACAAGTGGGGGTGAGAGTGGGAAAATTGTCCAAAAAATTGGCATTTTTTCTTAAGGTCAAAATTTTCAAGTCAAAGTTTGTTTGGCTCTCGTTGTCGCAAATTTTGGAATTTAGAAAATCTGTTTCCAGATTCAAATAGAAGACACCTCCACCTTTAATTTAAGGTGGAACTTGTCACTTAACAAGTGGGGGTGAGAGTGGGAAAATTGTCCAAAAAATTGGCATTTTTTCTTAAGGTCAAAATTTTCAAGTCAAAGTTTGTTTGGCTCTCGTTGTCGCAAATTTTGGAATTTAGGAAATCTGTTTCCAGATTCAAATAGAAGACACCTCCACCTTTAATTTAAGGTGGAACTTGTCACTTAACAAGTGGGGGTGAGAGTGGGAAAATTGTCCAAAAAATTGGCATTTTTTCTTAAGGTCAAAATTTTCAAGTCAAAGTTTGTTTGACTCTCGTTGTCGCAAATTTTGGAATTTAGGAAATCTGTTTCCGGATTCAAATAGAAGACACCTCCACCTTTAATTTAAGGTGGAACTTGTCACTTAACAAGTGGGGGTGAGAGTGGGAAAATTGTCCAAAAAATTGGCATTTTTTCTTAAGGTCAAAATTTTCAAGTCAAAGTTTGTTTGGCTCTCGTTGTCGCAAATTTTGGAATTTAGGAAATCTGTTTCCGGATTCAAATAGAAGACACCTCCACCTTTAATTTAAGGTGGAACTTTTCACTTAACAAGTGGGGGTGAGAGTGGGAAAATTGTCCAAAAAATTGGCATTTTTTCTTAAGGTCAAAATTTTCAAGTCAAAGTTTGTTCGGCTCTCGTTGTCGCAAATTTTGGAATTTAGGAAATCTGTTTCCGGATTCAAATAGAAGACACCTCCACCTTTAATTTAAGGTGGAACTTGTCACTTAACAAGTGGGGGTGAGAGTGGGAAAATTGTCCAAAAAATTGGCATTTTTTCTTAAGGTCAAAATTTTCAAGTCAAAGTTTGTTTGGCTCTCGTTGTCGCAAATTTTGGAATTTAGGAAATCTGTTTCCAGATTCAAATAGAAGACACCTCCACCTTTAATTTAAGGTGGAACTTGTCACTTAACAAGTGGGGGTGAGAGTGGGAAAATTGTCCAAAAAATTGGCATTTTTTCTTAAGGTCAAAATTTTCAAGTCAAAGTTTGTTTGACTCTCGTTGTCGCAAATTTTGGAATTTAGGAAATTTGTTTCCGGATTCAAATAGAAGACACCTCCACCTTTAATTTAAGGTGGAACTTGTCACTTAACAAGTGGGGGTGAGAGTGGGAAAATTGTCCAAAAAATTGGCATTTTTTCTTAAGGTCAAAATTTTCAAGTCAAAGTTTGTTTGGCTCTCGTTGTCGCAAATTTTGGAATTTAGGAAATCTGTTTCCGAATTCAAATAGAAGACCCCTCCACCTTTAATTTAAGGTGGAACTTGTCACTTAACAAGTGGGGGTGAGAGTGGGAAAATTGTCCAAAAAATTGGCATTTTTTCTTAAGGTCAAAATTTTCAAGTCAAAGTTTGTTTGGCTCTCGTTGTCGCAAATTTTGGAATTTAGGAAATCTGTTTCCGGATTCAAATAGAAGACACCTCCACCTTTAATTTAAGGTGGAACTTGTCACTTAACAAGTGGGGGTGAGAGTGGGAAAATTGTCCAAAAAATTGGCATCTTTTCTTAAGGTCAAAATTTTCAAGTCAAAGTTTGTTTGGCTCTCGTTGTCGCAAATTTTGGAATTTAGGAAATTTGTTTCCGGATTCAAATAGAAGACACCTCCACCTTTAATTTAAGGTGGAACTTGTCACTTAACAAGTGGGGGTGAGAGTGGGAAAAAATTGGCATTTTTTCTTAAGGTCAAAATTTTCAAGTCAAAGTTTGTTTGGCTCTCGTTGTCGCAAATTTTGGAATTTAGGAAATCTGTTTCCGGATTCAAATAGAAGACACCTCCACCTTTAATTTAAGGTGGAACTTGTCACTTAACAAGTGGGGGTGAGAGTGGGAAAATTGTCCAAAAAATTGGCATTTTTTCTTAAGGTCAAAATTTTCAAGTCAAAGTTTGTTTGGCTCTCGTTGTCGCAAATTTTGGAATTTAGGAAATCTGTTTCCAGATTCAAATAGAAGACACCTCCACCTTTAATTTAAGGTGGAACTTGTCACTTAACAAGTGGGGGTGAGAGTGGGAAAATTGTCCAAAAAATTGGCATTTTTTCTTAGGGTCAAAATTTTCAAGTCAAAGTTTGTTTGGCTCTCGTTGTCGCCAATTTTGGAATTTAGGAAATCTGTTTCCGGGTTCAAATAGAAGACACCTCCACCTTTAATTTAAGGTGGAACTTGTCACTTAACAAGTGGGGGTGAGAGTGGGAAAATTGTCCAAAAAATTGGCATTTTTTCTTAAGGTCAAAATTTTCAAGTCAAAGTTTGTTTGGCTCTCGTTGTCGCAAATTTTGGAATTTAGGAAATCTGTTTCCAGATTCAAATAGAAGACACCTCCACCTTTAATTTAAGGTGGAACTTGTCACTTAACAAGTGGGGGTGAGAGTGGGAAAATTGTCCCAAAAATTGGCCTTTTTTTCTTAAGGTCGAAATTTTCAAGTCAAAGTTTGTTTGGCTCTCGTTGTCGCAAATTTTGGAATTTAGGAAATCTGTTTCCGGATTCAAATAGAAGACACCTCCACCTTTAATTTAAGGTGGAACTTGTCACTTAACAAGTGGGGGTGAGAGTGGGAAAATTGTCCAAAAAATTGGCATTTTTTCTTAAGGTCAAAATTTTCAAGTCAAAGTTTGTTTGGCTCTCGTTGTCGCAAATTTTGGAATTTAGGAAATCTGTTTCCGGATTCAAATAGAAGACACCTCCACCTTTAATTTAAGGTGGAACTTGTCACTTAACAAGTGGGGGTGAGAGTGGGAAAATTGTCCAAAAAATTGGCATTTTTTCTTAAGGTCAAAATTTTCAAGTCAAAGTTTGTTTGGCTCTCGTTGTCGCAAATTTTGGAATTTAGGAAATCTGTTTCCGGATTCAAATAGAAGACACCTCCACCTTTAATTTAAGGTGGATTTTGTCACTTAACAAGTGGGGGTGAGAGTGGGAAAATTGTCCAAAAAATTGGCATTTTTTCTTAAGGTCAAAATTTTCAAGTCAAAGTTTGTTTGGCTCTCGTTGTCGCAAATTTTGGAATTTAGGAAATCTGTTTCCGGATTCAAATAGAAGACACCTCCACCTTTAATTTAAGGTGGAACTTGTCACTTAACAAGTGGGGGTGAGAGTGGGAAAATTGTCCAAAAAATTGGCATTTTTTCTTAAGGTCAAAATTTTCAAGTCAAAGTTTGTTTGGCTCTCGTTGTCGCAAATTTTGGAATTTAGGAAATCTGTTTCCGGATTCAAATAGAAGACACCTCCACCTTTAATTTAAGGTGGAACTTGTCACTTAACAAGTGGGGGTGAGAGTGGGAAAATTGTCCAAAAAATTGGCATTTTTTCTTAAGGTCAAAATTTTCAAGTCAAAGTTTGTTTGGCTCTCGTTGTCGCAAATTTTGGAATTTAGGAAATCTGTTTCCGGATTCAAATAGAAGACACCTCCACCTTTAATTTAAGGTGGAACTTGTCACTTAACAAGTGGGGGTGAGAGTGGGAAAATTGTCCAAAAAATTGGCATTTTTTCTTAAGGTCAAAATTTTCAAGTCAAAGTTTGTTTGGCTCTCGTTGTCGCAAATTTTGGAATTTAGGAAATCTGTTTCCGGATTCAAATAGAAGACACCTCCACCTTTAATTTAAGGTGGAACTTGTCACTTAACAAGTGGGGGTGAGAGTGGGAAAATTGTCCAAAAAATTGGCATTTTTTCTTAAGGTCAAAATTTTCAAGTCAAAGTTTGTTTGGCTCTCGTTGTCGCAAATTTTGGAATTTAGGAAATCTGTTTCCGGATTCAAATAGAAGACACCTCCACCTTTAATTTAAGGTGGAACTTGTCACTTAACAAGTGGGGGTGAGAGTGGGAAAATTGTCCAAAAAATTGGCATTTTTTCTAAGGGTCAAAATTGTCAAGTCAAAGTTTGTTTGGCTCTCGTTGTCGCAAATTTTGGAATTTAGGAAATCTGTTTCCGGATTCAAATAGAAGACACCTCCACCTTTAATTTAAGGTGGAACTTGTCACTTAACAAGTGGGGGTGAGAGTGGGAAAATTGTCCAAAAAATTGGCATTTTTTCTTAAGGTCAAAATTTTCAAGTCAAAGTTTGTTTGGCTCTCGTTGTCGCAAATTTTGGAATTTAGAAAATCTGTTTCCAGATTCAAATAGAAGACACCACCACCTTTAATTTAAGGTGGAACTTGTCACTTAACAAGTGGGGGTGAGAGTGGGAAAATTGTCCAAAAAATTGGCATTTTTTCTTAAGGTCAAAATTTTCAAGTCAAAGTTTGTTTGGCTCTCGTTGTCGCAAATTTTGGAATTTAGGAAATCTGTTTCCAGATTCAAATAGAAGACACCTCCACCTTTAATTTAAGGTGGAACTTGTCACTTAACAAGTGGGGGTGAGAGTGGGAAAATTGTCCAAAAAATTGGCATTTTTTCTTAGGGTCAAAATTTTCAAGTCAAAGTTTGTTTGGCTCTCGTTGTCGCCAATTTTGGAATTTAGGAAATCTGTTTCCGGGTTCAAATAGAAGACACCTCCACCTTTAATTTAAGGTGGAACTTGTCACTTAACAAGTGGGGGTGAGAGTGGGAAAATTGTCCAAAAAATTGGCATTTTTTCTTAAGGTCAAAATTTTCAAGTCAAAGTTTGTTTGGCTCTCGTTGTCGCAAATTTTGGAATTTAGGAAATCTGTTTCCAGATTCAAATAGAAGACACCTCCACCTTTAATTTAAGGTGGAACTTGTCACTTAACAAGTGGGGGTGAGAGTGGGAAAATTGTCCCAAAAATTGGCCTTTTTTTCTTAAGGTCGAAATTTTCAAGTCAAAGTTTGTTTGGCTCTCGTTGTCGCAAATTTTGGAATTTAGGAAATCTGTTTCCGGATTCAAATAGAAGACACCTCCACCTTTAATTTAAGGTGGAACTTGTCACTTAACAAGTGGGGGTGAGAGTGGGAAAATTGTCCAAAAAATTGGCATTTTTTCTTAAGGTCAAAATTTTCAAGTCAAAGTTTGTTTGGCTCTCGTTGTCGCAAATTTTGGAATTTAGAAAATCTGTTTCCAGATTCAAATAGAAGACACCTCCACCTTTAATTTAAGGTGGAACTTGTCACTTAACAAGTGGGGGTGAGAGTGGGAAAATTGTCCAAAAAATTGGCATTTTTTCTTAAGGTCAAAATTTTCAAGTCAAAGTTTGTTTGGCTCTCGTTGTCGCAAATTTTGGAATTTAGGAAATCTGTTTCCGGATTCAAATAGAAGACACCTCCACCTTTAATTTAAGGTGGAACTTGTCACTTAACAAGTGGGGGTGAGAGTGGGAAAATTGTCCCAAAAATTGGCATTTTTTCTTAAGGTCAAAATTTTCAAGTCAAAGTTTGTTTGGCTCTCGTTGTCGCAAATTTTGGAATTTAGGAAATCTGTTTCCGGATTCAAATAGAAGACACCTCCACCTTTAATTTAAGGTGGAACTTGTCACTTAACAAGTGGGGGTGAGAGTGGGAAAATTGTCCAAAAAATTGGCATTTTTTCTTAAGGTCAAAATTTTCAAGTCAAAGTTTGTTTGGCTCTCGTTGTCGCAAATTTTGGAATTTAGGAAATCTGTTTCCGGATTCAAATAGAAGACACCTCCACCTTTAATTTAAGGTGGAACTTGTCACTTAACAAGTGGGGGTGAGAGTGGGAAAATTGTCCAAAAAATTGGCATTTTTTCTTAAGGTCAAAATTTTCAAGTCAAAGTTTGTTTGGCTCTCGTTGTCGCAAATTTTGGAATTTAGGAAATCTGTTTCCGGATTCAAATAGAAGACACCTCCACCTTTAATTTAAGGTGGAACTTGTCACTTAACAAGTGGGGGTGAGAGTGGGAAAATTGTCCAAAAAATTGGCATTTTTTCTTAAGGTCAAAATTTTCAAGTCAAAGTTTGTTTGACTCTCGTTGTCGCAAATTTTGGAATTTAGGAAATCTGTTTCCAGATTCAAATAGAAGACACCTCCACCTTTAATTTAAGGTGGAACTTGTCACTTAACAAGTGGGGGTGAGAGTGGGAAAATTGTCCAAAAAATTGGCATTTTTTCTTAAGGTCAAAATTTTCAAGTCAAAGTTTGTTTGGCTCTCGTTGTCGCAAATTTTGGAATTTAGGAAATCTGTTTCCGGATTCAAATAGAAGACACCTCCACCTTTAATTTAAGGTGGAACTTGTCACTTAACAAGTGGGGGTGAGAGTGGGAAAATTGTCCAAAAAATTGGCATTTTTTCTAAGGGTCAAAATTGTCAAGTCAAAGTTTGTTTGGCTCTCGTTGTCGCAAATTTTGGAATTTAGGAAATCTGTTTCCGGATTCAAATAGAAGACACCTCCACCTTTAATTTAAGGTGGAACTTGTCACTTAACAAGTGGGGGTGAGAGTGGGAAAATTGTCCAAAAAATTGGCATCTTTTCTTAAGGTCAAAATTTTCAAGTCAAAGTTTGTTTGGCTCTCGTTGTCGCAAATTTTGGAATTTAGGAAATTTGTTTCCGGATTCAAATAGAAGACACCTCCACCTTTAATTTAAGGTGGAACTTGTCACTTAACAAGTGGGGGTGAGAGTGGGAAAATTGTCCAAAAAATTGGCATTTTTTCTTAAGGTCAAAATTTTCAAGTCAAAGTTTGTTTGGCTCTCGTTGTCGCAAATTTTGGAATTTAGGAAATCTGTTTCCAGGTTCAAATAGAAGACACCTCCACCTTTAATTTAAGGTGGAACTTGTCACTTAACAAGTGGGGGTGAGAGTGGGAAAATTGTCCAAAAAATTGGCATTTTTTCTTAAGGTCAAAATTTTCAAGTCAAAGTTTGTTTGGCTCTCGTTGTCGCAAATTTTGGAATTTAGGAAATCTGTTTCCAGGTTCAAATAGAAGACACCTCCACCTTTAATTTAAGGTGGAACTTGTCACTTAACAAGTGGGGGTGAGAGTGGGAAAATTGTCCAAAAAATTGGCATTTTTTCTTAAGGTCAAAATTTTCAAGTCAAAGTTTGTTTGGCTCTCGTTGTCGCAAATTTTGGAATTTAGGAAATCTGTTTCCGGATTCAAATAGAAGACACCTCCACCTTTAATTTAAGGTGGAACTTGTCACTTAACAAGTGGGGGTGAGAGTGGGAAAATTGCCCAAAAAATTGGCATTTTGTCTTAAGGTCAAAATTTTTAAGTCAAAGTTTGTTTGGCTCTCGTTGTCGCAAATTTTGGAATTTAGGAAATCTGTTTCCGGATTCAAATAGAAGACACCTTCACCTTTAATTTAAGGTGGAACTTGTCACTTAACAAGTGGGGGTGAGAGTGGGAAAATTGTCCAAAAAATTGGCATTTTTTCTTAAGGTCAAAATTTTCAAGTCAAAGTTTGTTTGGCTCTCGTTGTCGCAAATTTTGGAATTTAGGAAATCTGTTTCCGGATTCAAATAGAAGACACCTCCACCTTTAATTTAAGGTGGAACTTGTCACTTAACAAGTGGGGGTGAGAGTGGGAAAATTGTCCAAAAAATTGGCATCTTTTCTTAAGGTCAAAATTTTCAAGTCAAAGTTTGTTTGGCTCTCGTTGTCGCAAATTTTGGAATTTAGGAAATTTGTTTCCGGATTCAAATAGAAGACACCTCCACCTTTAATTTAAGGTGGAACTTGTCACTTAACAAGTGGGGGTGAGAGTGGGAAAATTGTCCAAAAAATTGGCATTTTTTCTTAAGGTCAAAATTTTCAAGTCAAAGTTTGTTTGGCTCTCGTTGTCGCAAATTTTGGAATTTAGGAAATCTGTTTCCGGATTCAAATAGAAGACACCTCCACCTTTAATTTAAGGTGGAACTTGTCACTTAACAAGTGGGGGTGAGAGTGGGAAAATTGTCCAAAAAATTGGCATTTTTTCTTAGGGTCAAAATTTTCAAGTCAAAGTTTGTTTGGCTCTCGTTGTCGCCAATTTTGGAATTTAGGAAATCTGTTTCCGGGTTCAAATAGAAGACACCTCCACCTTTAATTTAAGGTGGAACTTGTCACTTAACAAGTGGGGGTGAGAGTGGGAAAATTGTCCAAAAAATTGGCATTTTTTCTTAAGGTCAAAATTTTCAAGTCAAAGTTTGTTTGGCTCTCGTTGTCGCAAATTTTGGAATTTAGGAAATCTGTTTCCAGATTCAAATAGAAGACACCTCCACCTTTAATTTAAGGTGGAACTTGTCACTTAACAAGTGGGGGTGAGAGTGGGAAAATTGTCCCAAAAATTGGCCTTTTTTTCTTAAGGTCGAAATTTTCAAGTCAAAGTTTGTTTGGCTCTCGTTGTCGCAAATTTTGGAATTTAGGAAATCTGTTTCCGGATTCAAATAGAAGACACCTCCACCTTTAATTTAAGGTGGAACTTGTCACTTAACAAGTGGGGGTGAGAGTGGGAAAATTGTCCAAAAAATTGGCATTTTTTCTTAAGGTCAAAATTTTCAAGTCAAAGTTTGTTTGGCTCTCGTTGTCGCAAATTTTGGAATTTAGAAAATCTGTTTCCAGATTCAAATAGAAGACACCTCCACCTTTAATTTAAGGTGGAACTTGTCACTTAACAAGTGGGGGTGAGAGTGGGAAAATTGTCCAAAAAATTGGCATTTTTTCTTAAGGTCAAAATTTTCAAGTCAAAGTTTGTTTGGCTCTCGTTGTCGCAAATTTTGGAATTTAGGAAATCTGTTTCCGGATTCAAATAGAAGACACCTCCACCTTTAATTTAAGGTGGAACTTGTCACTTAACAAGTGGGGGTGAGAGTGGGAAAATTGTCCCAAAAATTGGCATTTTTTCTTAAGGTCAAAATTTTCAAGTCAAAGTTTGTTTGGCTCTCGTTGTCGCAAATTTTGGAATTTAGGAAATCTGTTTCCGGATTCAAATAGAAGACACCTCCACCTTTAATTTAAGGTGGAACTTGTCACTTAACAAGTGGGGGTGAGAGTGGGAAAATTGTCCAAAAAATTGGCATTTTTTCTTAAGGTCAAAATTTTCAAGTCAAAGTTTGTTTGGCTCTCGTTGTCGCAAATTTTGGAATTTAGGAAATCTGTTTCCGGATTCAAATAGAAGACACCTCCACCTTTAATTTAAGGTGGAACTTGTCACTTAACAAGGGGGGGTGAGAGTGGGAAAATTGTCCAAAAAATTGGCATTTTTTCTTAAGGTCAAAATTTTCAAGTCAAAGTTTGTTTGGCTCTCGTTGTCGCAAATTTTGGAATTTAGGAAATCTGTTTCCGGATTCAAATAGAAGACACCTCCACCTTTAATTTAAGGTGGAACTTGTCACTTAACAAGTGGGGGTGAGAGTGGGAAAATTGTCCAAAAAATTGGCATTTTTTCTTAAGGTCAAAATTTTCAAGTCAAAGTTTGTTTGACTATCGTTGTCGCAAATTTTGGAATTTAGGAAATCTGTTTCCAGATTTAAATAGAAGACACCTCCACCTTTAATTTAAGGTGGAACTTGTCACTTAACAAGTGGGGGTGAGAGTGGGAAAATTGTCCAAAAAATTGGCATTTTTTCTTAAGGTCAAAATTTTCAAGTCAAAGTTTGTTTGGCTCTCGTTGTCGCAAATTTTGGAATTTAGGAAATCTGTTTCCGGATTCAAATAGAAGACACCTCCACCTTTAATTTAAGGTGGAACTTGTCACTTAACAAGTGGGGGTGAGAGTGGGAAAATTGTCCAAAAAATTGGCATTTTTTCTAAGGGTCAAAATTGTCAAGTCAAAGTTTGTTTGGCTCTCGTTGTCGCAAATTTTGGAATTTAGGAAATCTGTTTCCGGATTCAAATAGAAGACACCTCCACCTTTAATTTAAGGTGGAACTTGTCACTTAACAAGTGGGGGTGAGAGTGGGAAAATTGTCCAAAAAATTGGCATCTTTTCTTAAGGTCAAAATTTTCAAGTCAAAGTTTGTTTGGCTCTCGTTGTCGCAAATTTTGGAATTTAGGAAATTTGTTTCCGGATTCAAATAGAAGACACCTCCACCTTTAATTTAAGGTGGAACTTGTCACTTAACAAGTGGGGGTGAGAGTGGGAAAATTGTCCAAAAAATTGGCATTTTTTCTTAAGGTCAAAATTTTCAAGTCAAAGTTTGTTTGGCTCTCGTTGTCGCAAATTTTGGAATTTAGGAAATCTGTTTCCAGGTTCAAATAGAAGACACCTCCACCTTTAATTTAAGGTGGAACTTGTCACTTAACAAGTGGGGGTGAGAGTGGGAAAATTGTCCAAAAAATTGGCATTTTTTCTTAAGGTCAAAATTTTCAAGTCAAAGTTTGTTTGGCTCTCGTTGTCGCAAATTTTGGAATTTAGGAAATCTGTTTCCAGGTTCAAATAGAAGACACCTCCACCTTTAATTTAAGGTGGAACTTGTCACTTAACAAGTGGGGGTGAGAGTGGGAAAATTGTCCAAAAAATTGGCATTTTTTCTTAAGGTCAAAATTTTCAAGTCAAAGTTTGTTTGGCTCTCGTTGTCGCAAATTTTGGAATTTAGGAAATCTGTTTCCGGATTCAAATAGAAGACACCTCCACCTTTAATTTAAGGTGGAACTTGTCACTTAACAAGTGGGGGTGAGAGTGGGAAAATTGCCCAAAAAATTGGCATTTTGTCTTAAGGTCAAAATTTTTAAGTCAAAGTTTGTTTGGCTCTCGTTGTCGAAAATTTTGGAATTTAGGAAATCTGTTTCCGGATTCAAATAGAAGACACCTTCACCTTTAATTTAAGGTGGAACTTGTCACTTAACAAGTGGGGGTGAGAGTGGGAAAATTGTCCAAAAAATTGGCATTTTTTCTTAAGGTCAAAATTTTCAAGTCAAAGTTTGTTTGGCTCTCGTTGTCGCAAATTTTGGAATTTAGGAAATCTGTTTCCGGATTCAAATAGAAGACACCTCCACCTTTAATTTAAGGTGGAACTTGTCACTTAACAAGTGGGGGTGAGAGTGGGAAAATTGTCCAAAAAATTGGCATTTTTTCTTAAGGTCAAAATTTTCAAGTCAAAGTTTGTTTGACTCTCGTTGTCGCAAATTTTGGAATTTAGGAAATCTGTTTCCAGATTCAAATAGAAGACACCTCCACCTTTAATTTAAGGTGGAACTTGTCACTTAACAAGTGGGGGTGAGAGTGGGAAAATTGTCCAAAAAATTGGCATTTTTTCTTAAGGTCAAAATT
This sequence comes from Beris chalybata, assembly GCA_949128065.1. Lineage (NCBI taxonomy): Eukaryota > Metazoa > Arthropoda > Insecta > Diptera > Stratiomyidae > Beris > Beris chalybata. The sequence goes on from OX421898.1 coordinate 7,915,903, forward strand.
TTCAAGTCAAAGTTTGTTTGGCTCTCGTTGTCGCAAATTTTGGAATTTAGGAAATCTGTTTCCGGATTCAAATAGAAGACACCTCCACCTTTAATTTAAGGTGGAACTTGTCACTTAACAAGTGGGGGTGAGAGTGGGAAAATTGTCCAAAAAATTGGCATCTTTTCTTAAGGTCAAAATTTTCAAGTCAAAGTTTGTTTGGCTCTCGTTGTCGCAAATTTTGGAATTTAGGAAATTTGTTTCCGGATTCAAATAGAAGACACCTCCACCTTTAATTTAAGGTGGAACTTGTCACTTAACAAGTGGGGGTGAGAGTGGGAAAATTGCCCAAAAAATTGGCATTTTGTCTTAAGGTCAAAATTTTTAAGTCAAAGTTTGTTTGGCTCTCGTTGTCGCAAATTTTGGAATTTAGGAAATCTGTTTCCGGATTCAAATAGAAGACACCTTCACCTTTAATTTAAGGTGGAACTTGTCACTTAACAAGTGGGGGTGAGAGTGGGAAAATTGTCCAAAAAATTGGCATTTTTTCTAAGGGTCAAAATTGTCAAGTCAAAGTTTGTTTGGCTCTCGTTGTCGCAAATTTTGGAATTTAGGAAATCTGTTTCCGGATTCAAATAGAAGACACCTCCACCTTTAATTTAAGGTGGAACTTGTCACTTAACAAGTGGGGGTGAGAGTGGGAAAATTGTCCAAAAAATTGGCATCTTTTCTTAAGGTCAAAATTTTCAAGTCAAAGTTTGTTTGGCTCTCGTTGTCGCAAATTTTGGAATTTAGGAAATTTGTTTCCGGATTCAAATAGAAGACACCTCCACCTTTAATTTAAGGTGGAACTTGTCACTTAACAAGTGGGGGTGAGAGTGGGAAAATTGTCCAAAAAATTGGCATTTTTTCTTAAGGTCAAAATTTTCAAGTCAAAGTTTGTTTGGCTCTCGTTGTCGCAAATTTTGGAATTTAGGAAATCTGTTTCCAGGTTCAAATAGAAGACACCTCCACCTTTAATTTAAGGTGGAACTTGTCACTTAACAAGTGGGGGTGAGAGTGGGAAAATTGTCCAAAAAATTGGCATTTTTTCTTAAGGTCAAAATTTTCAAGTCAAAGTTTGTTTGGCTCTCGTTGTCGCAAATTTTGGAATTTAGGAAATCTGTTTCCAGGTTCAAATAGAAGACACCTCCACCTTTAATTTAAGGTGGAACTTGTCACTTAACAAGTGGGGGTGAGAGTGGGAAAATTGTCCAAAAAATTGGCATTTTGTCTTAAGGTCAAAATTTTTAAGTCAAAGTTTGTTTGGCTCTCGTTGTCGCAAATTTTGGAATTTAGGAAATCTGTTTCCGGATTCAAATAGAAGACACCTCCACCTTTAATTTAAGGTGGAACTTGTCACTTAACAAGTGGGGGTGAGAGTGGGAAAATTGCCCAAAAAATTGGCATTTTGTCTTAAGGTCAAAATTTTTAAGTCAAAGTTTGTTTGGCTCTCGTTGTCGCAAATTTTGGAATTTAGGAAATCTGTTTCCGGATTCAAATAGAAGACACCTTCACCTTTAATTTAAGGTGGAACTTGTCACTTAACAAGTGGGGGTGAGAGTGGGAAAATTGTCCAAAAAATTGGCATTTTTTCTTAAGGTCAAAATTTTCAAGTCAAAGTTTGTTTGGCTCTCGTTGTCGTAAATTTTGGAATTTAGGAAATCTGTTTCCAGATTCAAATAGAAGACACCTCCACCTTTAATTTAAGGTGGAACTTGTCACTTAACAAGTGGGGGTGAGAGTGGGAAAATTGTCCAAAAAATTGGCATTTTTTCTTAAGGTCAAAATTTTCAAGTCAAAGTTTGTTTGACTCTCGTTGTCGCAAATTTTGGAATTTAGGAAATCTGTTTCCGGATTCAAATAGAAGACACCTCCACCTTTAATTTAAGGTGGAACTTGTCACTTAACAAGTGGGGGTGAGAGTGGGAAAATTGTCCAAAAAATTGGCATTTTTTCTTAAGGTCAAAATTTTCAAGTCAAAGTTTGTTTGGCTCTCGTTGTCGCAAATTTTGGAATTTAGGAAATCTGTTTCCGGATTCAAATAGAAGACACCTCCACCTTTAATTTAAGGTGGAACTTTTCACTTAACAAGTGGGGGTGAGAGTGGGAAAATTGTCCAAAAAATTGGCATTTTTTCTTAAGGTCAAAATTTTCAAGTCAAAGTTTGTTCGGCTCTCGTTGTCGCAAATTTTGGAATTTAGGAAATCTGTTTCCGGATTCAAATAGAAGACACCTCCACCTTTAATTTAAGGTGGAACTTGTCACTTAACAAGTGGGGGTGAGAGTGGGAAAATTGTCCAAAAAATTGGCATTTTTTCTTAAGGTCAAAATTTTCAAGTCAAAGTTTGTTTGGCTCTCGTTGTCGCAAATTTTGGAATTTAGGAAATCTGTTTCCGGATTCAAATAGAAGACACCTCCACCTTTAATTTAAGGTGGAACTTGTCACTTAACAAGTGGGGGTGAGAGTGGGAAAATTGCCCAAAAAATTGGCATTTTGTCTTAAGGTCAAAATTTTCAAGTCAAAGTTTGTTTGGCTCTCGTTGTCGCAAATTTTGGAATTTAGGAAATCTGTTTCCAGATTCAAATAGAAGACACCTCCACCTTTAATTTAAGGTGGAACTTGTCACTTAACAAGTGGGGGTGAGAGTGGGAAAATTGTCCAAAAAATTGGCATTTTTTCTTAAGGTCAAAATTTTCAAGTCAAAGTTTGTTTGGCTCTCGTTGTCGCAAATTTTGGAATTTAGGAAATCTGTTTCCGGATTCAAATAGAAGACACCTCCACCTTTAATTTAAGGTGGAACTTGTCACTTAACAAGTGGGGGTGAGAGTGGGAAAATTGTCCAAAAAATTGGCATTTTTTCTTAAGGTCAAAATTTTCAAGTCAAAGTTTGTTTGGCTCTCGTTGTCGCAAATTTTGGAATTTAGGAAATCTGTTTCCGGATTCAAATAGAAGACACCTCCACCTTTAATTTAAGGTGGAACTTGTCACTTAACAAGTGGGGGTGAGAGTGGGAAAATTGTCCAAAAAATTGGCATTTTTTCTTAAGGTCAAAATTTTCAAGTCAAAGTTTGTTTGGCTCTCGTTGTCGCAAATTTTGGAATTTAGGAAATCTGTTTCCGGATTCAAATAGAAGACACCTCCACCTTTAATTTAAGGTGGAACTTGTCACTTAACAAGTGGGGGTGAGAGTGGGAAAATTGTCCAAAAAATTGGCATTTTTTCTTAAGGTCAAAATTTTCAAGTCAAAGTTTGTTTGGCTCTCGTTGTCGCAAATTTTGGAATTTAGGAAATCTGTTTCCGGATTCAAATAGAAGACACCTCCACCTTTAATTTAAGGTGGAACTTGTCACTTAACAAGTGGGGGTGAGAGTGGGAAAATTGTCCAAAAAATTGGCATTTTTTCTTAAGGTCAAAATTTTCAAGTCAAAGTTTGTTTGGCTCTCGTTGTCGCAAATTTTGGAATTTAGGAAATCTGTTTCCGGATTCAAATAGAAGACACCTCCACCTTTAATTTAAGGTGGAACTTGTCACTTAACAAGTGGGGGTGAGAGTGGGAAAATTGTCCAAAAAATTGGCATTTTTTCTAAGGGTCAAAATTGTCAAGTCAAAGTTTGTTTGGCTCTCGTTGTCGCAAATTTTGGAATTTAGGAAATCTGTTTCCGGATTCAAATAGAAGACACCTCCACCTTTAATTTAAGGTGGAACTTGTCACTTAACAAGTGGGGGTGAGAGTGGGAAAATTGTCCAAAAAATTGGCATTTTTTCTTAAGGTCAAAATTTTCAAGTCAAAGTTTGTTTGGCTCTCGTTGTCGCAAATTTTGGAATTTAGAAAATCTGTTTCCAGATTCAAATAGAAGACACCTCCACCTTTAATTTAAGGTGGAACTTGTCACTTAACAAGTGGGGGTGAGAGTGGGAAAATTGTCCAAAAAATTGGCATTTTTTCTTAAGGTCAAAATTTTCAAGTCAAAGTTTGTTTGGCTCTCGTTGTCGCAAATTTTGGAATTTAGGAAATCTGTTTCCAGATTCAAATAGAAGACACCTCCACCTTTAATTTAAGGTGGAACTTGTCACTTAACAAGTGGGGGTGAGAGTGGGAAAATTGTCCAAAAAATTGGCATTTTTTCTTAGGGTCAAAATTTTCAAGTCAAAGTTTGTTTGGCTCTCGTTGTCGCCAATTTTGGAATTTAGGAAATCTGTTTCCGGGTTCAAATAGAAGACACCTCCACCTTTAATTTAAGGTGGAACTTGTCACTTAACAAGTGGGGGTGAGAGTGGGAAAATTGTCCAAAAAATTGGCATTTTTTCTTAAGGTCAAAATTTTCAAGTCAAAGTTTGTTTGGCTCTCGTTGTCGCAAATTTTGGAATTTAGGAAATCTGTTTCCAGATTCAAATAGAAGACACCTCCACCTTTAATTTAAGGTGGAACTTGTCACTTAACAAGTGGGGGTGAGAGTGGGAAAATTGTCCCAAAAATTGGCCTTTTTTTCTTAAGGTCGAAATTTTCAAGTCAAAGTTTGTTTGGCTCTCGTTGTCGCAAATTTTGGAATTTAGGAAATCTGTTTCCGGATTCAAATAGAAGACACCTCCACCTTTAATTTAAGGTGGAACTTGTCACTTAACAAGTGGGGGTGAGAGTGGGAAAATTGTCCAAAAAATTGGCATTTTTTCTTAAGGTCAAAATTTTCAAGTCAAAGTTTGTTTGGCTCTCGTTGTCGCAAATTTTGGAATTTAGAAAATCTGTTTCCAGATTCAAATAGAAGACACCTCCACCTTTAATTTAAGGTGGAACTTGTCACTTAACAAGTGGGGGTGAGAGTGGGAAAATTGTCCAAAAAATTGGCATTTTTTCTTAGGGTCAAAATTTTCAAGTCAAAGTTTGTTTGGCTCTCGTTGTCGCAAATTTTGGAATTTAGGAAATCTGTTTCCGGGTTCAAATAGAAGACACCTCCACCTTTAATTTAAGGTGGAACTTGTCACTTAACAAGTGGGGGTGAGAGTGGGAAAATTGTCCAAAAAATTGGCATTTTTTCTAAGGGTCAAAATTGTCAAGTCAAAGTTTGTTTGGCTCTCGTTGTCGCAAATTTTGGAATTTAGGAAATCTGTTTCCGGATTCAAATAGAAGACACCTCCACCTTTAATTTAAGGTGGAACTTGTCACTTAACAAGTGGGGGTGAGAGTGGGAAAATTGTCCAAAAAATTGGCATTTTTTCTTAAGGTCAAAATTTTCAAGTCAAAGTTTGTTCGGCTCTCGTTGTCGCAAATTTTGGAATTTAGGAAATCTGTTTCCGGATTCAAATAGAAGACACCTCCACCTTTAATTTAAGGTGGAACTTGTCACTTAACAAGTGGGGGTGAGAGTGGGAAAATTGTCCAAAAAATTGGCATTTTTTCTTAAGGTCAAAATTTTCAAGTCAAAGTTTGTTTGGCTCTCGTTGTCGCAAATTTTGGAATTTAGGAAATCTGTTTCCGGATTCAAATAGAAGACACCTCCACCTTTAATTTAAGGTGGAACTTGTCACTTAACAAGTGGGGGTGAGAGTGGGAAAATTGCCCAAAAAATTGGCATTTTGTCTTAAGGTCAAAATTTTCAAGTCAAAGTTTGTTTGGCTCTCGTTGTCGCAAATTTTGGAATTTAGGAAATCTGTTTCCAGATTCAAATAGAAGACACCTCCACCTTTAATTTAAGGTGGAACTTGTCACTTAACAAGTGGGGGTGAGAGTGGGAAAATTGTCCAAAAAATTGGCATTTTTTCTTAAGGTCAAAATTTTCAAGTCAAAGTTTGTTTGGCTCTCGTTGTCGCAAATTTTGGAATTTAGGAAATCTGTTTCCGGATTCAAATAGAAGACACCTCCACCTTTAATTTAAGGTGGAACTTGTCACTTAACAAGTGGGGGTGAGAGTGGGAAAATTGTCCAAAAAATTGGCATTTTTTCTTAAGGTCAAAATTTTCAAGTCAAAGTTTGTTTGGCTCTCGTTGTCGCAAATTTTGGAATTTAGGAAATCTGTTTCCGGATTCAAATAGAAGACACCTCCACCTTTAATTTAAGGTGGAACTTGTCACTTAACAAGTGGGGGTGAGAGTGGGAAAATTGTCCAAAAAATTGGCATTTTTTCTTAAGGTCAAAATTTTCAAGTCAAAGTTTGTTTGGCTCTCGTTGTCGCAAATTTTGGAATTTAGGAAATCTGTTTCCGGATTCAAATAGAAGACACCTCCACCTTTAATTTAAGGTGGAACTTGTCACTTAACAAGTGGGGGTGAGAGTGGGAAAATTGTCCAAAAAATTGGCATTTTTTCTTGAGGTCAAAATTTTCAAGTCAAAGTTTGTTTGGCTCTCGTTGTCGCAAATTTTGGAATTTAGGAAATCTGTTTCCGGATTCAAATAGAAGACACCTCCACCTTTAATTTAAGGTGGAACTTGTCACTTAACAAGTGGGGGTGAGAGTGGGAAAATTGTCCAAAAAATTGGCATTTTTTCTAAGGGTCAAAATTGTCAAGTCAAAGTTTGTTTGGCTCTCGTTGTCGCAAATTTTGGAATTTAGGAAATCTGTTTCCGGATTCAAATAGAAGACACCTCCACCTTTAATTTAAGGTGGAACTTGTCACTTAACAAGTGGGGGTGAGAGTGGGAAAATTGTCCAAAAAATTGGCATTTTTTCTTAAGGTCAAAATTTTCAAGTCAAAGTTTGTTTGGCTCTCGTTGTCGCAAATTTTGGAATTTAGAAAATCTGTTTCCAGATTCAAATAGAAGACACCTCCACCTTTAATTTAAGGTGGAACTTGTCACTTAACAAGTGGGGGTGAGAGTGGGAAAATTGTCCAAAAAATTGGCATTTTTTCTTAAGGTCAAAATTTTCAAGTCAAAGTTTGTTTGGCTCTCGTTGTCGCAAATTTTGGAATTTAGGAAATCTGTTTCCAGATTCAAATAGAAGACACCTCCACCTTTAATTTAAGGTGGAACTTGTCACTTAACAAGTGGGGGTGAGAGTGGGAAAATTGTCCCAAAAATTGGCCTTTTTTTCTTAAGGTCGAAATTTTCAAGTCAAAGTTTGTTTGGCTCTCGTTGTCGCAAATTTTGGAATTTAGGAAATCTGTTTCCGGATTCAAATAGAAGACACCTCCACCTTTAATTTAAGGTGGAACTTGTCACTTAACAAGTGGGGGTGAGAGTGGGAAAATTGTCCAAAAAATTGGCATTTTTTCTTAAGGTCAAAATTTTCAAGTCAAAGTTTGTTTGGCTCTCGTTGTCGCAAATTTTGGAATTTAGAAAATCTGTTTCCGGGTTCAAATAGAAGACACCTCCACCTTTAATTTAAGGTGGAACTTGTCACTTAACAAGTGGGGGTGAGAGTGGGAAAATTGTCCAAAAAATTGGCATTTTTTCTTAGGGTCAAAATTTTCAAGTCAAAGTTTGTTTGGCTCTCGTTGTCGCAAATTTTGGAATTTAGGAAATCTGTTTCCGGGTTCAAATAGAAGACACCTCCACCTTTAATTTAAGGTGGAACTTGTCACTTAACAAGTGGGGGTGAGAGTGGGAAAATTGTCCAAAAAATTGGCATTTTTTCTTAAGGTCAAAATTTTCAAGTCAAAGTTTGTTTGGCTCTCGTTGTCGCAAATTTTGGAATTTAGGAAATCTGTTTCCGGATTCAAATAGAAGACACCTCCACCTTTAATTTAAGGTGGAACTTGTCACTTAACAAGTGGGGGTGAGAGTGGGAAAATTGTCCCAAAAATTGGCATTTTTTCTTAAGGTCAAAATTTTCAAGTCAAAGTTTGTTTGGCTCTCGTTGTCGCAAATTTTGGAATTTAGGAAATCTGTTTCCGGATTCAAATAGAAGACACCTCCACCTTTAATTTAAGGTGGAACTTGTCACTTAACAAGTGGGGGTGAGAGTGGGAAAATTGTCCAAAAAATTGGCATTTTTTCTTAAGGTCAAAATTTTCAAGTCAAAGTTTGTTTGGCTCTCGTTGTCGCAAATTTTGGAATTTAGGAAATCTGTTTCCGGATTCAAATAGAAGACACCTCCACCTTTAATTTAAGGTGGAACTTGTCACTTAACAAGTGGGGGTGAGAGTGGGAAAATTGTCCAAAAAATTGGCATTTTTTCTTAAGGTCAAAATTTTCAAGTCAAAGTTTGTTTGACTCTCGTTGTCGCAAATTTTGGAATTTAGGAAATCTGTTTCCAGATTCAAATAGAAGACACCTCCACCTTTAATTTAAGGTGGAACTTGTCACTTAACAAGTGGGGGTGAGAGTGGGAAAATTGTCCAAAAAATTGGCATTTTTTCTTAAGGTCAAAATTTTCAAGTCAAAGTTTGTTTGGCTCTCGTTGTCGCAAATTTTGGAATTTAGGAAATCTGTTTCCGGATTCAAATAGAAGACACCTCCACCTTTAATTTAAGGTGGAACTTGTCACTTAACAAGTGGGGGTGAGAGTGGGAAAATTGTCCAAAAAATTGGCATTTTTTCTAAGGGTCAAAATTGTCAAGTCAAAGTTTGTTTGGCTCTCGTTGTCGCAAATTTTGGAATTTAGGAAATCTGTTTCCGGATTCAAATAGAAGACACCTCCACCTTTAATTTAAGGTGGAACTTGTCACTTAGCAAGTGGGGGTGAGAGTGGGAAAATTGTCCAAAAAATTGGCATCTTTTCTTAAGGTCAAAATTTTCAAGTCAAAGTTTGTTTGGCTCTCGTTGTCGCAAATTTTGGAATTTAGGAAATTTGTTTCCGGATTCAAATAGAAGACACCTCCACCTTTAATTTAAGGTGGAACTTGTCACTTAACAAGTGGGGGTGAGAGTGGGAAAATTGTCCAAAAAATTGGCATTTTTTCTTAAGGTCAAAATTTTCAAGTCAAAGTTTGTTTGGCTCTCGTTGTCGCAAATTTTGGAATTTAGGAAATCTGTTTCCAGGTTCAAATAGAAGACACCTCCACCTTTAATTTAAGGTGGAACTTGTCACTTAACAAGTGGGGGTGAGAGTGGGAAAATTGTCCAAAAAATTGGCATTTTTTCTTAAGGTCAAAATTTTCAAGTCAAAGTTTGTTTGGCTCTCGTTGTCGCAAATTTTGGAATTTAGGAAATCTGTTTCCAGGTTCAAATAGAAGACACCTCCACCTTTAATTTAAGGTGGAACTTGTCACTTAACAAGTGGGGGTGAGAGTGGGAAAATTGTCCAAAAAATTGGCATTTTTTCTTAAGGTCAAAATTTTCAAGTCAAAGTTTGTTTGGCTCTCGTTGTCGCAAATTTTGGAATTTAGGAAATCTGTTTCCGGATTCAAATAGAAGACACCTCCACCTTTAATTTAAGGTGGAACTTGTCACTTAACAAGTGGGGGTGAGAGTGGGAAAATTGCCCAAAAAATTGGCATTTTGTCTTAAGGTCAAAATTTTTAAGTCAAAGTTTGTTTGGCTCTCGTTGTCGCAAATTTTGGAATTTAGGAAATCTGTTTCCGGATTCAAATAGAAGACACCTTCACCTTTAATTTAAGGTGGAACTTGTCACTTAACAAGTGGGGGTGAGAGTGGGAAAATTGTCCAAAAAATTGGCATTTTTTCTTAAGGTCAAAATTTTCAAGTCAAAGTTTGTTTGGCTCTCGTTGTCGCAAATTTTGGAATTTAGGAAATCTGTTTCCGGATTCAAATAGAAGACACCTCCACCTTTAATTTAAGGTGGAACTTGTCACTTAACAAGTGGGGGTGAGAGTGGGAAAATTGTCCAAAAAATTGGCATTTTTTCTTAAGGTCAAAATTTTCAAGTCAAAGTTTGTTTGACTCTCGTTGTCGCAAATTTTGGAATTTAGGAAATCTGTTTCCAGATTCAAATAGAAGACACCTCCACCTTTAATTTAAGGTGGAACTTGTCACTTAACAAGTGGGGGTGAGAGTGGGAAAATTGTCCAAAAAATTGGCATTTTTTCTTAAGGTCAAAATTTTCAAGTCAAAGTTTGTTTGGCTCTCGTTGTCGCAAATTTTGGAATTTAGGAAATCTGTTTCCGGATTCAAATAGAAGACACCTCCACCTTTAATTTAAGGTGGAACTTGTCACTTAACAAGTGGGGGTGAGAGTGGGAAAATTGTCCAAAAAATTGGCATTTTTTCTAAGGGTCAAAATTGTCAAGTCAAAGTTTGTTTGGCTCTCGTTGTCGCAAATTTTGGAATTTAGGAAATCTGTTTCCGGATTCAAATAGAAGACACCTCCACCTTTAATTTAAGGTGGAACTTGTCACTTAACAAGTGGGGGTGAGAGTGGGAAAATTGTCCAAAAAATTGGCATCTTTTCTTAAGGTCAAAATTTTCAAGTCAAAGTTTGTTTGGCTCTCGTTGTCGCAAATTTTGGAATTTAGGAAATTTGTTTCCGGATTCAAATAGAAGACACCTCCACCTTTAATTTAAGGTGGAACTTGTCACTTAACAAGTGGGGGTGAGAGTGGGAAAATTGTCCAAAAAATTGGCATTTTTTCTTAAGGTCAAAATTTTCAAGTCAAAGTTTGTTTGGCTCTCGTGGCCGCAAATTTCGGAATTTAGGAAATCTGTTTCCGGATTCAAATAGAAGACACCTCCACCTTTAATTTAAGGTGGAACTTGTCACTTAACAAGTGGGGGTGAGAGTGGGAAAATTGTCCAAAAAATTGGCATTTTTTCTTAAGGTCAAAATTTTCAAGTCAAAGTTTGTTTGGCTCTCGTTGTCGCAAATTTTGGAATTTAGGAAATCTGTTTCCAGATTCAAATAGAAGACACCTCCACCTTTAATTTAAGGTGGAACTTGTCACTTAACAAGTGGGGGTGAGAGTGGGAAAATTGTCCAAAAAATTGGCATTTTTTCTTAAGGTCAAAATTTTCAAGTCAAAGTTTGTTTGGCTCTCGTGGCCGCAAATTTCGGAATTTAGGAAATCTGTTTCCGGATTCAAATAGAAGACACCTCCACCTTTAATTTAAGGTGGAACTTGTCACTTAACAAGTGGGGGTGAGAGTGGGAAAATTGTCCAAAAAATTGGCATTTTTTCTTAAGGTCAAAATTTTCAAGTCAAAGTTTGTTTGGCTCTCGTTGTCGCAAATTTTGGAATTTAGGAAATCTGTTTCCAGATTCAAATAGAAGACACCTCCACCTTTAATTTAAGGTGGAACTTGTCACTTAACAAGTGGGGGTGAGAGTGGGAAAATTGTCCAAAAAATTGGCATTTTTTCTTAAGGTCAAAATTTTCAAGTCAAAGTTTGTTTGGCTCTCGTTGTCGCAAATTTTGGAATTTAGGAAATCTGTTTCCAGATTCAAATAGAAGACACCTCCACCTTTAATTTAAGGTGGAACTTGTCACTTAACAAGTGGGGGTGAGAGTGGGAAAATTGTCCAAAAAATTGGCATTTTTTCTTAAGGTCAAAATTTTCAAGTCAAAGTTTGTTTGGCTCTCGTTGTCGCAAATTTTGGAATTTAGGAAATCTGTTTCCAGATTCAAATAGAAGACACCTCCACCTTTAATTTAAGGTGGAACTTGTCACTTAACAAGTGGGGGTGAGAGTGGGAAAATTGTCCAAAAAATTGGCATTTTTTCTTAAGGTCAAAATTTTCAAGTCAAAGTTTGTTTGGCTCTCGTTGTCGCAAATTTTGGAATTTAGGAAATCTGTTTCCAGATTCAAATAGAAGACACCTCCACCTTTAATTTAAGGTGGAACTTGTCACTTAACAAGTGGGGGTGAGAGTGGGAAAATTGTCCAAAAAATTGGCATTTTTTCTTAAGGTCAAAATTTTCAAGTCAAAGTTTGTTTGGCTCTCGTTGTCGCAAATTTTGGAATTTAGGAAATCTGTTTCCAGATTCAAATAGAAGACACCTCCACCTTTAATTTAAGGTGGAACTTGTCACTTAACAAGTGGGGGTGAGAGTGGGAAAATTGTCCAAAAAATTGGCATTTTTTCTTAAGGTCAAAATTTTCAAGTCAAAGTTTGTTTGGCTCTCGTTGTCGCAAATTTTGGAATTTAGGAAATCTGTTTCCAGATTCAAATAGAAGACACCTCCACCTTTAATTTAAGGTGGAACTTGTCACTTAACAAGTGGGGGTGAGAGTGGGAAAATTGTCCAAAAAATTGGCATTTTTTCTTAAGGTCAAAATTTTCAAGTCAAAGTTTGTTTGGCTCTCGTTGTCGCAAATTTTGGAATTTAGGAAATCTGTTTCCGGATTCAAATAGAAGACACCCGCACCTTTAATTTAAGGTGGACCTTGTCACTAAACGGGTGGGGGGAGAGTGGAAAAATTGTCCAGTTCGGCTCAATCCGCCCTCCCCTAACAACAAAAATGCGTCGTTCAAATCGAGAAGTAGATTTCGAAACGAAGTAGTTTTTTTTGTGTAAAAGAGGCGAGAAAATAAGAAACGAAGGAAGAAAATAAAAATAACTAAATAAATAAAATAAAAAAGGGACACACCAGTAGTAGCTGTTGACGCCGGCCGCCTTTTACTCGCCTTCCGAACACTTTTTACAGACAAAAACACTAAAGCCTTTTTTTTTTTTTTAATTGGGGACCATTCCACGTTTTCTTTGCTTTTAAAGGCTTTATTTTCACTGATTTCATGACGCTTTTCCGTGTCATGAAATCGATCACATAAGGACCCCGCACAACACTTCACCTGTAATGGTAACTGGATGTAAGCGGAGCGACGGGGGATGCAACAGGTCGAAAAGCACCCCCCCCCCCCCCGAAAAATTGAGGGAATTTGATTGTCACTGCCACTGAAGCACCCCGCGACCGATCAAGCTAAATCTTCAAACGACGAAAGATTTTCACCGATTTTCCACCACTGAAATTGTCGCACGCAACTGGTGGCCACTCGAATCAAAAAACGACAGTAAAAGAAACGAAGAACAAACAAAAACCGACAGGAAAACAAAAAGCGACACTAAAACAAAAAACACGGCACGCGACTGAAGTGCGCCCTTGAAATCGGCACCGTCTGCGGTACAGTGCCGATTTCTACGTTTCGGACAAAAGCTTACGTGGAAAATTCACACGATCTCGCCTCGGGGCTTGAGTCGGGGCTCCAACAAATTCACCGGACAGACGACGGAACCGGACCGGGAAAATGCCCGACTACTTTTCACTTCACCCACAGTGAACTTGACTTGATAGTCAATTTTCACAATAGTTTTCCTTTCGGGGGGGAAATCATTCACTGGTAATGCGAATTCAAAGTCCGTCGCGCGGGGCGGGGCGGGGCGAAGCGTTTCGTCCGGAAAATTTCCCGCAATCGAAATAAGAACACGACGAAAAGATCAGTAGCAACGAAAACCGCAAACTCGCCGCCGAAACGAGAGTTTTCCACTTGATTTTTGCGCAATTTAACATCAGAATTTTCACAAAAAAGGCAAAGCGCGCCAAAAATTCCGACAAATTGCGTGGAGACGACCGACCACGAGAAAAGGACGCCGCGAACTAAAGCGGGGACGTTGGAGACGAGCCGGAACCGCCGGCCGACTCGTGGTGCACGTGCAACAAAGTCACCTAGATCTCGATCAAGGCAAACCGCCCAGACTCGAGCAACAATAACAAATAGTAGTACTAGGTGTCGTCTAGGATAAACCAGCCCTCCTCAACCTTCTGGAAAAATTCCGGAATCAGACGAATTGCACGATTTCGACCGCTGTGAGTTCGTAATACACCCGATTTTCCCGGGAAAACTCCGATTTTCACTTGCGAATCGAAGAAAACGTCGAATTAGCAACGAAATTAACGGTTTAAATTTTCCGTCGACGCGACGTCACCAACTGCCGCCGAAATGAAAACTTTTTTTTTTCGGTTCGCGTCTGTGATTGGTTTTCTCGCGCCGCTCGACGAAATTCATTCAAAAGATGGCGCCCGGTTTTGTTGACGTTTTTCCCCACAGATTAATCTGAGAATTCTCGGATTCTCTTCTGTTCCGGCCCAAAAGCCGCGATCAAGGCGAATTATCCGGGGGAAAATTTTGAAAATATTCAACCGTTAAGGAAAACCCCGGGCCTGGCGCAAATTTCGTTGGAATTCGGAAAATTTCTTGCAAAAAATATTTGAATTTCTGCTTCGCCTGAAATCTAGTACTGACAAGTTTTTTCTTGTAAAGTTTTCTTCGTTTAGCGCCAACTTCACGTTGGAGTTGTGCTTTTTGCATTTTGGCGCGCCGGGTGAAAAGTATTGTCCGTGTTTTTTTCGTGGTTGATTTTTCGTGTTCGATTTTCGCGGTTTGTTCCCGTCGGATCTGCTCCATCGGTTGTGGAAATATCGGGAAAAGAGAGCGGAAACTTTCGACGCGGCGCTGAACGTAATCGCGCGATCGGAAAACTGTGAATTTTCGTCGCAAACTTCTTGGTTTTTTGTTGTTGTTGTTTTGTGTTGTGACGAGTTCCGATTTCTTTGGGGGTTATTTTGCGGTTCGGTTTTTGTTTTTCGTCGTGGTCCGCGCGTAGGGTTTAGTGCCCTCCGGGGGGGGGGGGGGAAGAAAGTGTTTGTGGTAGCAGCAAGCAGTCTCTGTAATATCCGGTGAGTTGAATTTTTTTGATTATTTTCCCGGGAAATTTTGTATTTTCGGTGGACATGTTTTTCCAGCTGTCAGTGGCAGGGGGCTCCATGGGTGAAAATTGGCCACGAAATGGGTTCAAATTTACCGCAAGTTCTTCGAGCACCTTATTACGATGCTGCCATTGTTTTGCCTCGATTCTAGGGTCACTTTCCACCCTTAAATCAACGACCTCATAATGACAAGTAGCGCACCCCCCAACTGTCGGAATCCGGTTCGAATGGAACGCACACGGTTTGAGTGGAGCCTTCGCGGTCTCCCTGAATTCCGGACGCCCCGAAGGGTCCAACATCTGAACGACAATCGTATCCTGGCTATTAGTTGCGGGGGGGGGGAGAGGCGATGGAGTTTCAAGTCCTCCAACTGCGAGCCTTTTGTTTCCTTTGTAACGTCGCTGCAGTTATAAAGCACTGTGCAGTCTTTCCGTCCGCCCCAACCACCCCAATTTCTCTCTGGGCAACGGCGCCTTAAGGTAACACGCGGTTGCCAGGGGCGCGGGAGCGGCAGGAGGGCGGCTGCAAGCGGGGACGGACAGGTGCTCTTCATTTTCCATACTCGCGTTCTAAACGGCACGGAAACTGAAAAACACCCGCATGCAGCCCCAAAAGGCCTTTCCCGTGCGTTTGATGAACAGGTCAAGGAGCGACCGAACCATTTGTTCCGCATGATGCTCGCAGCGGAAGGAGAATCGTGCAGCCCCCGGGGGGAGGGGTGGCACCTGCTGGACACCTGTTATCACTTTTTTTTTGTTACATTTCCAGCTTCGGAATTTCTTCGAACGCACCTCTCCAAGCTCCACAGAATAAAAATACCATTACCTTGACGCAGCCCGAGGGGTAGGAGTTGTGGAGTGTAGTTGTGGCTATGTGACGCCAATGGAGTGTCCTTGATCGTTCGATCGTGGTGCCATCGAATCGCTGAAGCCGGTTGGCCCGAATCGGGAGGCGGTGGGAGCGCCTAGACCTATTGTTTTTATATTCTGAAAACAAGAAAACAACCCTTCGCTTGAGATGTTTATTCAAAAGAATGCGAAAAAAACCGCCCCGCGTTGACCGCAACCAACCCACCACCAACCCTATTGTAAATTCATGGAAAATACGATCAAGGGCTTATGAGCGGCTAAGTGGAGGACGTAGCGCCGTTTTATTTCACTTGACTGCGTAATAAGGACGAAGAAGAATTCAGGTGAATGTCCATCCAACCCCCCCCCCCCCCCCCCCGCTCCATTCGACCGTTAAAGAAAAAAAAGGCCTTGATAGCAAAAAAAAAACTGTCACGCGTTAAATTCGATATATAAAAAGAAGAAGAAACAATCAAATTGACTGTCGCGATTGAGTGGCAGGGGCAAAAATGGGGCTGGGGGAGTGTTAAATAATAATAATAATAATAATCAACAGCCCAAATCAGGCCTAGGCCTTGAAGTAATTCTAGAGTTACTTCATTGCGAGACCAACGGAATTTCTGCTTCCATTTTCTTGGTTCAATTTACCATTAGAATATGTTTTGGGAAATGATTTTTCTTTGGAATTTTGTGACTATTTTCTGCGGATTTTCCGGTTCCAGCTCCACATTTTCGGCCACCACTTCCTCATTTCTGCTTCCATTTTCTTTAAGTTGAGTTTTTCCGGAAGCTGACACTCTCACCTTTACTCGGTGTGCGAAACATGAAAATCCGAGAATGGGTTTTTCTGAAAAAGCATTTTCTTTGGAATTTTGTGACTATTTTCAGCGGATTTTCCGGTTCTTGCTCCACATTTTCGGCCATCACTTCCTCATTTCTGCTTCCATTTTCTTCAACTTTAGTTTTTCCGGAAGCTGACAATCTCTCCTTTACTCGGTGTGCGAAACATGAAAATCCAAGAATACGTTTTTCTGGAAAAGCATTTTCTTTGGAATTTTGTGATTATTTTCAGCGGATTTTCCGGTTCCAGCTCCACATTTTCGGCCACCACTTCCTCATTTCTGCTTCCATTTTCTTTAAGTTTGGTTTTTCCGGAAGCTGACACTCTCACCTTTACTCGGTGTGCGAAACATGAAAATCCGAGAATGGGTTTTTCGGAAAAAGCATTTTCTTTGGAATTTTGTGACTATTTTCAGCGGATTTTCCGGTTCTTGCTCCACATTTTCGGCCATCACTTCCTCATTTCTGCTTCCATTTTCTTCAACTTTAGTTTTTCCGGAAGCTGACAATCTCTCCTTTACTCGGTGTGCGAAACATGAAAATCCAAGAATACGTTTTTCTGGAAAAGCATTTTTTTTGGAATATTGTGACTATTTTCAGCGGATTTTCCGGTTCCAGCTCCACATTTTCGGCCACCACTTCCTCATTTCTGCTTCCATTTTCTTTAAGTTGGGTTTTTCCGGAAGCTGACACTCTCACCTTTACTCGGTGTGCGAAACATGAAAATCCGAGAATGGGTTTTTCTGAAAAAGCATTTTCTTTGGAATTTTGTGACTATTTTCAGCGGATTTTCCGGTTCTTGCTCCACATTTTCGGCAATCACTTCCTCATTTCTGCTTCCATTTTCTTCAACTTTAGTTTTTCCGGAAGCTGACACTCTCACCTTTACTCGGTGTGCGAAACATGAAAATCCGAGAATGGGTTTTTCTGAAAAAGCATTTTCTTTGGAATTTTGTGACTATTTTCAGCGGATTTTCCGGTTCTTGCTCCACATTTTCGGCCATCACTTCCTCATTTCTGCTTCCATTTTCTTCAACTTTAGTTTTTCCGGAAGCTGACAATCTCTCCTTTACTCGGTGTGCGAAACATGAAAATCCGAGAATGGGTTTTTCTGAAAAAGCATTTTCTTTGGAATTTTGTGACTATTTTCAGCGGATTTTCCGGTTCTTGCTCCACATTTTCGGCCATCACTTCCTCATTTCTGCTTCCATTTTCATCAACTTTAGTTTTTCCGGAAGCTGACACTCTCACCTTTACTCGGTGTGCGAAACATGAAAATCCGAGAATGGGTTTTTCGGAAAAAGCATTTTCTTTGGAATTTTGTGACTATTTTCAGCGGATTTTCCGGTTCTTGCTCCACATTTTCGGCCATCACTTCCTCATTTCTGCTTCCATTTTCTTCAACTTTAGTTTTTCCGGAAGCTGACAATCTCTCCTTTACTTGGTGTGCGAAACATGAAAATCCAAGAATACGTTTTTCTGGAAAAGCATTTTCTTTGGAATTTTGTGACTATTTTCAGCGAATTTTCCGGTTCCAGCTCCACATTTTCGGCCATCACTTCCTCATTTCTGCTTCCATTTTCTTCAACTTTAGTTTTTCCGGAAGCTGACACTCTCACCTTTACTCGGTGTGCGAAACATGAAAATCCGAGAATGGGTTTTTCTGAAAAAGCATTTTCTTTGGAATTTTGGGACTATTGTCAGCGGATTTTCCGGTTCTTGCTTCACATTTTTTTTTGCGACCTGAAGAAGTCGTAAAAACACACCAAAATTGACGATAAAAAGTTTAACAAGCTGCCAAAAATTAACTGTTCAATATTTTTTGATAATCCTAGTTCTAAAATTAGTTCAAACTTTACAGATTAAAATTCCGTTTGATTTGTTTAATTGAGATAAGCAGAACGCCCGCAATCGTGTCTACCGAAAACAAGGTTTTTTTTTTAAAATGGTTGGCTAAGTTGGCGTATACCCGAGCAATGACCGACAATTTGGGGCTGAAAAGATTCTAAAGTGTGCTCAACATGTTCAAAAATATATGTTAAAAATTTCACAGTTCTGTCATTGTTAAGTACGCCAGAACAAATTCCCAAAAATGGCGTAAAAAAGGAGCCTGCACACGGGATGACCCCCTTAAAGTTTAACGTGCTGAAATTTTTTTTATATGTCCCCTCAGCTGATTGACCCCCTCATACAGCTGTATTGATGAACTAGCACCTCTCGGGGAACCATTACGGCCATCAGGCTTCCCCGTAGGGTCTTCAGTGCAGAGGGTAAGAGTCGTAAAAGGGGGTCAAAGGGAAGCGCGCCGCGCTCGTCGCTTCGACACTCCAGCGGATTGGACAGGGACTATTGGACTATTCTATCAATTGAACAATGTTTTCAGGACCCTAAAGTGAACTTCAACACGTTGAATGCCATCGGGGTCACCGGTGACCGGCACAGAAATTTTCACCGTTTAAGTAGGTATGTCAAAATTTTTGACAAAAAGTGTGGCATGCAGAGTGTTAAGCCCAAAAAGAAACATAAAATCGATTTTTTTTTTTTTTTAAATCCTAGACTGACCTAACCCCTTAAAGAAGGGGGCGGGGTTCCTAAACGAAACGAACCCGAAAACTTCCGGCAACTTGAAAAAATGTAAAAATAGGGGAGAAACCGAAATACGCGGATAACACGGATAAGATAAAATATCCCCATCTGCCGATGGTGGAGAGGGTTGGGTCAGGATGTGCACCGGAGGACCGGAGGTACGGGGCTGAATACAATTCAACTGCACCCCAACCATCGTGAATCTTATCTGACGGATAACTTTTCATCTTATCCGGTCATGGGGGGTGGTTGGGGTGGCAGCGTTTATGTGGGACTTTTTTTTTACTGTGTACAGTGCAGATGTGAGAGAAATGTGTCAGCAGGAACTAAAGAGGAGAAATTTGAGAGCGACGAAGGTCCTTGCCGTTGGGTTGGTTAGTTGGGTTTGGTGGGGGGGGGGGAGGGTTGGATGGAAGGGGACTGGACGACCACCACTTGATGATGACACGAACAACAAGATGATAACGAGAAAAAAAATGTAGTGGATCTTTTATTGTGCTTGGTCTTCCATCGAACCGAAATACCAACCCCTTTGTCTTCTTCTAGTATCACCTGCTGCTCCCAGCTCCAACCCCTTCCCCCCCACCGAGAACCGAGAAAACAGCCAGCACCTCCAACGAAAAAAAAAAACCACTTCAAGTGTGAGTTTTTTCCGAAATCGAACGCATGCCCGAGAAAATTCTTGTTCTCACGCGACAACGACGTTGGAGCCCGGGGAGGTGGGAGCTGATTGCCTCCCCTGGTTGCGCCCCCCGCTGTATTTTCCATGCGTCTATCATCCCGGCTGCGGCGGGGCTAGCTTCAAACTTTCGGTCCTTTCTCGCTAGTCTTGTGCATACGTTCGAGCGTTTCACTTGTACGTGCGGTGTTCGTCGGTTCCGAAAAAAAAGCCACTGCGTTTTTAGGTGAGAAGATTTTCTTCTGTTTTGGTTGGTTTTTTTTTGGTTTTTTCGGGTCCCACTCCCCTGCCACTCCCGCGGACCCAACCGCCATTCACCTGTTCCCGTACCGGAACAGGAACCAGCTTAAAAAAAAAAACGAAAACGAAAAAAAGCCAAAATCTAAACAAAACCGTGTGAAAAAAAAGCGTCCAACTAAAAAAAAAATCTTAACCGATGAAAAACAGATCCACTTGCCCCCCCCCCCCGCTTCCTTCCGCGGCGGGAAAATCAAAAAAAAACTTCTTTTACGAATTTAGTACACGCTCTCCTCTAGCCAAACATACAGAGTCCACTATCCCTCCCTCCGCCCCCCCCCTCGCTCATCCAACGATTCCCAGTTTTCCTACATAAGGAAAATTTTTCGAAAAAAAACCAAAAAAAAAGAAATGAAAATTAGGCAAATTGTACGCGCGTGAAAATTTGAAAAAGTTTTTTTTTTTGTCGGCGCACCGCTGAAAACACGCGTCTTTCTACAAAGAAAAGCGCGTCTGCTGTGAAAATTTGACGACGGAAAATTCGGACTGTGTGAAAATTAAAAAAAAAGTCACAGTCTTACCAAATTAAATAAAAACAAAAAAAAATTCTAACACGCACCCAAAGTCTTAACAATTTCAATAAAAAAAGAGAAAACTAATAAAATATAAAAACTTCCTTTTCAACCACTACCTCCCCTCCTCGCACCCCCCCCCCCCCCCCCTCTTACTCTTGTAATAAATTCGTTTGTTTTATTTTCGGCAATGATTTTTCCAATTTAAAAAAAAAAAAATATTCCTTTTTTTTTAAATTTTCACGCGAACGGAAAGAATTTTTGGACCAACGAAAGAAAAAAAACTTAAAACCAAAATTCAGTGTTAAAGTGATCAGAAAATTATCTAAAAAAAAAGAAAAAAAAAGGGGAAATTCCGGGAAAAGAAACATTCCAGAAAAGGAAAAATCCATAAACAAAAAAAAAAGTTGTTCCCAAGTGAAATTCTTCAGTGCGCGCTATTTTGCGGGCAGTGCAACAACAACAAAAAGGGAGACAAAGAAACGAAATTTAGTGGTTTAATCACGGCTGTTTCTCCTGTCCGCTGCGACTCCCCCACTCCCAAAATATCTTCGGGGTAAGTAAAACTACAAAACTGAGAGGTTTTTTGTTTTTTGAAAAATTTTCCCTAGTTTTTGAAAATTTTTCGCTAGTTTTTGGAAAGTTTTTTCCCAGTTTTTGGGAAAGTTTTTCCCCTTTTCTTGGGAAAGTTTTTCCCTGTTTTTTTTTTTTGAATATTTTTCCCTTATTTTTTGTTGAATTTCGAAAACAAAGCAACTGAACCAAAGCCTCAAAAAACCACAAAATTGAATAATCCATACCTTGGGGAGGTTTATTTTTTATCTCTCCCGCCCCACTCCCGTCTCTCTCTCTATCTTTCTCTATCTCTGTGGATGAGTACCCCCGTAATCGTTTCTTTGGATCGTCCCCGCGTTCACGCCATGACAATCTTCCCCGTCCGTTCATCGTCCAGCCACCCCCGACGACGACCACCGACCGACCGACCATTCGTTTCTTATATTCGCACAATATTCCACCCTTAAAACATCGCGGGGGTTGGTCTCCCCCTCGCCGCCCCGTTTCCTTCGCGTTTGGTTTTTTTTCGTTTTGAATTTGAAGCTTGACAATCGACCTTCTGAACACATGACCCACCACCCTTCCACCCTACTCTTCCACCGCACCCTTCTTGCGGGGGGGGGGGGGGCGGCCAAACCATCGTTCATACAACTCACGAGCGAATGAAAATTTAGACTTTTGGGCGATGATGGGTTGATGGAACGACGAAGGAGAAGGGACGGCGGAGGATACGAGGAATTCTATTTGAAAGCCAACGAAGGGGTTGTGTAGGTCGAGAGAAACCCTTAGCCTCCCGCCCCGCGCTCTCACGGTATTGTGAAGAAGCTGTCCGTCATCCCTACACGATCAAACGCCTCAATTCAGGACACCAGCCACCCCCGACCACTTGCTTTTTGTGGACGAAGTCTGTGGAGCGTTGAGAAGGGCGGCATATTGGATAAAGAGGGGGGGGGGGTGGAATAAAGTCGAGATAGTCTAGGTCGTTCGGTTCCCCCCCCCCCCCCCCCCCAAAAGCCGAAATACTCTCTCGGCACGTTGTGCGGGCTCCACTTTGTCTGGTCGGGAAAAAATAAAGCAAAAAAAAAAAAACAACAACCACATCTTGCGCAAATGGTACGCGCGCGTTGCGGCTTGTTTTTGAAGCGCCGCGTTTTCGGGGGGAGCTGATAAGGTAATGAAATTTGTTCATTGATTTCGTTTCAACAAGTTTCCCGAAATTTTAAACCACCCACCGCACTGTGACTACCCTCGAAAACTTCCCCCCCCCCCCCCCCCCCCCCCCTTTCCCGAACGTGCTGCCTTTTTGTTCCTTTGGGATGGATTTTTTTTTGGTTAGGTTCCGTTTTAGACCGCAGCTTTTAAAATGTGCTTTTTATTTACGCCAATATCTTAATTCTTAATTTCTAAAGCTAAAATTAATTAATATCTATTCTGCTATATGTTCTTAATGGCCTCAAGCCGCCGGGTTGACACGTTACGAATGGAATCGGAACGATTGAACTCCGATAGTCGAATGAACTCCCTCTGACATTTACTCGGGGACAAGCTGAGCACTGTCCGGACTTTGCTCGTATGGGATTTTAATACGAGCACAGGATACGAGTATCGTTCGGAGTTCACTTGTTCCGATTCAACTCGTAACGTGTCAACCCGGCTTAAACTACTTTTAGCCCCGTTCCTACGATCGTCAGTAACGTTCTAACTGAAACTTTAACTGACAGATGATCATACGAAAGTAACAGTCAAAGTGGGGGGCACTCAAGTTATAAATTATATCGGGCGAATATTTTTTGTGGAGATCAAAGTATTTTTATTTAAATAACAGTTTTTAATGTATCCTTATTACTAAAAAAAAACCCACGAGATCCGCACGCGGAGTCCATCCAACTATGTATGATGCACGCGCGCGGAAAATCGTGGTTTTAGACCGCTGGATCCCTTTCATCATGGCGGACTGAGCCCCTTTTCTAGCCACGGATTGGCTTGGTTTTAAAAAGTGCTTTATTTGCCCGTAAATTCTTAATGCTAACCGATCTTAATCCTGAAGTAAACCTGTCGATACTTAAGTTGCGGGTTTACTTTCTAATAGTTTGTTTAATAAAAGAAGCGAATGAACTTTCACAATGCCATACTTTATTTTTCTCTTTTGTTAAAGTCACACGACAAAGTGCCACGACCCACACCCGTGGCCTGCCCATCCTGCATCCATCTTGTGGAGAGGAAATCGGAGAGTTCTCCACAAATCCTAAAGCTACTAAAATTAGTCTATATCGTAAGCTGCTACCGTTCTTAATGGCCTCAATGGGCACTCTAAGATGTAAATCCTGATTGGCTTGTTTCCCCTCCCCCCCCCCCCCCTCATCCAGGTAAAATCGAGGCATTTTCGCACGACGAAATATCAGTTGCGCGGCTATTATCCAGGGGGCAATGGTTTTGAGGGTTGAAAAGATCAGGAATCGGGCATACATCAGCGCAGCTTTAGGTTAGGTTAGGTTCCAGTGGCGGCCATCTTTGAATGAAACTCGAACTAGTTCATTGTGAGTCGGAGTTCACTCACTCACTAAAAGGAACTGGTTTGCCCATCTCTAGAGTGAAGTAACTCACTCCTTTTGTGTGAGGTTAGGTTACAGTGGCGGCCAAAGATCTCACATAGACCCACGAGGGTCCCATAGTGATACCACATAAAAATATAGGAGACCCAATGTACTTATGGTAGGTGCGCTTGCGTTTCGATCTGTGTTGAGCAGTGGCGGCTCGCCGCATAAAGCTAGTGAGGCTGAGCTTAAAGCTTGTGTTACACTGTATGACCACGCTGTCAAATTGCAGTAATATGCATATCGTCGGTTGGTTTTACGTGGACTCCTGCCTCATGGCTTCATTCCACGGCCCTCCTCGGGCACGGATTGATTTTTGGGACTACAATCAGAGCCTCTTCTCTTCTCTTAAATAAAATTTCACACTTCTCCTAGCGGCGCTTTCGTGGTTTTCCAACTGGTATTTGTCCATAAACTTTTCCCCGTTTAGTGTGCGTTTGGTGGAGGGATTCTTCCGTCATCCATCCGCTCTCCACATGACATTGTAGCTTTTTTTTCAATCTTATGAAGGATCGATAGTTCTGGACTATCGAAAATGGCATACAGCTCTCTATTTTCCAGATCGAGTCTCTTCCCGCATAGGTTCGAGGATTCTTCTCAGGATTTTTCTTTAAAAGGCGTTAACTAAGCCCGCAGTCAATGGTTCACGTTTCGCTGCCATAGCATGGCACAGGTCTTACTATTGTTTTGTACAGTTTACAAACAGCTTTGTTTTTCTGTGCACATTTTTGGTTTTTAATTATTTCGAGTATCGAATAAATATTCGGAAATCCTACGAACGGATTGAGATAAATCGTCAAGTTGCCGCCCAGAAAGAGCCCAGGCTCCAAAAGCTTGTTGCTCCAATTGACCGGATATGGTTTTGTGATCACTTCTTTATTTCTTTGCTTGTTTTGCCATTCTCTCCACCGCCTTCTTTCATTCGAACTTTGGCGGTTTTTGCCCAATCACTGCACGCTTGAAAAAAGGAATAGCAACTCCTCGGGAACTCTGGACTGCACATTTCACGGAATCTGGCCATAGGTTTTCTGGGAGGCTGGTGCGGCGGGGAACGTTTCGAAACTCGCGTTGTACGATTTTGTCAAGTGTTTCGAATGCGGCTTGGGAGGGGGCGGGAGGACAAGGGGAATCACAACTAGGGGAAATTATTATCTCTTTGAAGAATTTTTTCCGGGTGATTGGGGGCAGGTGAGAGCAAGGGAAGATTTCTCCCTGCGCCGAATTTCAAAATTCGGCACCCCCTCCCCCACCCCCGAGAGGGGAAAGAAAAGTCAGCGCCGATTGTTGCGCGGCGCACATGTTTTCCTGTGTGGTGTGGACGGACCCCCATATCGCAATTTATTCTGCGCTCATCCGACAACCTTGTCGGTCGCTGCTGCTGCCGCCGGCTCCACTGGATTCTTTTGTCCCCAAAAAAAAAAAAACAAAACGAACCTGAACAGATATTGGGAATTTTGCTTCTTGTTGCTGCCGCCGCATCGGACAGAAAAACGGGATGAATTGCTCGTTGGAGTGGGAGGGGGAGGGAGGGGGGGGTTTATTACAGTAACGCGTTCTAGTCGCCGCCACCTCGGCCCCACCGATCGACCATCGACCAGATTTTTTTTTTTTTTTCGTAACCGTCACGTGTGGCACAGGAAAAGTGTGGGAAGCACGCGCAAGGCGTAACCAAAGTGTTTTAAGTATTTGCCGTTGGAGCAGGCGGGGGGAAGGGAATTGAATGCCAAAGATAAGAAGCCGCCACGCCACACATACACGCTACCATTTCGCCTAAGAACAATTTGACCGTAAGTGTAAGGTCGCGTTTGTGTTGTTGTTGTTGGCGTTCTCAGCTGAACGACCACGCGTGTGCGTGCTCTCTGCAAATCCGACTGACTATTTCTCCGCTGCTCCATTTTTGTCCCCTCGTCGCATGCGTGTTCCCCTTCGCTGCTCCCGCCCGACGACCGAAAAGCTTCAATCGAATCAGATCGAATTTTGTGATTATAGCGCTCCACAGTTTCGACCAGAACTGCCTCATTCTTGACCCGATTTTCATTCTGTTTGATTTTTTGACTAGCTGACAGTCTCGCCTTTAGTTTAATATGCAATTTGTGACTATTCGCGAAAATGGTTTCCCAGAAAATTGATTTTTTTACGAAAAATGCGCGAAATTCCCAAGGGGGTACCCTTGCCAAGTTTTCAAAAAGGCTGCTATCTCCTCGTACGTTTTTCGGTGGCGCTTGACTCTTTGACTTGGTTTTTTTTCTTTTCTTTTCTTCTTTTTTGGCATTGAAATTGCTGCCGAGCGCCGCGACGCATCAATTTCATGCACACAAGTGGGAGCAGTGGGGAAACATCAGCCCGCGCCCCACCTCATCTCCCCGCTCGCAGTATACAAAAACTCGCTTGTCCGCGGGGCGAAAAAAGCCCCAAGAAGCTCGTCTAGCCATAGCCAAGCGAGAAAGCAGGCGGCCGCAGCGAGCGCGTAGTTAGTTTAGTTCCGTGCGAACTTCTTGTCAGTTTAGGTGCATCGCGGTCCCCAGTAGGTTGCATACGCGGCCTTCGTAGCTCCACACGCGAATCCTTCTTCCAGTGCGGCCCCAAACAAAAACTCATCCTTGCTCCTTCGTGTGTCCTTTTTTTTTTTGTTCCTGTTTTTAGTGTAACGCTGCCGGGAATTCACTTCCTTGGAAGATCTTGTCCGTGCGTGCAGATCATCCTGTGTTTGTGCGGCCCCCCTTCAACCCTAGTGTCCTGTCTGTCGATGGTAAACAAAAAACCCGCAGAACAAGCCAAACTTTTTAAAAACATTTTTCACAAATTTGTTGGTGTCTTCGGGCGTCATTGCGGGTGTGTAAACCCTTCAGCCCGCCGCGTTCACGTTCCCATAGTGTCGAGCAGACCAAACTAGAAGCGATCATCGAACGGTGACTGGTACCGCTGCTGCGTGCGTCTCTCGCTCGAGCAAACAGTAAGTGATTTATTTATTTTTTGTTTTTAATGAAAACGCGCAAAAAGCGCACGCATTTTTTCGCGGATAAAAAATATATAAACGTAGGTACAACAGATTTTCCGTGGGCCCCCCCCCCCCACCGACAAAACTAAAAATATGTAAAATTCCCCAACTATTTTCCATCATTTTCAAGACGCCGTTCTTACGAAAAAACAAAAAAAAACCGGTTTCTTTCCCGTCAATTTCACCCACATTTGTTTTATCACACCAATTTGTCTCGGGGGATTTCTTGTTGTTGTTATTTTTGTTGTTACAACCGAAGAAATTCGTAGTCGTACCGCCGCGGCCGTTCAAAAGCGGTCTCGTAGCCGCAAACTGTAAGAAATCGCACTACGATGTCATTTCATTCGATAAAATGTAATTTTATCTTATTCTGTAATTTTACAAGCAATTTAGTAGTAGTAGTATTTTGAGTAGCTGACAGTCTCACCTTTAATTTGATGTGTAATTTGTGACTATTCGCGAAAATGGTTTCCCAGAAAATTGATTTGTTCCCAAAAAATGCCCGAAATTCACAAGGGTACCCCTTGGCAAGTTTTCAATCGAAAAAGATCGAATTTTGGTGTTGTGGCGCTCCACAGCTTCGACCAGCACTGCCTCATTTTTGACCCGATTTTCATTCTGTTTGATTTTTTGAGTAGCTGACAGTCTCACCTTTAATTTGATGTGCAATTTGAAACTATTCGCGAAAATGGTTTCCCAGAAAATTGAGTTGTTCCCGAAAATTGCTCAAAATTCAAGTTGGCAAGTTTTCAATCGAAAAAGATCGAATTTTGGTGTTGTGGCGCTCCACAGCTTCGACCAGCACTGCTTCATTTTTGACCCGATTTTCATTCTGTTTGATTTTTTGAGTAGCTGACAGTCTCACCTTCAATTTGATGTGCAATTTGAAACTATTAGAGAAAATGGTTTCCAAGAAAATTGAGTTGTTCCCGAAAATTGCTCGAAATTCAAGTTGGCAAGTTTTCAATCGAAAAAGATCGAATTTTGGGGCTGTGGCGCTCCACAGCTTCGACCAGCACTGCCTCATTTTTGACCCGATTTTCATTCTGTTTGATTTTTTGAGTAGCTGACAGTCTCACCTTCAATTTGATGTGCAATTTGAAACTATTCGCGAAAATGGTTTCCCAGAAAATTGAGTTGTTCCCGAAAATTGCTCAAAATTCAAGTTGGCAAGTTTTCAATCGAAAAAGATCGAATTTTGGTGTTGTGGCGCTCCACAGCTTCGACCAGCACTGCCTCATTTTTGACCCGATTTTCATTCTGTTTGATTTTTTGAGTAGCTGACAGTCTCACCTTTAATTTGATGTGCAATTTGAAACTATTCGCGAAAATGGTTTCCCAGAAAATTGAGTTGTTCCCGAAAATTGCTCAAAATTGAAGTTGGCAAGTTTTCAATCGAAAAAGATCGAATTTTGGGGTTGTGGCGCTCCACAGCTTCGACCAGCACCGCCTCATTTTTGACCCGATTTTCATTCTGTTTGATTTTTTGAGTAGCTGACAGTCTCACCTTTAATTTGATGTGTAATTTGTGACTATTCGCGAAAATGGTTTCCCAGAAAATTGATTTGTTCACGAAAATTGCGATTTTCATTCTGTTTGATTTTTTGAGTAGCTGACAGTGATGTGCAATTTGTAACTATTCGAAAAAATAGTTTTCCAGAAAAGCCAGGTCTACTTTAACAGCTGAACGGAACGGAACGGGAGCATTGTGATCCGTGCTCTTTACACTGTAGGTTGCCAAACAAAAGTCGTTAAAAAAAATGACGCCTGTAGCGTGCGTGGTACAAGCGATTCGAAACCACGAAGCGTTGCGACCATATTAGACCCGGATTTTCCGGGGAAACTCCGCACACTCCTCGTCTTGATACTTTCGGGACCCTAGCAACCGCGCCACCAGATAGAAATGTCGCGCGACCGTTCGAATCCTTCCCGGACGGACGTGCGAAATTGAAAAGATGACACAAAAAACGACAGCATCCGTATACCGCTTTATCGCACACACACACACACAATGGCTTCCAAAGTGACTGATATTGTCAGGGGGTAGGTGAAAAGTGATTGGGGATGAGCGACAGCATTTTCCGGCTCACATCCCCGCCCGGCCCGTCTCCTCCTATTTTTCGGAAATATACACGAGAAGCAAAATCGGAGCATGTCATACATAATTTTGCGAACAATGAACACACTGGAAACGAAAAGGATATACGATGGGTTGGAATGGATTGGGACCGGGAGGGGGAGCCGAGTGAGGGATTGTTAGGAGCAACGGGTAATGCTCAGAATTCAACACTACCCTCACAGCGGTGGGCTCCACTTGTTTGTGTGCTCCTCTTCTGAACACGTATGGTGTACTGTTCCACATATGACGAGTGTTAACCTAAAAACAAAAATCAATAGATTTTATCATTGTGCGAGCGGGGGCGGAGGGAAGGTGGGTCTGCGGTGAAACTGTCCAAAGTCGAATTCACCGCAAGCTGGGGTTGGAGAGTTGTGCAGTCTCGTACGCGTCAGGGTGAAACTTCGGCAGCATTTTGTGTTTCGTCGAATCAGTTAATTATCGTGACCGCGAGTACTTAATGTAATTAACCCACCCTCAAAACCGCCCCCCTCTGCGAGCTGAAGAAGACACAATCTTGAGTAATGACCGGAAGTCCTTGGACTCTAAGTTGCATCTACCCGCTACAAATTCACATCCGTGACGTACAGAGCGGATTGAGAGGGGAGGAAAAAGGATCTCGTTGCACCCCGTCAGTATTTTTCTCCGCCTAGAAATCACAGATCCACCCCGCAAGGACTAAACTAGTGATTGAACGGGTGGCACGAGGGTTGGTTGAAATATTAGCCTTTTTCGTAATATCACGTTTCCACTACACCTTAATCTCGCGATTAAGAGAACTAGATTAAGCACGCAGGGACGTTATTTGTAAAGGGGGGGGGGGGAGGGCGACAGGCAGGGCATTTGCCACATTTGTTATATATAATATATAAAAATACCCTTCCCCCACAAATGACGTCCCTGAGTGCTTAATCTCGTTCTCTTAATCGCGAGCTCGAGGCAGTGGAAACATGGCATAGCCCAACGAATGCGCCCATCCCCCCCCCCCCCCTTCCGCCAAGGGTGATGCTGGTCCGCAAAAGCACATACCCACCCGCATACACGCGAGCTCACCTGAAATACCTGCACCATTCGAATGACACACACCCCATTCAGAGTACCCGCCCGCCCGCAACAACAACAACAACAACAGGATGTCACAGAATCACCTGTACGCTACCGCTCATAAGTGCTTGTGCACTTTCATTGAAAATGTCCCCCAAAAAAAAACAACAGTCTTGGGCGTAGTCTAACACCGTTTTTGAGTTGGAAGTCCGGCGAGCGGTTCAAAATCTATCGGTGCATAAAGCGTGCCCCAACTAAAAGTGTCGATTTTGAAAGTACAATCTTTCCGGTCAATTATGGAAAATTATTTCATTTAAATGGCTGCCGCGGCTGGCCTTACAGTAGGCCATTTTGTCGGTCTAATTCGTCGAAGCACATTTTGGATTGTTTGCGGCTCCCAATATCGGGCAATGGCTGCTTATTGGCCTTCAAATGGTTAATTTTTTGTGGATTGTCCCCGCATAACACTTGTCCTTCACGGCTCCCCTGCAAATTAAAAATCCAAAGGTGTCAAATCGCACAGCTCCTTGGCGGCCAATTGACATCGCCATTTCGACTGATAATGCAACCATCGAATTTTTCCTCGAACTTCGGCTATTGTTTGGCCCGCTGTGTGGCACGGAGCACCGTTTTGCAGGAACCAAAGATCGTCCAAATCAATATCTTCAAGATATGGCCACAAAAAAGATGTCAACATCTGGGGTAACTGAAGTTGCACTTTTTTGACCGAATTTCGTACGACATTTTCTTGCAATTTCACGGCCCAATTGTCTTCGTTTTGGAAATAAATTTTCATTAATTCCCGGGCGTTGTTCCAGCGTAAATCGTTTCATTTCGTTAGGCGAGATATGATACTGAATTTCCGTCCAAAGTTAGAATGACATTAGTTTTGCCAGGTGCATCAACTTCCGAGCTGTTGGAAAGTCCTGAGTTAAGCCTGAAACACAATGCTCACGTTCCGTTCCGTCACGTTCAGCTTTCAAAGTAGACCTTATGGGCTGGCCATGAAAATGCACACAATGCTTGTAACGGAACGGATCGGGCGAGTTCACCTAAATTCAACTTTTACGGATCACATAACCTCACTTTTCGTGACGGAACGGAACGGAACGTGTGCATTGTGTTTCGGGAGTAAAGCAACTATTGTAATCAACGCGCAGTTTAATCATCACAAATACGACGGAATTCGTAAAAATGCATGGAACTCCCCCTCCCACTCCCCAGCATTAAGCCTTGTTTTTCGGAGAAGAATTGAACATTTTCCGTCCGTGCCGAGCCACCCCTGACACTTGATGGAATACAGGTGGGTGCAACTCGACCTCAATCTCAGGGACGTTGCACCCCCCCCCCACCCCATCTCAGGGACGTTGCACCCCCCCACCCCATCTCAGGGACTTTGAACCCCCCCCCCCCATCTCAGGGACGTTGCACCCCCCCCCCCATCTCAGGGACGTTGCACCCCCCCCCCCCCCCCCCCCCCCCATCTCAGGGACGTTGCACCGACCCACCAAGTAGTAGTCTCCAAGTAGACATTACAGTTTTCTACCCGTGAATGTAGGGAGGGTAGCGCGCGTCTAGCCTAATTTAATCGGATTTCCGAACAGTAGACGCCTTCTTCTGTCCATTACAAAAAGAAAGAAAAAGAAAAGCCGATCGCATATGTGTGTGGCGCCGATTGTAAAGAGATACCCCAAGGTTATTCGGCGGACAAATCCATCGATAAAAAACCGAAACAAAAAATAGTCCACACTTGATTGCACTCCCACTGTGCGTGATGAAATTTATTTTTATTATTTATAAAACCACTTCATATCGAGGGGGGGGGGGTGGTAATATAAACCCCATACCTACGCCGATCACCACTTCCTTTCCCACCCTCCACCACTCTTTTTTTCCGCCGAGCATATCCAATCGGTTCTTCATTTGGCTGCCCTTTTTCGAATAAAAAAGTCAAGGCGACGACGACTGACTGTTCCTCCCCCCCCCCCTTCGCCACCCTTCGATTTATTGATTTTCAATTAAGGAAAACACACCATCAATTTTACTTTATTTTATTCGCATAATAAAAGTGATGAAAAAAAAACAAAACGAGGCGTTTGTTGTCAACGCGTTTTTTTTTTTAGACCTCTTTGGTGTGGTATTGTGGTGGGAAGATAGGGGGGGGGACAAGGGAGCCAAGGGTTTTACATATTAAAACATTTTTCAATGTAACTGAATAAATTCCGTTTAAAAGACCCCCACCCCTTCGCCCCGTATTGCGGGCAACAAGCAATTTTGAAAGGCGACACCACAAAAACAATGCTCATTGACCATCCCATGCAAAGTTCAACGTGAAAAATACGAGTCTGTCGAGGAGCTGACGACACAACTGATTTTTTTTTTCACACGGGGTGCGGGGCGGGGGTGTCGATTTTAACTCGGTAACTATTAAAGGGGTATCTACTTTCTTTAAGAAAAAGAAAAGTTACGTAGGCAGAGAAACATAGGGTAATCCAATAAGAGGTGTTATTTTGAATAGCCCACTATTTCGGTAGATGACACTTTTGAAGCTGTCATTTTTGACATTTGACGAATAGAAACTACGCCATTAATAAAAATGGAACGATACACGCTTCAACAACGCATTGAAATTATTAAAATTCACTAGAAAAAAATTCTAGAAAAAAATTCACCATAAATCGAAAAATCATCTTGACCCGTCCACCGCGGTGGCTACGTCAACAAGCAAAACTGTCGCATCTGGGACTCGGAAAACCCAAAAGTTATTGTTGAGAAGCCTCTCCATCCTCAACGTGTGGCTGTTTGGTGCGGTTTATGGTCCGGCGCGGTCATTGGACCTTACTTTCTCGAAAATGAGGCTGGAGCAACAGTTACGGTGAATGGTTTGCGCTATCGAGAGATGATTAATGATTTTTTTATGGCCGGAATTGGATGATATTGATCTGGACAACGTTTACTTTCAACAAGACGAGACGCTACGTGCCTCACAAGCACCGAAACCATTGATCTTTTACGGGAAAAGTGTTTCCGGACCGCGTTATCTCTCGAAGAGGTGATCGCAATTGGCCACCGAGATCTTGTGATTTAACACCTTGCGACTTCTTCCTTTGGGGCTACGTGAAAGATAAGGTCTACGCCAACAGCCCAGCGTCGATTCAAGACCTCAAAGATGGAATTCGTGAGACCATCGAGCAGCCACTTTGCGATTTGGTTATGAAAAATTTCATGGAAAGGATATGGGTCCTGTAAGCGTGGTCGTGGTGGCCATTTGGCTGATGTTGTTTTCCATTATTAACGGCATTAACTTCCTCTTTACAATGAAATAAACATCCGATCATTTATCTCAAAAAATGCCATTTTTCTTTGAATATCAAAATAACACCTCTTATTGGATAACCCTTTATAAAGACAGCACGAGAAAGTAAAAACCATTCCAATTTCTTACCACAGTTGTGGGGAAGCAAATAAGAGGGAAACAGTCATCCACCTTCTCTGCGAGTGTCCAGCCCTAGCTTGGGCCAGACTTTGCGTACTGGGCAAACCCTTCTTCAATGACCTTGGTGAGATCTCGAAGAACAAGATCGGTGAGCTGATCACCTTTCTGAACAGCTCCGAATGGATATGATAATTTATCGGAGTCCCAGGTCTCTGTTAAACCTTTGTACACACTCCATCAACCCTAAAACGACCAGGTTAAACGAGTTGTGGTATCAAAACGGCGGTTCCTGTGCTAATTGGGCCCTGTCCTCGGCGGATGGGCCGCCACGTAAACCAACCAATATGAGGTAGTAAGGACCATAGAGAGTACGGGGGTTAACTAACCCCACTAAAACTGAGCTGGTTCTTTTCACTCGAAAGAGAGCAATAGCCCCATTCACAATTCCAAAAATAGGTAATACCACTGTGGAGCTTAAAAATGAAGCGAAGTACCTAGGAATTATTCTTGATGCTAAGCTTAACTGGAAGAGAAACCTTGATGAGCGCATCAAGATGGGCCAACAATGGATACTGGAACGGAGGCAGGGATTTTCTCAGCCGATATGAATATTCAAGTATCCTTTCGTTTGCCAGAATACTGCAATATTTTTCAAGCCGAGCTTTTTGCCGTAAGCAGTGCAGTGGACATACTGAATTCCGCGACAAATTTTCCCGAGGGGTCGTATATAAAGATCTACCATATATAGACAGCCAAGCATCAATGAAAGCTCTGAGCTCCAACCTAGTCAAGTCAAAGCTAGTAAGGGAGTGTAGGGAGCGTCTGAAAACATTGGGCGCAATTCATAAGGTTTTCCTGTGCTGGGTTCCGGGACACAAGGGGGTTCGAGAAAATGAGGCAGCCGATGAATGAGCTGGCCAAAACTGGATCTCAAATGGCTGCTATACATGCAACCCATGCGGTAAGAATACCGCTCAATTACGTCAAGAGTAATCTTGATGGGAAGGCAACGGAGCTGACCAATGGCAGATGGTTCAATCTAATTACGTGTGAAACGTCCAGGCAGCTATGGCCAGTATTACATCCTAGAAGAACTGCCCATCTTCTGAAAAGAAGTCGTATAGAGGCACTGTCTCTTTGGCAGACATGCACAGCGCCTAGGCGTTCAATGTAATGACTTTACTGCAGAAGCTGCAGAAGTGAGGAAGAAGAAGAGAGTGTTAGGCATCTACTTTGTGAGTGTCCTTAACTAGCCAGCTGTCGGTTGTAACGACTCATTTTTATGCCAGGGTAAGTTCAGCGGGTGCCAGGTTCGTTACAAAAATATTTATTTATTTAGACTTCATTCTTTATTACGATAGTTTCAGGTAGTTTATAAATTCAGTTCAGGTATTTAAATTCACTCTAATCTTTCAGTATCTCTTCTAAATGGCGTTGTATTCGTCCTCTTCGTTGTTTGAATATGGCTCGTCCTTCCTTGGTTCTGGCTCTCGGTCCCGACGTCTACTTTTGATTCTGGGTTCCGGTTACTTCGCCTGTTTCTTTTCCTGCCTTGCGTTTGGTTTCTCTCCGTGCTTCGTCTCCGCTAGTCTCTGGCCGTTGCTCTTGTTTTCCCGTATGTGATTCTGATCGCTCGCCTTGATTTTCTCCGTGCTGCCCTTTCCTAGTCTCCGTCTCTCAGTGCTGCCCTACGTTATGGCAGTTCTGTCTCCGTCCTGTGTGTGGCCTCTTCGCTTTGGCCCTCTCCGCTCTGCTTCCTCCCTGTCTTCGTCTCTCTGTGATGCTCCTACGTTTTGGCATATCCCTGTCTTCGTCTCTCTGCGTGACAACTACTTCGAATATCTCGGCTTCGCGGCGAGTCCTTGTGGTTCAGGCGTTGTCGACGTACTTGCCGTGGCTGGGTGTAGCTTGGCTCCTGGCACGACTCCGCTTGCCTTCCTTGACCTGGTCCCTGTGTGTCATTTCCTGGTTGGCTCCGCGCTCGACTTTGCTCGACGTTGTTTGGTTTGTCGCTCGGCTCATCGCTATAAGGTCCTTTTCACTGTTCGCACTTGTTGCGTTGTTGCTTCGCCTTGGTGGCTACGCTGTCGCGGTTCACTTTTGGATCTCAGTCTTGGTGACCCCGACGTCTCTGCTTGCTCTAGGTTCGTCGTTGCTATGTCTGTATGCTTCGTCTCTGCTGGTTTCCAGATCTCAGCTTGGTGACTCCGATGTCTCCGCTTGCTCTTGGATCTCAGTCTTGGTGACCCCGATGTCTCTACTTGCTCTAGGTTCGTCGTTGCTACGTTTTTATGCTTCGTCTCTGCTTGTGACCGGGTCTCAGTACGATGTCTCCGATGTCCTGGCTTGCTCCTGCTTTCTTCGCTCGTCGTGCTGACTGCGCTTAGCTAGAAGCGGTGTCTTTACTGATGTGTCATATGAGCCTCAGATTTATTAAACCTTCTTCACTAACGAGATGACTATTAGTGACGGCCATAAGTCCAGTACTTCGATACTTCCCAAGCTATCGGATTTATGAAACCCTGACACAGCGAAGAAGGATCGAGCTCAGCAAGCCCTTTGTGTCATCAGGAGGGTCTATTAGGCCCGTACCCCTCTTCCACAGCAGACTCGCTGCCCACCGGCTGTGGGAGCTCCTTTCTGGATGTTCTTTTTCGTATATATCCCGGCGAGAACATGTTGAAGCCGCGAATTATAATATTCGTTTTTGAATTTTTTCGTCTTTTATAGTTCGTGGTCGGTGCGTGTTTACTACAATATATAGTCTAAACTTGAATCTGGTGGGTTTTGCCGGCAGGTTTTAATCCGTCGCGCAACACCGCCTGTGGTTTGTTAGCGGCGCCTGCTGGCTTACAGGCTTTTTGCTTCGGCACTTTATCCCTCAATTTTCTTCCTTCCAAGTTTCTATGTTCTGTGTTCTATGTTCTATGTTCCATGTTCTATGTTCTATGTATTATGTTCTTGGTTCAGTAATAACATCTCGTCTTGTTCGTGTATTTCTTTTATTTAATTCATATTTATTCTTATGTTCTATGTCTTTTTTTAATTCCTTTGTACATTAGTGTGTTCTGGT
Source organism: Beris chalybata (assembly GCA_949128065.1). Taxonomy (NCBI): domain Eukaryota; kingdom Metazoa; phylum Arthropoda; class Insecta; order Diptera; family Stratiomyidae; genus Beris; species Beris chalybata. Next base: position 7,952,036 of record OX421898.1, read on the forward strand.
ACCTGTGGCTTTAGCGGTTGGTGTGGGCTGAAATTTGACCCAAAATTTCCGTCCTTACAAGGTTCAGAGCCATGGGCAGCTACTTCTTCTCCAGACTCGGGGACATGGCTGGATTACGAATTGATGAACTGGCCAAGTTCATTCGCACCAGTGGCTGTTTCGACTAGCTCTTCCCCTGTAGCAATGCTACGACAACTCCCAATATGGGACCTCATCGAGGTGTCACGGGTGTGGTATCACTATGGACCAACCGAATGGTCAAAGTGAGCCGATCCATGGTTTGGATGGCTGCCACCTAACCTAACCTAACAAAACCAAGTTTTGTTCATACCAAGAAAAACTTTTAGGCCCGTTCCTACGATCGTCAGTAACGTTCTAACTGAAACTTTAACTGACAGATGCTCATACGAAACTTACAGTTAAAGTTCCGGTTAAATTTTAACTGAAGGTCGTAATAACGGCTCTTAGTCAAAGATTCCGGTTCTTTTAGAAAAAGCCCTTTGAATCCTAGAAACAACGAGTTTTTTTCCCGTAGTTTGTGGTTTCTCAAGCTGGGTTTCAATTTATGCGCGACAATTTTCTGTGACATTTGTTGTGTGGTTGGGGCCGAGGAATGGAGGAACGAAGGATAGGAAAGGTTCGGGACAGAAGGGCCGCCAATTCCGCCTACGTCCCCGAATTGGTCGCTGAGTTCGTGCTGGAGGGACGCGCTTGCTGTCGTCCGGGACTACGTCTGTTCGGGAGGGGGAGGGGGAGTACTTGCTCTAAGCTCAGACCATAAACCCTAGGCATGTACAACAAAAATTATTCGCGTCGACTTACCCGCAGGGAATAGTAAAACTGCGATTATTTTCCCAACCAGGTCGTGAAAGATCAAGAAGCGGTTGGATTTGTGCGGCTTTGCGCGATTTGTCTGATTTGTTTTAGCGCCCTGTTTGCGCACCTTACCTCAGTCACGCGACATTCCTCAAATGAATAGATCGCATCGTGGCTCTGTATAATGTGTGACAGTGACAGTTATCCAATCAGATTACAAATCTCTTGACAAACTTTGTCGCATGTCGCATGACTTTTCACGGGTGACAACAAACTTTCAGTTCGAAGGTTTCGCGGAAAATTTCAGTTCATTTCACGCGGCTAAGATGGTGGAGACTTCAACCGCTTTAGCAAACCTGCCAATATTTAAACGATTGCCGTAATTCATTCCAAGTAAAATACAGAACCAATTTACGAAAGGGTTTCAGACAAGTAATGTTATACAAATGTAAACTTCAGACCTGACACATTGAAAAGGTTTGACACAAATAATGTAAAGCCCCGATCACAATGCATCCTTTCTGTTCCGTCACGTCACGAAAAGTGAGGTTATGTGATCCGTAAAAGTTCAATTTAGGTGAACTCGTCCAAACCGTTCCGTTACGACCATTGTGTGCATTTACATGGCCAGCCCATAAGGTCTACTTTGACAGCTGAACGTGACGGAACGGAGCGGATGCATTGTGATCGGGGCTTAAACTTCAGACCTGACACATTTTTGTCGTGACGAATTTCTGTCACAGAAAATTGTCGCATATGAAAACTCAGCTTCAGACGTCAGTCAAAACCAATCATCTTCAACTTTCCGCTAGAAAATCCTCCTAGAGAACACCAAACCCCACCCCACCCCCCTCCACCCTTCACAGTATTATGCAAAAGCGTTTTGGGGGTGGGTTGTGTCCAAAATTAGATTTTGTCCTTTGGAAAATGTGTCAAAAGAGGAACACGGGGAAAATAGCGCGTGTTCGCTTTTGCTTACGCAGGGGGGGGGGGGGGGGGGGGCGGGGACGTGCGAATTGAGACAACAATTAATTCGCCTGACCTTCTTCAACTGTACGGAATTTTCTTATTTTGCCTGGCGAGTAGTGATTAAAGGCCGTAAAGTCCCTCCCCCGCCGCCCGCCCCACACAACAACAAATTGTTAAGAGGATTAAAAGCTTCGTTCTTGGGACGATGGAATTGGATTAAGAGACGAAATGCGATAACAATGGCAACGGAAAGGACTCGAAATAGGAAAAGGAGCAACAAACCTCTTAAGTTTATTTCGCCGTTCACTTTGTTGTCCATTGTTTGTTCCCCCCCCCCCTCCCCCCGGAGACTTTCAATTGTTCTCGGGTATTTTTCTTGGAATGCAGGCAGCACGATTCTTCTTTTTCTTTTCTTTTCTGTTTATTTTTTTCGTCCACCGATTGTAATCCTCAGGGAACCCTTGGGCTGTTCGATTTGTCACGTTGCCCTCCGAATCGAAGGTAAGCTTCATTTTTTATGCTTTAACAGGGTGCCCAGGATTTTCTAGCCTAATTAGGCTTAGGTCTTTGCGATAGGCAACGTGTCCTTTTGTGTTTGTTTGGTTTTTTTCGATTTTTTTTTTGAACAAAGTTAAGAGGCTTTTTGTGAACGCATTACGACAGAATACATTGCGCTTTTCTATCGGCTTTTCTGGAAAAGTTCTCCTCGTGGACTTATTTATTTATTCATATTCATCAAAATACTGATAACTCATAACAAAAATAAAATAAAATTCATTTGTTAGTCGGTTTATTTTGTCCTTTGAAAGGACACGACGAGGCACGGCGGTTTAAGTCCGATGGGGAATCAATAGGCCTTGCAACTGTCCAAGCAGCTAATGGTTTCGTGAGATGTCGCCGCGACGCGACGTTTTATCACTAATTGGTCGAAAAGTTCTTCCGCTGTCGCTCCCCCACTCCAAACAAAAAAAAAAAAAAAAAACCCGATCAAATATCTCAGTAAAATGTGAAGAAAAAAAATTGTTTTTATACTCGAAATCTTTTTCATTTAAATTCGTAGAAAAATAGCGCCATCGTTCCGTCGTCAATGACAGCAGCTGCGAAAGGCAGGTCCGTGTCACGCTGTGGCCCCGTTGTGTTTAGAATTTTATCGCTTTTGAGACGGCGACCGCACGATAAAAATAGTTTGCACAATCAAAAAACTGACGAAAAAAAAAAACGCGCCAAAACCCGAAAATAAATTGTGTTCATTCGTGGCGGGAGAAGAGGGTGGGGGGGGGGGAGAGGTGGTCGAAAAAAGGGAACAGAATCCACATAAAAAGAGTACTTCACACTTTCGTCTTCTGGCGACTAATTGATTTGGACAAGAGCGCGAAACAAAGCAAATCTTAGCTGCCAAGAAAACGACGAAGCGCGGACGTGTAAATCCATTTTATTTGCTCGCACAAAAACATCTGACCCATATATGAAAAGCGGACATATCAGGCCCGTGACCTTCACGAATTTGAATATGTACGATATGGCGCATTTTTCGCTGCATTTTCCGCCGGCGCAGCTGTGCCTCCTCGTTCTTTATGATTTCCCTTCTTTTTTTTGCGGATCAAGTGTTTTATTTTTCAATCAAGCTTACGTTGCTGACCTGTTCTTGCTACTGCGGCCTGTTCTGGCTACTGCGGTCTGTTCTGGCTACTGCGGCCTGTTCTGGCTACTGCGGCCTGTTCTGGCTACTGCGGCCTTTTCTGGCTACTGCGGTGTGTTCTGCCTACTGCGGTCTGTTCTGGCTACTGCGTCCTGTTCTGGCTACTGCGGCCTGTTCTGGCTACTGCGATGATCTGCCTACTGCGGTCTGTTCTGGCTACTGCGGTCTGTTCTGGCTACTGCGGACTGTTCTGACTACTGCAGCCTGTTCTGGCTACTGCGGTATGTTTTGCCTACTGCGGTCTATTCTGGCTACTGCGGCTTGTTCGGGCTACTGCGGCCTGTTCTGGCTACTGCGGTCTGTTCTGGCTACTGCGGTCTATTCTGGCTACTGTGGCCTGTTCTGGCTACTGCGGCCTGTTCTGGCTACTGCGACCTTTATTGGCTAGCTACTGCGGCCTGTTCTGGCTACTGCGACCGCAACCGAAAAATCCGAATAATTGCTGATGATCGTGTTGTCAGCGCTCGCCTTAGTCCGATGCCCTCCCCGCTTCTTAACCCGGAAAAGGGATACCGAAACAAGTAAAATGCTTAAAAAAAATAAAAGAAAAAAAAGGGGGGACAACAACTTGGCCCAAAAATTTTTACCCGACCTTTTACAGGAGAGGCATGACGTCTCATGAAAAATCAACAGAGAAAAAAAGGTGAACACGATCGAAAAATTTTTACAGAAAAAAAAACAAAAGCTGAAATCCACTAGAAAATCGTAAGAAAAGCAACACGTGTCTCGGGGGGGGGGGGGGGGGGGAGGAAGAACGGCTGGGAAATCTTAATCCGGAGTTCCCCTCGTCAGCCCTCAACCTGTACGTAGCGGTGGTGGGGGGCTGGGAGACGGTGGCTCCGATTCACATTTTTCGTTCTCGCCAATTTTCTTCCTGGCAATTTTGATCCGCTTTTTGTCATGAATTTTCCCGATTTTCCGCGCTTCTCCCACCGCTCTCTGTCTCTCTCGCTCTCTTTGTGTCTCTCGCGCACTTTGTGTCTCTCGCGCTCTCTGTCTCTCTCGCGCGCGCTTTTCCCGACAGTCGCCCCGAAAAAAAAACTACTTGTGTCTAAAAATAGGCGGTTCGACCGACAAAGATATTTTTAGATTCGAAAATTTTCACTTGATTTTCCAATAAAAAACGAAAAATAAACACACACACACACAGAGGCACAGGCGCCTTGAAATTATTCGAATTTTTATTTTTTTTAATTTTTGGGGGAAATTCTTTCGCCCTCTGCTCTCCCCCCGCCACCCCTAATTGCAACCCGTCCGTGCAACGTTAAAACTGTACGCGAAATTTTTTTTTGGATTTTCCGCAGTTTTCTTTCGAAAGTATTTAGAAAGAAAAAAAGTCTGCTTGGCCGCCGCGCCGTAGCTCTACGGCGGCGGTCAAGCCGACAGAGTTTTTGAAAAAAAGTCTGTTTACCCGCCGCGCCGTAGCTCTACGGCGGCGGTCAAGCAGACAGAGTTGATTGTTTTTTTCGATTGGGTAGGTTGGGTGGCTGGTTCAACTGGTCGAATATATTTTTACGAATTCCGCCATTTCTTTTGCCAGATTATTTTCATCATCTTTTTTCTGTTTTTTTAAATAAAGAAAATTTCTGAATTTTCTGTTTTTTCCCGATTTTTTTTCCAGATCCGAAAAGTTTTCCCGACAATAGATTTCCTCAAGTGTGCAATCGCGATGGCTGCTCCAGCAGCCTGCACGCGCTTTTCAGACAATTACGACATCAGAGAGGAGCTGGGCAAGTAAGTAACGATGTTCTTTTATTCGATTTAAACTATTAACCACCCTGTGACTCAGTCTATTATTTTATTATTTTTTAATAATAAAGTATTTTGTATTTTCTCTGACCCTACTTGTGATCGTCTCACTTCGCAGGAACGGTCCATGCTAGATAGTTGAAAACTACTTTATCGATATATACATTCATTTGTGAATGCAGCAGCGTACGGGTCGTGGGGGGGGGGGGAGGTGAGGTTGAGGGATCTGTAGACTACTACTCTAGACTCCGAAACATTCGTTTTGTAAAGGACTTTTTAAAACAAAATAAAACAAAGAACTTTGATGAAAATGTTTCAAAATTTTTATCGTATAAGAGAGAGTAAGGTTAGGCAATTATAAATGAAAAATAATATCGGGCAAATGTCGCACCACGACCACGCATACAGATATCGAATCTTTCATCAAAATTTTCAATCACTTTTTGGGCAAAATGGCGCCGGGTCTATTCCGTGTTATAATCACGTTACGAATTTTGAGTTTTAAGGCTGCAATCGATTCGATTGGCTTCGTATAGACAACTGTCTTTAACGTAGCCCCCCACAAAAAAAAATCCAGCGGTGTTAAATCACATGATCGGACCATGGTATGGTATGGTATGGTATGGTATGGTATAAGGGGTGGTGATGCTATCATCCCCCATCACTTAGACGTTATTGTTCGTCCATTGTGCTCCCCGTTTGAGTTGAAGAACTCCTGGAACCTAAAACCATTTAGTAGATTTTATAAAGTTTGCTATGTTACATAGCTTTCCTTTGTCGATATCACCGAGGTCATCGAGGAAATAAGCGCTGAGGTTCCGTCTTCTCCGGTCCGGACACTCACATAGGACGTGAATGATTGACTCCTCCACTTCTGGGTCACCGCAGCTACGACAAAGATCATTTGCGTCGGCTCCCAGTCGTCTAGCATGTCTACCGATCAGGCAGTGGCCCTGTGAGCACTCCGATTAGTGTGCTAGCATCTTTCCTCCTCAGGCTCAGGATATACTTGCTTTTCCCGTTATCATATTCAGGCCCAAAGAGTTCTTGATATTGAGCATGAAGTTAGGTTTGACCATCTATTGCCTGCCCGCTGCAAGCATAGTGAGTCGATAGACTGATTTATGGATCCGATGGGAATAGCAATGTGCTGAACCATCACTGGTGAGCTGCTCGAGCGAGTTCATCAGCTTGCTCATTCCCCTGGATTCCACAGTGGCCTGGCACCCAGCAGAGGGTAATATTGTGCCGTGTGCCGATGGTGTTAAGAAAACCACGACATTGTCTAACTAGTTTTGATCGTGTTGTGTTTGAGCTAAGGGCCTTAATGGCTGCTTGTCTGTCAATGTGATGTCTTCTGTTGCATTCACCTTTGCTTCAATAATTTTGCATGCTTGAAGTATTGCAAAGACTTCCGCTTGAAATACACTGGCATGGTCCGGTAGCCTGAAGGACTCATTAATATCGAGTTCCTGTGAGAACATCCCCGCGCCTGTACCAGAAATCATTTTCGAACCGTCGGTGAATACCATTATGGTCCTGTTGTCTAGGTTGCGTGCTACATTCCAGTCGACCCTGTGTGGTATTTAAACAGAAAATTCCCTACTGAAATCTAATTCTGGCATAATATAGTCCGTTTCCCTGTTCATATCACACTCCGAGAAGTCATTGAGTATGGTACTGTGACCAGCAGGTCTGGTTCTCCAGTAACCTAACTCTTTGAGTCTAAGAGCGCGTTTTGCAGCCATGTTTTTTTATGTGCATGTCCATTGGCAGCAGGTGAAGGATAGTTTCCAGTGCTGCCGTGGGTGTGGTTCTGAGGGCGCTAGTGACCCCAATGCATGCCAAGCGCTGTACTTTTGTCAGCTTGCTAAGATACGTGGACTTTCTAGTCGCCTCCCATCAGACTATCGCGCCATAGCTTAAGATTGGTCTTACTATGGCTGTGTACATCCAATGTACTAATTTTGATTGTAGACCCCACCTGTTACCGAACAACTTTCCGCAGGCGTAAAATGCGTTATACGCTTTTTTAACGCGTTCTTCCAGATTAAGTTTCCTGCTGAGTTTCTTGTCTAGAACAGATCCAAGTTATTTAGCGCTTTCGGAAAATCGGACCATGTTAACAGCTGAATTTCATATTAGATCGGAGAATTTGGTTTGCTATAAATTCATTGTTTCGGTGGTTGTGTGACTTTTGGCACCCGTCCCTATTGAAACCACATGTCAGTAATATCCATAGTAATATCCACGAGGACCTAAAGGGATCGCATTGGGCTCATATGGCGCCTAGTGAGCGCGCGGTGGTCCTAGCGCTGCGCTCCTTCTTAAACATAATATCCATATCATCAATAATAGGCCAAAATTGACCGGTGCTAGCATCTCTCGATAGCGTAATGCAGCGGTTCTCAAACTTTTTACTTCGAGCCCTCCTGCATAGTCCCGCTGTAAGCCGGGCTCCTCTACATATAAGCGTACTATATATTATTGGTCACATCCAGTATTGAGCAATATTTACTCTTCATGGCAGCTAGAGCAGAAAACCCAGTTTCACAAGAACAAGTGGTGGCGAATGGAGTGAGTATTTTATATGCCCTTTCACTGAAAATTGGGCGTTCCTTTTGCACACCAATCCAGAAGGATGTGAGCGAAGTTTGTGGTTTCCAAACGGCCTCTGAGCTAATTGAGCTCTGTCTAGGGACGAAGCTGCCACGTTAACCAACCAACCTCAATTGTTGAGAACGTGTTCAAAAAGTTCCCGGAATTTATTGAGAAGATTAAAAATACAAGTTTATTCATCTAAATCTATATTGTCCCCCCTTCAAAGTAATCCCCATCGCGACTGCAACACACTTATTCCCAGCGCCTGATCCAATCCTCGAAACATTTTTTATATTCGGTTTTCGGTATGACCATCCCTGCGATTTTTCCATTACTTCCTCGCGGCTGCTGAAACGCGTTCCCCGTAGTCGTTTTTTAACTCGATTGAACAGAAAGAAATCACAGGGAGCCAAATCAGGTGAATTCGGTGGCTGTTGCGATGGTATTTGTTGTTTTTTTCTTAAAAAAAATTACGAATAATGATGGCACTGTGTGCGACGGTGCGTTCTCATGGTGCAAAATCCACGAGTTTTCTGCCCCACAATTCTGGTCTCTTTCGCGGCGAATTGCTTCACGCAAACGTCTCATAACGCCCAAATAGCACTCTTTGTTTACTGTCTGGCCTTCTGGGCAAAAATTCATGATGCACTACACCGTTGTAATCCATGAAAACCGTGAGCCTTGCCTTCTTCTGACTCACGACCACTTTTGAACCGCTCGAGCCACTGCTAAACGACCGTTTTCCTTAGAGAATCGTTGCCGAAACAATTTTCCAACATTTCCAACGTTCGCACACCATTAAATCCGTTTTTTTACGCAAAATTTAATACAAGTTCGTTGTTGCAAATTTAAGTCCATTTCTAAAATTGTAAAAAATCGCCAACACACACACACAGAGATAGATGTTACTCTTGGCTACGTAACTTTTGCAAATGTCAAGCTATGACGCTAAGATTTAGAGGGAATTTCAACAACAGATGTACCAACTTAACAAAAAAAAACCAGAACTCAAATCGGAACAATAAAAGCGCTACACGGTGGTTATTCCGGGAACTTTTTGATCGATCAATGTTATATTCGGATCTTCTTCAACATTGTACTTACGGATGTGATATCGTCGGTTGGTTTTACGTGGACTCCTGCCTCATGGCTTAATTCCACGGCCCTCGGGCACGGATTGATTTTGGGACTACAATCAGAGCCCCTCCAATAATAGACGTACTGATCTTATATAAGAATGCAAGCTCTTACGTTCATACCAGTGGATGCAAGACCTATCTAAATCTCTGCCGTTCTATGGGTCCCGGCACCCGGTTGTTACGCAACTCCACGTCGAGCTCCACAAGGATGCTCTGCCCGCTTGGGCATAGCCACATTATGTACCTGATCCAGTCGACTCAAATTTATCGACCCAATTCTTAATAGCCGGTCTCCGAAGGACGATTATGTTGATCGAAAATACCACGAAATGTAACTTTTACAGGACCACCATTTTTATAGTGGATTTTTAATTATTTTAAAGCGATTTTCGATCGAAATTGAATTCATTATAAAAAATCTGCCAACAATCTGGGCGTAACTTTATTATTTTTCCGGCAGAAGTAAGGACCGCGTTCAATTCTGAAATGCGGTGTAGGCTACTATGTGACTGAAAACTTATCAAAAAGAACAAGATCATGGAAGTGAAAATCTGATTGGATCTGAGAGATATGGAATAGTTTATGAAAAAGTACACAATCACTTTACACCCCCTTAGGGGTCAATTTTCAGAAAATCTTGAAAACACTGTCTTGGTATTCATATGGAGAATACATAGAATAAAATTAAATTCATTATTTGGGACGAGGTAGTAGATATGTCGAAAATCGTGGGAAAATATGCATTCTATTTTCACAGATAAATTTTTTTGCCCCCCTTCTGAACGCCAATAGATATTCGTTTTTTTTATTCAAAATTATTTTTTTAGTTGATTTAGATATACACACCGAGTTTCAACATTGTAGCTTAAGCCGTTCTATATATAGAAAAAACACCTACCACTTGTACCACACTACCCTTAGGGGTCGAATTTCAAAAAACCTTGAAAAAACTTTCTAGGTATTCATACGAAGAATCCGTAGAATAAAAATGAATTCAATATTTGGAAAGACCTAGTAGATATGACGAAAATCGTGAAAATATATGCATTTTATATATATTATATTTACAAATATTTTTTTTTGCCCCCCCCCCCCTCTGAACGCCAATGAATATTCAAAATTTTTTTTTTTCACAATTACTTTTCTAGTTGATTTACATATACACACCGAGTTTCAACATTGTAGCTTAAGCCGTTCCATATATAGGAAAAACACCCCCACTTGTACCACACTACCCTTAGGGGTCGAATTTCAAAAAACCTTGAAAACACTTTCTAGGTATTCATACGAAGAATCCGTAGAATAAAAATGAATTCAATATTTGGAAAGACCTAGTAGATATGACGAAAATCGTGAAAATATATGAATTTTATATCTATTATATTTACAAATAATTTTTTTTGCCCCCCTTTCTAAACGCCAATGAATATTCAAATTTTTTTTTATCACAATTACTTTTCTAGTTGATTTACATATACACACCGAGTTTCAACTTTCTAGCATAAACCGTTTAATAGTTAGGAAAAACACCCCCTACTTCCGTTGCATGCTACCCCTAAAAAAAAATTTATTTTTCCAACATTCCGCTACTATAGCTCTATCTAAATACCAAGTTTAAGGTTTATATCATTACAGGTTCTCAAGATATAAGCATCGGAACTTTTTCCTTTTCACCCTCCCCCACCCTCCCCCTCTTCACCCTCAACCCCAAATCTTTTTTCCCTACTAGGGTTTAATTAGCGCTACTTCTGGTAAAAATTCTAAGCATCTATCTTAAACTGTTCTTGAGATATGAAATGTGTTTGATTTGAAAAATTCTCATCCCCTCCACTTCTATGCTCCACCTCCCACTTAAAAAATTTTACTTTGATCAATCTTTTTTTGTCAACCTTTACACCCAAACCAAATTTTATTTTTCTAGAGCAATTGGTTCATGAGATATCGTAATCTTAAGTTTTTCACCCGCAGACCCCCATACACAACTTCCCCCACCCAAAATTTTTCTTCATTCTGTTCTCCTAGTATAACTACAAATATGTTTCAAGTTTGAATGGTGTGCCATTAACGGCTTAGGAGATATGGATTTTAGAAAGTGTCTATCTCACCTTTTTTGGGTTTCGGACGCATTACATTTTCCCCCACTCCCACACCCCTTGATCAATATTGAAAATTTTTCTGCAAATGGGTCTACTATCAGAGCTCTATAGAAATTCCAAGTTTCAGCTTCCTAACATAAGGGGTTACTGAGATCTGGAAACAAAAATTTTCGGTCTAAAACACTTCCCCCCTCCTTCCCCCTCACACCCCCACCCCTAGAAATTTGGTCACTTCAAGGCGCCTACCCCGTCTATTCGTTAAAAAAATTTCAATTTAATATCTCAAAGCGTTTGGCAGCTACGAGCCTCCAAACGATCTTCCGTACGGCGTACGGCGTACGGCGGACAGACGGACTGAAAATTTTTATTGCTTTTTTCGCGTCTACTAGTTATGAAACGTGAAAATAAAAATTTTGAGGCTAGCAAATTTTTTTTTTAAAAAAATCAATCACAATACTTAATTATTAAAATAATAAAGTAAAATTGCCTAAGCTTCTACTACTGATATGTCAAAAAACCAAATGTCAAAACTGTCACGTTGTTCCGAGTGGTGTTGAAAAACCCTGTATGTCTCGTAAAATCGTAGCTCTTTTGAGCACACAGGGACGTGTTTCGAAACCTCGTACGGCGTGTGTCTCTCCCCCCCCCCCCACTGACCTGTTAACGTAACTGTGGAGAACTCTCCAATGTAGAGAACTCTCTACAAAATGGATTGAGGATTGGCAGGCCACGAGTGTGGGTCTGTTAACGTAACTGTGGAGAACTCTCCAATGTAGAGAACTCTCTACAAAATGGATGACTACGGGTATGGGTCGTGGCACTTTGTCGTGTGACTTGGGCAATTGAGATTATGGTCAAAAATAAATTAGAGTATTGTGAAAGTTCATTCGCTTCTTCTATTAAACAAACTATTAGAAAGTAAACTCGCGCTTGACTCACACTGTATTAAATTCCACCTCGTGAGGCTATGTAGGGATAAGATTAGTGCTTTGTGCACCCTTATGAACATTGCAGTTTCTTGGGTTCCGGGTCACAGCGGGATTTCAGGCAACGAGGCCGCAGATGAGCTCGCAAGGAGAGGTTCGGCGCTCCAGTGAGGAGGCCCATAGAAAACATAAAACATACTATCGACGTGACAGCCATATCAGAGGCTAATACAAGGTGGTCAAGCCTCACATCGTGTCTTGTGTCCAGGCAGCTCTGGCCGATCCGAAATGCGAGCAGTACAAAGTACATCCTACTCGGAAACAGGAATACTCTTCGTATCCTAATTGGTGTACTGACGGGGCCATTGCCAGACACGCCAGAGGACTTGATGTTGCGGACGTCACGGATCTGTGCCGCAGCTATGGTGAGCCCGATGCCGAGGAAAGTATTTTCCACCTGCTCTGCGAATGCGAGGCGCGAACGGATTTTAGGTATTTCAGTTACGCGCTTCGCCATAGATTTTGGGCGAGTTCGCAAGTACTAAACTGGACAAGTTGCTCCAGTTTGTCAGGCATGCGGGGTGGTCTACCTAATTGGTTGTCTTGGGCACACGGATGTTCCTTTCCCGTGCATGTGGGACCACAACGGACCCTTTGGTTAACGGTCTATGTGTTTGGTCGCCAAGCGACCACCCACCTTACCTAAAACCTAAACTCGCAACTTAAATATCGACGGGTTAACAACTATCCCCAATCGATTCAAAATCGGGTTTAGTCGAGAAGGAGGAGATAGAAAGCACACAAGAAATGAAATTCTTTCTCTTACTCGATTCGAATTTTCCGCCTGGTCAGTCGAGAAGAACGCGACTAAGAAATTTTTTTTCTCCTTTCCAGAGCTTGAAGATGGTCCGGGCCTTTTTCCCTTTCTTTTTTTGAGGGGATGGGGGGGGGGGGGGGGTTGGTTGCGTTTTGGGTTATTCGACTTACGAGATTGTTTTCCTTTCAATCGGATTTTTTATATATTTGGGTTTCTTACTATCTCCGGGTCACAGCTCCCTTGCTTTTTACCTGAAAACAAAACGAACGAAAAAAAACTCCGATTCGAATCGATTTTTCATCCTTTTCCACCCTTCGGTCGAAATTTTATGGGATGATTTTGGTTTTCGACCCCCTGAACAAGTCATTTACCGCCCGCGACTGACATAAAAAATGTATAGCTGTGCCTTTGTGTCTATTCGCTTTTGATTGTTGAAAAGGTGAAGACTCCCTGTCGGGAGGGTGGGGGTGGGGGGTTCGTTTGTGTGTAAAAGAGATACGGGAATTTTCATAATTAAAAACGAGTAGGTACTACTGTTCGTTTTTCTTCTTTTTTTTTGCAGTGAGCGCCGATGGGCTGCTAGATGAGTTCCGATTGTCATTGGTCGCTACTTTTATTAGTTTTCATGGAGGGAGGGGGGGGGGGTGGAAGTTATTACGCCCACCCCCAACCTTCATCCCTTTCCGTTTCCAGACAATTTTTTCGGAAACGTTCTTCCGAACTAGTTCGTTCGCGAATTACACACAGGAACTATACAGTTCACTATTCGATGAACGGACGTGGGTGGGGTTGGCGGGGACCAGGGCTGGGGGTATTAAAGAAAAACATTAAATTTGTCTGAATATCGAATTTCCCGCTGCTACCATGGCGGCGGCAGTCGTTATATTTTCTTGGAAGAGATTCCGAACTGAATTTAATTGTTTGTATCGAATTTTCCTGTTTTTTTTCGACGTGGATTCCGTGGGGGTGGATTGGGGTTGGTTGGGGTTTTTTTTGAGGTTTTAAATGTGCTTTATTTGCCTTATATACTTGAACAGTTTTGTATCTTAATCCTAAAGCTAAAATTAATCGAAATATATCTAGGCTGCTACCGTTCTTAATGGCCTCAATTGGCACTCTGTGGGGGTGGGCGGGGGGCCGGTTGTTGAGAGGTCACGGGAACCGCAAACAAAAACTCTTCACCACTTTTACGGCGTCATAGCGACGGGTGAGTGTCACGCGCGGGCGGGACGAATAACGCCAATCCGATTTGCCGGCAGCAGCGCGCTATAATAAAAAGTCGGGAATAAAATTGAAATTATGAAACGCGTGTTTTACCGCTTGAATTCGATATCAAATCGAATGTGTGTAACGTGAAACTATACACGGCCATTTGCGTGGCAAATTGATTCGTTCGGATTGAAGCTGTGACTCGGAACGAATTTCCCAGGCAGAATATCGAGTTGGTACGGCGTCGGTAATAACGGATAAACTGATAAAATTCGTTTACCGCCATCTATTGGGTGTTCGCGCGCGATTTTATGGTAGCTATTTTCAATTTAGTTCAAACTTTTAATAGTCTCCGCCAATTTGAAATTGGAATTGCGAAATAACATCAATCCGGCGCGGCGCCCCTGTAGGTAGTCGATTTTATCGCGTTTCCACCAATCAATCCCCCCCCCCTCCCCCGAACACGGAAGGTAATTTTCCACGCTTTAATTTGCAATTAAAACTGTTAAATGTTTCGGTTTTAGTGGCGCTCGTAAAAACGGTTTGAGAACAACACCTTTTCAATTACCGGGGAAAACCATAAGTTTCTCCTTCGCGTAGTTTCCATAGAAAACTTGTTAAAAAAAAAACCCCCGGCATGATTCATTGGTAGTAATTCTGCGAAGGATTCTTTCGTCGCCAAAGACCTAGTAGATATGACGAAAATCGTGAAAATATATGCATTTTATATTAACTGATATTTTTTTTTGCACCCCCCCCCCTTCTGAACGCCAATGAATATTCGAAGTTTTTTTTTATCGGAATTACTTTTCTAGTCGATTTACATATACGTACTGAGTTTCAACTTTCTAGCATAAGCCGTTAGTTAGGAAAAACACCCCCCACCACCGTACCATACTACCCCTAAAAAAAAGCTCTATAGCTCTATTTAAATACCAAGTTTCAGCTTGATTCTAAAGGCTCGTGTCCACTAGCAAGCAAAACTTGTTAGCCTGCTCTAGCCAGCAAATGCTTGCCGTTTCAAGTAAATGTTCAATGTACACGCAAACTTGCGAGAGTTGAAATCTCGCAAGAAAGTTACGATTGGTTCCGAAATTTCTTAGCAAGTCAGTACAATTGCATTGGATGTGAGGTTAAGTTCAGTTTTAGGAGTCGTAGTTCCACAGTTTACGTGCGAAATATGAACGGAAAATCCAAGTGGAGTTCCGAGTACACGTTTTTGCTCATTTCCAATGTGGAACTTTATCCAGAGTTGTGGTATTTTTCTTATTCGTTTTGACAGTTCAACGAAACTTTGATGATGAAGTGTACACGGAAGAGCAAGTTTTACTTGCAAGATTTTTGTAGAGCTACTTGCTAGTGAAAAATTTCTGCAATTTGACAGATAGTGTACACATCGCACCAAATTACTGTAGCAAGAAATGTCGCAAGTTACTTGCCAGTGTACACGAACCTTTAAGATATAAGCATTGGAACTTTTTCTTTCTCACCCTTCCCCACCCTCACCCTCTACACCCACACCCCCAAACTTTTTTTCCCTACTAGGGTTTTATTAGGCCTACTTCTGGTAAAAATTTTAAGCATCCATCTTACACTGTTATTGAGATATGAAACGTGTTATTTTTGAAAAATTCTTATCCCTTCCACTTACGTACTCTCCCGCCACCTTCAAAGATTTTACTTTGAGCAATCTTTATTTATCGAGCTTTATATCCAAACCGAATTTTGTTTTTCTGGTGCCACTGGTTTGGGAGATATCGTAATGTTAAGTATTTCAACCCCCACCCACGTACGCCACTACCCCCACCCAAAAATTTTGTTTCAATCTACTCTCCTAGTATAACTACAGATATTTGTTAAGTTTTAATTGCTTGCTATTAACGGTTTAGGAGATATGGATTTTAGAATGTGTCGATCTCGACTTTTTTGCATTTCGGACGCATTGCTTCCCCCTCCACTCCCACACTCCTTCAACCATATCATCGATTTTTTTGCAAATGGGTCCACTATCAAAGCTTTATAGAAATTCCAAGTTTCAGTCTCCTACCATTAGCGGGGTTGTTGGTTGAGTAGATGGGGGATGGTGGATAGTATATAAAAGATGGTGGATAGAGGATGGGGAATGGTAGGTATAGGATGATCGATGATGGATGGGTGATGGTGGATAGAGAATGGTAGAAGATGGATAGAGGATGATGGATAGATAAAAGTTGGAGGATGGTGGACAGATAATGGATGATTGAGGTTGGTGGATGGAGATGAATGATGGAGGTTGGTGGATGCTGCATAGAGTATGGTGAATGCAGGATGGAAGATGGAGCATGGAGAATGATGAATAGTGGGTGGAGAATGGTTGTTCGAGGATGTTAGATGGTATATACCATATAGGATGGTAGATGATGGATAGATGATAATGAATGAATTGAGGATGGTGGAAAGAGGATAGAGAATAATGGATGGAGGCTGGAAGATGGAGGATGAAGGGGGGGGGGGCTTCAGCCAGGCTACGTGCCTGGCTACAATAGGAGGAGCTTTTAAAGATTTGGTTTTGAAATAATCGCGTTTAAAGGTTCAATACGAGAAAACTATTAGTTGTAATGACTCCAGGAGCATATAAGAACCTTCAACTTCTAACTCACTCACACCGTCACTTGTATTCCCTCGCATATATCTGTGAATTCATTCCCTTGATAATATCCTTTCTTAGAACATATTCGAGCTATATTACCTCGCGTTCCTTTAGGATAGTTTGGCAAAAATATTTCATGGTTGAAAAATCGTACATTTTGCGTCCCATGAAGGGTTCTCATCGTACATCGTACATAAGGCTGAAAAATCGTACATGTACGATGAAAATCGTACGCCTGGTAGCACTGGTTCTGGACCAGGTGGAACGAATTCAGGTTATTGTTATTCAGTAGAAAATCTTTAGTAAAATCTGAAATAATAACACGATCAAGAGTAGGCTTGTGTAGTTTGCAAACGAACTAGTTCGGAAGAGCGTTCCCATGAGTGAAATGAACGAACTAGTTCGTATTGATTTTCGTTCCTAGTTCGTTTGTATTGATGCGATGGTGTTTAGTTCCAAGTGAAATGAAGGAAGTAGTTCGTAGTAGAGATGGGTCGTTCATGAGTGAACTGTTCCAAAAGAGCAGTTCATTGAAGTGAGTGAGTGAACTAACTCACTCCTTTTGGTGAACTGTAGTTCGTTTTACCACGTGACACAGCGTGGAAAGGAAGTAGTTCCTTTGAGATGTGAAGCATGAAAAGGAATGCCTTCGTGAGTGAGGATTTTTTTTTTAGCTCCTCACATCGACTCCGAACTTGAAAAGAAGTAGTTCCTTTGTGATTGACGACCTTTTTTTTTTAGGTCCACACATTCCCTACGAAGTTGAAAAGAACTAGTTCCTTCGTGAGTGAGGACCTTTTTTTTAGGTCCTCACATTCACTCCGAACTAGAAAAGAACTAGTTCCTTCGCCGGGGAAGTGATCTTCAAAAGGAACACGAAGAAGCTCACTAAACCAGTTCCTTTCCGTGAGTGAGTCGGAGTTCACTCACTCACTAAAAGGAATTGCTTTGCCCATCTCTAGTTCGTAGTGAGTCGTGGTTATAGTTCGTTTGTATTTATGCATTGCCGCACACTTCCACACTAAGGACCTTTTTTTTTTATTAGGTCACATTGAAAGTGACACGGTGGATTTTTTTAGGTCATAAGATTGCACCAGACGACGGTATTACACAGAGGATCTTTGTTTTACTACACGATCTTTCGTTGAACTCCAGCGAACTAGTGAACTTAATGAACGAACTAGTTCGTGACGGATCGCGAACTGCAAACGATCGGTCACTATAGTGAACTAAAATGCCCAAGCCTAATCAAGAGCGAATTACTACATGATTCAAAAAGTCTCCGGGAAAAAATGATGAAAACACAAACTTTTTGATACAAATCGATTTTATTCTTCAACATAGTTCCCTTCCGGGGGAGATACACTACATCCAACGATCCTGCAACATTTCGGTACCTTTTTTTTATAGTAATCGACGTCGAGGCTCCAGTTTCAAACTTGATCTCTTCATATCAGTAAAATCTCTTTCCCCGGGAGCCATCTTTTCAAGTTTGGAAACAGATAGTAGTCTCGTAGGCTAGGAGGGGGGGGGGGAGGCAAGTCTGGTGAATACGGAGCGTGGGGGCAGCAATTTGTATCGCAATTCGTTCAATTTTGCCATTGCTTTGAGCGATGAATGAGCCCCGGTGCATTAATAATCAATGGCGCAACAGCCCGGTGCATTGTCGGTGGTGAAACAGCACATTTACCATATGCGCGGCCATTTTGTCTTCATATCATTGTTCAAATGCGGTCCAAAAAACGCTACGTAATAGTCGCCCGTGATGGTTCTGGCCTTTCTCAAGATAGTAATCGATGAGGATTATGCCATGAGCATCCGAAAATATGCTGGCACGGTGATGATGGGAAAAAATACATAACCTCAAATGAAAAAAAAAATTACAAGTGTATAATCTCAAACACAATTTTCTAAAATTTATTATAAGTTTGTCCTTTAACTTCCGCTTTAATTTTACAAGCTTGGGTTCTTACACGTTTTCCTGTTCTTGGTCGCGATCCAAACTTCAGACCGCTTGTGTCTTCTTCTTGTTCCAATCTTTTTTAACGAAGAGGTCTTTCCCTCAGTTTTAGCAAATTGTCTAGTTGGTCGTTGGATTTAAATTCTTCTACTTTAAGACTACAAGTGTAAAAAACTGAGGTGAACTTCCACATAAAGTGCTACCTCGAGGACCGTTGGACTTTTTCCTCAGGGGGGAGGGGGGTGAAGTCGTCGCGTCGTTGTAAATCCATCATTAAAATTTCTTCCGGCCTCGTAGCGAATAAGACACGACAAGTAGACGTGATTACGATGGTAAGGAGTTGAAGCTCCTTTCAATTTACTTCAATAAAACCAAGAGAAATCTACCCCCTTCCCACACGCTGCCATTAAAATCAAATTTATCTTGACGAGACACACTTGTCCGTAATGATTGAATCGTATTGCCACTTGTTAAAAGTAATCCAATTTTCTGAAACCCCTCTTCCGGCCTCCCGTTTCGATTTTCCTTAAGGGTTTTCAATCAACGAATTGTAAGAGGATGGTGGCAGGGTGTGGGGCAATATGAAGAAAAGGGTGGAAAATACCGTGCCAAGATACGGCGCGCTTCTTTCAACTTCTTGGCAAGTTGATTGAAATGTAATGAGTTTTATTAGGAATCCAGTCATATTAGATTTGGGGTCGTGGGACGGAGACGTTTCCCGGGTTTAGTGTTTTCTTGACGGGATTATCCGGGGGAACAGGTTGCGTTCTGGGGTTGTGAATCCCCTTCCTCCCGTAATGGGGCTACTTGAGCTACTGCTCGAGCCAATCGGCTTCTTCTTCGTCCTCCCCCACTATCACAAATCAATTTTTCGTTGTACCTCTTCTCTTTAAACTCGGAATTTTCCTATCCAATATAACTGCACGAAAATTTCCTCCCCAATAACAAAAAATTAACAAACAAAAGAAATCCGTTTAAGAAACTATTTTCCCCTTTTCTTTTTTTCTTGTCCGTTTTTCAGAGGTGCTTTTTCCATAGTCAAACGATGTGTTCAAAAATCCACTGGGCTTGAATTTGCTGCCAAAATTATTAACACAAAGAAATTAACGGCCCGTGGTAAGTTAGAAGGGGGTGCGGGAGGTTTAAACAATTGCGAAGAAAAAAAAACAGAAAAGAAATTATTATTGCGATTTTCCTTGTAGACTTTCAAAAGTTAGAACGTGAAGCGAGAATTTGCCGCAAATTACAGCATCCAAATATTGGTAAGTGAAATTTTAGAATGTAAAACGAAAGTTTTATCTCTATTTTATCGAAATATATTTATTGGCATCATATCTCACACTATTTTTTTTGTTGTGTGGTTGGTTTTATCTTTTTTTTTTATTGTTTTCTTCTTCTATAATTTATATTTTTTGTTCTTTATCTTCTTATCTATCCGTTTATTTTGTCCGTGTTGTTTTTTTTTCTGTTTTGGAGTTTCGTTCAGGCGTTTTGTGCAGTTTTCCTGCAGTTTTTTGTTCTTTTCCGGTAGTTTCGTGTTCTTTTCCTGCAGTTTCTTGTTATTTTCCTGCAGTTTCTTGTTCTTTTCCTGCAGTTTTTTATTTTCGTGTATTTTCCGAGATTTGCTTCCCTTCTGTGAGTTTTCGTTATGTTTTCTTTACTATTTTTTTATTTTTATTTACAAACACACGCACACCAAATTTCATTATAATGATCAACGAAAAATTGTTTTTACAATCTTCTGATCCAAATATTTTAGTACGACTGCACGACAGTATACAGGAGGAGAACTATCACTATCTTGTCTTTGATCTGTAAGAAATTTTTCTATATAAATAAATACATTATTTTCTTTTGTTGTTTTTTTGTTTGTTTTTGTTAAAAAAAAAAAAAAAAAAAACTTAATATTTTTCAACAAAAAAAAAAACAACAACACATAATCGCACAACAGTGTAACGGGTGGCGAACTTTTCGAGGATATTGTTGCGCGCGAATTCTATTCGGAAGCGGATGCATCGCATTGTATACAACAGATTTTGGAATCGGTCAATCATTGTCATCAAAATGGCGTCGTACATCGCGATTTAAAACCGGAAAATTTACTATTAGCGAGCAAAGCAAAAGGTGCCGCTGTTAAATTAGCCGATTTTGGTTTAGCTATCGAAGTACAGGGTGATCATCAGGCATGGTTCGGTTTTGCCGGTACACCCGGCTATCTATCGCCCGAAGTTTTGAAAAAGGAACCGTATGGAAAATCAGTTGATATCTGGGCATGCGGTACGTTAAGGGGAGGGAGGGGGGGGGAAGAAAAGCCCCCCTTCACCCTGCGTTGGAAGCAAAACGATTGAATTTAATTCATCGGCGTTTTTTTTTTACAGGAGTCATACTTTATATTTTATTAGTTGGATACCCGCCATTTTGGGATGAAGATCAACATCGATTATATTCACAAATAAAAGCTGGCGCTTACGATGTGAGTATTTTTTTTTTTTTTAAGTAGGGATCGTGAAGGGTTTTAATGCTCCTTTTCTTTAAAAAAACAAACATCGTTTCTGTTTAGTATCCATCGCCGGAATGGGACACAGTAACGCCCGAGGCTAAGAACTTAATAAATCAAATGCTAACTGTAAATCCTTACAAGCGAATTACAGCCGCTGATGCACTTAAACATCCGTGGATATGCGTAAGTTTCACGACGCCCTTTTAAACAATGTTTTTTCCCTACATTGTTCTTTCCGTCATTGTTCTTCCCTACATTGTTCTTCCCTACATTATTCTTCCCTACATTGTTCTTCCCTACATTGTTCTTCCCTACATTGCTTTTTCCCTACATTGTTCTTCCCTATATTCTTCTTCCCTACATTGTTCTTTCCGCCATTGTTCTTCCCTACATTGTTTTTCCCTACATTGTTCTTCCCTACATTGTTTTTTCCCGCCATTGCATCGTTTTTTTCCTTACATTGTTCTTCCCTACATTGTTCTTCCCTCCATTGTTCTTCCCTACATAGTTTTTTCCCTACATTGTTCTTCCCTACATTGCTCTTCCCTACATTGTTCTTCCCTACATTGTTCTTCCCTCCATTGTTCTTCCCTACATTGTTCTTCCCTACATTGTTTTTTCCCTACATTGTTCTTCCCTACATTATTCTTCCCTACATTGTTCTTCCCTACATTGTTTTTTCCCACCATTGTTCTTCCCTACATTGCTCTTCCCTACATTGTTCTTCCCTACATTGTTCTTCCCTCCATTGTTCTTCCCTACATAGTTTTTTCCCTACATTGTTCTTCCCTACATTGTTTTTTCCCTACATTGTTCTTCCCTACATTGTTTTTTTCCTTACATTGTTCTTTCCGCCATTGTTCTTCCCTACATTGTTCTTCCCTACATTGTTCTTTCCGCCATTGTTCTTCCCTACATTGTTCTTCCCTACATTGTTCTTCCCTACATTGTTTTTTCCCACCATTGTTCTTCCCTACATTGCTCTTCCCTACATTGTTCTTCCCTACATTGTTCTTCCCTCCATTGTTCTTCCCTACATAGTTTTTTCCCTACATTGTTCTTCCCTACATTGTTTTTTCCCTACATTGTTCTTCCCTATATTGTTCTTCCCTACATTGTTCTTTCCGCCATTGTTCTTCCCTACATTGTTCTTCCCTACATTGTTCTTCCCTACATTGTTCTTCCCTACATTGTTTTTTTCCCTCCATTGCTTCGTTTTTCCGCCATTACTCTTCCCAACATTGTTTTTCTCCCGACAATGTTTTCAATTAAAGGTTTTTTTTTTGTTTGTTTATAGCAAAGAGAACGTGTTGCATCCGTTGTACATCGGCAAGAGACTGTTGACTGCCTCAAGAAATTCAATGCACGTCGTAAACTTAAGGTAAGTTTTTTTTTTTGTTTTTAATTAATTGATTTTGAAAAGAAAAAACCAACAAAAACCGAAAAAAAAAAAATCAAAATGTGCACGGAATAAAAACTTTGAAAAGAAAATAATCTTGTGTTTAAATAAATAAACAAAATGAATAACTTTAAAAACTTTTCCCCATCTTTCAGGGTGCAATTCTCACTACCATGTTAGCTACAAGAAATTTCTCAAGTAATTACCGCCATTTTTTTTTTGTTAACTTTTAAGGACTTTCGTTTCTTTTACTGTTTTGTTTATTTCTCTTTTCTATTCCTTTTTGTGTTTCTTTTTTTTGTTTCATTCCTTCATTCCTTCATTTCTTTTTTCTATTCTTATTATTATTATGTTTATTTGCCTAGAATTCAGTTTTGACGCTAATATATTATATTTAAGAGATCAGTCTTTTCAATTGACTATAAAGCGTGACCCAACTAATATTGTCGATTTAAAAATTAAAACAAAAAACGGTTATTTTTTATTTGAAAGTACAATCCTTCCGGTTAATTATGGAAAATTATTTCATTCAAATGGCTGCCGCGGCTGGCCTTACAGTAGGCCATTTTGTCGGTCCAATTCGTCGAAGCACATTTTGGATTGTTTGCGGCTCCCAATATCGGGCAATGGCTGCTTATTGGCCTTCAAATGGTTAATTTTTTGTGGATTGACCCCGTATAACACTTCTCCTTCACGGCTCCCCCGCAAATTAAAAATCCAAAGATGTCAAATCGCACAGCTCCTTGAAATCGCCATTTCGACTGATAATGCAACCATCGAATTTTTCATCGAACTTCGGCTATTTTTGGCCGGCTGTGTGCCACGGAGCACCGTTTTGCAGGAACCAAAGATCGTCCAAAACAATATCTTCAAGATATGGCCACAAAAAAGATGTCAACATCTGGCGGTAACTGAAGTTGCACTTTCTTGACAGAATTTCGTACGACATTTTCTTGCAATTTCGCGGCCCAATTGTCTTCGTTTTGGAAATACATTTTCAATATTTCCCGGGCGTTGTTTAAGCGTAAATCGACTCATTTCGTTCAGCGGAGATATGATACTGAGCTTCTGTCCAAAGTTAGAATGACATTATTGTTGCCAGGTGCAAAAAAAAACGGTAATTTAAAAACACACGCTGGGTCACGCCTTACAGCTTTTGACAGGGGTTTCAGTATGAGAAGTTTAAGTAATAATATGAAATTATTATTTTATGACTTTCTTCTTTTACTTTCGATGTGTTTGTGTTCGACTTTTACACGTTGAGCGCCGCGTTCCCACTGGTGGCCATTTGTGTTATTACTTTGGGAACCACATGGTCACCGGTATGGTCATTATAATTTTTCATACTGTAACAGCGTGACCACCCGCGTGAATTACATTGTGGGACCAAGTGACAACCGGTGAATCTAAAAAATAAAAACTACTCAAATTATCTGACGGTTGACACTTGCGTAAGAACAAAAATGGCCACCAGTGGCGCTCAACGTATAAGAAACAAAAAAAAAAAAATTTGCTACCCTAAAACAACTTGACGGCAACAAAAAAGTAAAACAGCAAAAAATCGCCGTTTCCCCGTTTTCTTTCCCCTTGTTTTTAATTGTTAATAATTTTCAGAAGAAAAAAAACTTACATATCTACAACTTTCTTTGCAACAGGTAAAAGTATGATAACAAAGAAAGGCGATGGATCTCAGGTGAAAGAATCGACTGATTCGTCGAGCACAACTCTTGAAGATGATGACGTCAAAGGTATTTAGATTTTTTTTTTTTTTTTTTTTATTATTTTCTCTCCGAAATTCCCGTTTCTTTTGCGTATTTTCTTTGCATTTAAATTTTCCTTTTTAACACAAAAGAGAAATAGGAAAAAATTAAATTAACTGCAAGAAAATTCGCACTTTTCTTTTCCGCAATGACTTAAAAGAAATTAATTCCTGAAAATATTTTTTTTTATTCTTATTTTATACAACGGGAATTGGGATCTTTCGTGCTTTTTTTTTTCTCTTTTCTTTTTACCTTTTGTTTTCCCTACCACCAAAAATGTTGTATACGTGTTTTTCTCTTTTCCTCTATTTTCGCGCTCTCTCTCTCTCTCTCTTTTTTCATTTTAATTGTTTTACTAAGATTATAAAAAACCCGCTAATAAAAAAAAAAAAACAATCCCACCCGCCATTTTGTATATCTTTTTTGCTGTTTTTGTAGTTTAATTTTCCTACCGAAAAAATGAGCTAGAAAAAAAAAAAACAAATTGCTGTACGCTGCCAAATCAAATGTCGAAAATTCAGTCAAAAAAAAAATAAAAAATCGTCTAATGGAAAGAGAATCAATGGAAAATTTCGTATTAAAAAAAAAAAAATAAGAAAAGAAATGATCAGGTCTTGGTCTCTTATTTTGCTACAGTAAACCTTTCGACGTTCCTCGAGTGTTGCAACCGCGCGTTGCACGTGGCTTGGTCTTTTTTCCCGCTTCTTCTTGCACATTTCGGGCTTTGGTCTTGCTCTTGGTTTTTGGTAGCTTCACAAAGCTCCGGAAAGCTTTTTGGGCTTCGGTTTGCCGCCTGTGATGGTTTCGTTGTTTCTACTCTCCACTGCTTGCTCACATCTCGTGGTCGTTTTTGAAAATATTCACACTTATTTTTAATATTACTTTTTTCTTGTTTCTTCTTTCCTTTCTCTTAAAAAAAAAAAACAAAACAAAAAACAATAAAATGAAACATTGGAAACGTCCCACAAACAGCATAAAGCCTCTATATAAATTTTTTTTTATCTCAAACCCTTTGATTTCTATCGAATTTAATATTAAAAGAAAAGAAAAAACAAATAAAGGCATAAAATAAAAAATATTTGTTGGTAAGAAGAAAGGAGCGCACTTTCTCAAGGTAGGAATTTCTTCTATATTTTTTACTCTAACCTAAATGTTTTTTAAGTCTTATCAAAATCTTTCAGTCTCTGTCAAGAAACTGTCCTCTTATTTTTCTTTGATTTTTATCTACACAAAATTGATTTTATTTTATCGCTTTGATATTATTTCGTCTATTTTCGAATAAAAACGGCACACAAAAACACACGCACACACAATTTCTATTTCAATTTTGTTAATAAAAACTCTCACTCTCACGGTATGTAAATAGAAATTATTAGCTTTTGTTGTTGTGTTTTATTTTCGTCTGCCTTCAAAATCTGGGATATTTTATTCGAATTTTGGGTTTTGTTTTCTTCCGCCTATTTATCGGAAAGCTCTTCGACACATTCAAATGAAATTCATACGGTACTCGGATCAGTTTTGTATGTCATACTATGACCCATTTTGTATGTAATACTATGACGAGTTTTCCCCTAAAAAGAATTGAACTAGAGGTGTAAGGCATTTCTTAACTATGTGTAAACAAGCAAATTGTATTCAACATTGAAGTTGTAAAAACAGTAGTAGTCTAATCCCTTGAATTTTCTTAACAGCATCTAAACTATGTAATAATCATAGAGCTATATGTATAAAGGAGATGGCGTGCAGCGACTTTTTTGAAGCCGGAGGTTTTCTCGCAAAGGACCGGCGATATTTACTTTGCTACTAATCAGCATCTTACTCACATATATGTTAAACCCCGGTATTTAAAGAAAAAAAGGCCAACCTTTAAATACTAATATTTGCATTTCAGTGGCACCGGGCATGAAACGCTCCATACAAAAGAGTCGCTTAAACTTCAAAATGCTTCACAGTGCCTTATACAGAAACGGAGTGTTGCCATCTCCGTTATATATAGCTCCATGGTAAGAATTGTCAGATCAATAAATATAATATATGTAAATATATGTTTATAAGTTTGACTCTGTCAGTCGTTGCTCGCTTTGTTCGTTTTGTATGTCATACTATGATCCGTTTTGTATGTCATACTATGATCCGTTTTGTATGTCATACTATGATCCGTTTTGTATGTCATTCTATGATCCGTTTTGTATGTCGCACTATGACGAGTTTAAAGTTTAACTCTCTCAGTCGTTGCTCGCTTCTTATGCCACGCAATTTTTTTGTAATTTGTTGTGGCTCGCGTTGCTTGTCTCGCTCGTCTTCGTCGTCGCTGCTTTGCTCTGCTTGCCGTGAATTGTTGCTATGCTCGTCTTGGCTTGCTCTCCTTCAAACAGACAGCTCGTGGAAGTATATGGAATGGCTGATAACGAGATTTTCCGTAATTAAATCTGATTGTGTTAGTTTAAATGTTAGTAGCCTTTAACCAATCAGCAACATGAAATTTGACACTTCAATCCCAACATGTTGTTTACATCATGCTTGCAACTCACTTCGTCTACAAACTGTTGATCTCCAGTCTCTTTCTTTTGACAATGGAGTCCCGCGAGGCTACCTACGTGCATCACACTTCTACTACAAACTAATTTTCAACCTTTCTGCTTCTCATGAAAAGTTACGCTCATGCAAACGAATTTTGCGGGTATCAGCACCGCTTGAGAAAGCTACTGTTTGGCTTGTTCGTTGTTTTGTTTCTCTGTCCCCCCCCCCTTTCCTTTTTGAACCTCACTTGGATGTCTGAAAAGTTCAGGAATAGACGCCCCTTAAATGATTCTAGCTCAGCTATTGAGATGTCGTCGTCCGCAAAGACAGCCACCTGTCATTTGTGACGCTTTTTTTTTCTCAACACAGTCCAGTCAAGCATCGCTAAAAAAACGCCACTAATCAATGAACAAAATTTACGAAAGGGTAAGGGTAGATAAGTTCCCCTCATAACCGAATTGTGCTATTGGCTAGAATTCGAACAGAAGCCGCTGGTTTCATGTCGCTCGAAAAAGCTGCGCATTTGATAGATCCAATGGGGATGACGGCAGTGGTTTCTATACCTCTCAACTATTTGCATGTTTCGAACACTCAATGATTGTTGTTGTTTTTTGTCGATATTAGAATTTTTGTACACTCCCCCCCCCCCCCCCACCCCTCTTCCCAACCAGCACTCTTTTCTCTACTGATTGTTTTTCTTTTCCCACGAATACACTTCTATTCTTAAGTTCATTTGTCGACTGTTTTTTTTTGTTTTGTTGAGAGCACAAATTCACTTTTTTCCTACTCTTCGAAAATCAACTTCGAAATTTTCGAAAATCAACTCCAAAATTTTCGAAAATCAACTCTAAAATTTTCGAAAATCAATGGCCAGTCTAAATACACAAATTAATGCAGCTATCGTCAATGTATTTTATTTTGCTTTCTTTATTAGAAACTATTGCGCTTCTATCCCCATTTAATATGTTCCGACAATTTTGAGAGAAGTTTTCGAACCAAACGGTGTCCTGTCTATCCGTTTTTCTAATTTCTTTTTATTTTTATTTTTATTTTTATTGAAATGATGTTGTGTAGTTTTCGGTGTTTTTGTCCTAGATTTTCAAAAAAATCTTCTCCTTTCTTTTTAAAATGATGTTTTTTCTCTTATTTCTTCAATTTGATGTTTTTTTTAACACGTTTTTTTCTTAAAGAACCTCCCCCCAAAAAACTCTTAGATTTTGTGCTAGTAATTTTCTTAAACAAAAAAAAAAAAATTCTTAAAAAGAAAAACATTTAATTTTTTTCTTAAATTTTTCCGCCTGTCGAAAAATATAAAACAAAAAACCGAAACAAACAAAAAAATTCATCTTTTTTTTGTAGAAGATAAAAAAGGAGGTGTTGATCGCAGCACAACTGTAATAGCTAAAGAGCCCGAAGGTAAATAGAAAAATCTCTAAAAAAAAACAACCCAAAAATCAGAAATTTGCATTAAACATTAAACACAAAAAAGAAAAACATTAAAACACTAACAAGTGCTTGTTCAAAAATTGAAATAAAAAGTAAATGAAAGAAGGAAATAACAAAAAATACAACACAAACTCCCAACATGCAACTCTTATAAAACAAACACACAAAAATAAAACGTTTTTTTATTTAGTTTTTATTCTAACAATTCAACATTATATCTAAGAACTTAACAACAGGATTTAAAACTCAGAAGTAACAATAACTGCTGACTGCTTCTGCTACAAAACTTATATTCCTTGTTTTCTTTTCAAAAAAATGAGATGTGATTTTTTTTTCTTCTCTTGTGTCGCATTCTTGACGCATTCTTGGCGCTTTCTTGTCGCAAAACGTGCTACGCTAAAAGATAAGAAATCGTTAAGAAAACGATAAATACTTAAGGGGTTGATTATTTGCGTTCGCAGACCTTTGAAGGTCTTGTAACGAGAAACGGGAGGAATAGAGGAGGGGCAAAATTCTTTCAATTGAGTCTTTTTCATATGTTTTCAACTCTTGTGGGACGCATTTGGGAGGGAGGTGGCAGTACAACTACCTCATTCGGGTAGGCACTGCTTCCAGGTTTGGTTCACTACTTGTTGTCTCTTCGAAAGCAAGACTTGTTTACTTTTGAAATGAAAGGGGGTTTTTTTTCTAATTTAATTTATTGACGGCTTCCAGTGGGGTGCAATTTTACCGGACACAAAAACACTACAATAAAACCATCTGGACAGAAACGGCTGGAAGTTATTGAAGCCGGGGGATTAAAGTATTAACTTTAAATGAAAAAAAAATCAAATTCTGCGTTTCAAAAAAAATAATAGAAAATGATGTGAACAAGTTCGAGCCTCTCCCCCACCTCCGAAAACTTTTAAAAACTTTTTTGTTTGTTCTGTTTTTTTTTTTTTTTTATTTATCTTATTATTACCTTTTTTTTGTTGTTGTTGTAATGCGTAAGACTTGAATTACAAAAAAGCAAAAAGCAAAAAAATAAAAACAAAAATCAAAACTGACAACATAAAAATAGGGTCATCAATTGGTTCGTCTCCGCCACTGTCGCCGGCAAAAAACTTGCAAGCGCAACCGTCATCCAGTGGCGGAACACAAACGACAGTACAAGGGGCAGCAACAACAGCCGGCGGAACAACGACGATAACGTCGACGACGAACAACAGCAGCGGCAACAACAACAACAACAATCACAACAACGCCGCCGCCATTCACAACCAAAATCTTTCATCGATTGTTGCAAATGTTTTTAATAAGCCGACAACAACAATATCGTCCCTAGTGTCTGCAGCAGCAGCAGCATCAGCATCGACTGCGAACGCAACCCCAATGCAAACGACGCAACCAACAGCAACCGGAACAACGACGACAACGACCAGTACAACGGTGCAACAGCCGCAACAAGTTCTGATTGGTTGTTGCGTTGGCAATACAGCGGCGTCGTTTGCTGTTGCTGCTGCTGCAAACACTAGTGCGGCATCACCACCCACAACATCATCAGCCAATAATCAAATCGGTGCGGCGCTACTGCAAAGCGTTCAAGGTATGTGTGGCAGTTTTATAATTTCTCTCTCTCTCTCTCTCTCTCTCGTATCCATTCGTGTGTGCGTTAGTTAATTAATAATTTGTAAAAATAAATGCCAAAACCCCCAACCGCCCCCCCCCCCACCCCCTAAAAGTCATTAAAGCAGGAAAAACTGTTTGAAAAGTTCACATGTAAAAAAACAAAGTAAATAAATGAATATTAATAATAACAAAACCGTATAATAGAATCGCTTGGAAACTTTTCTAGTTCGTGAGTATGTTTTTGTTTTTTAGTTTTGTACGTATTTTCCCCCCACCCCGTCCCGGTTTTCAATAATCCGCCGCTTTTTTATAATTTACTTTATTTTTTTTTTACTTTCTTTCTAATTGTTTAATTCGTTTCTCTCTTGTTGTTAAGTCTTGTGTTTTTTTTTCTTCATACTTTAAGTTTTTTTATATTTTAATATAATTGTTTTATTTTTGATTTACTTAATTGTTTTTTTTTATTTAATTGTTTTTTTTTTATTTAATTGTTTTTTTTTATTTAATTGTTTTTTCATTTAATAATTTTATTTATTTATTTGTTTTTATTTATTTAATTGTTTTTTTTTATTTAACTGTTGTATTTATATAATTGTTTTATTTATTTAATTGTTTTTTTTCATACAATTTTTTTTTTTTTTTATTTTTATTTAATTGTTTTTTGTTTTGTGTTTGCTTATAATTTTCTGTTGATCATTTCTTTTATTAGATTTCTATTTGATTTGTTTATAATTTCGGTTTTTATTTTCTGACACGTTTTTAGATACAGGGTGGCGCAAAATTAATCATTCAATTTTGTTTTTGAATAACTTCTTTAATAAAAAAAAAAAAAAAACTATTTTGAGTGATGGAAATCTTTGTTTGAACCTATACAATTTTTTCTGTTAAGTGGAAATGATTATATTCATCAAGTGGCTGCCGCCAGTGTTGATACACATTAATGCCCGTTTTATCGCATTTTCCATGATAACTGGTTCGCATTCCTGTTAAATATTCACCAATACCAAGTATGAGTCACGTACGACGCCATTTGCAAAAATTATAACATCTTCCGATTAGGTGATTAATTCTGCGCCACCTTGTAGTAGCAGAACACACATTTTATCTAAAAAAAAGAAATAGGCGAAACATTTACTGTAAAAAAATTTCCGTGCCGTTAAAAAAAACTAGTAAAAATTTGCTTAAATTCTTGAAAGACACGACGCAGTTTGACCAACTTCTTCCGAAACCACTTGAGCTCTGCGAAACCTTTGTCTTTGTGATGTAATTGCTGCATTACCGCGTTCCCAATCCATGGGGGGCACGTACGAGGGTAGTCCCAGACACGTACCTGATCTAACAAAGAAAATACAGCAAAACAACTTCAACATAGTCCCCCTTCAGGGTCGGTACAAAAAAATGGTTATTTTTCAACATAGTCCCCCTTTAGGGTCGGTACAAAAAAATGGTTTTTTCAACATAGTCTCCTTTTAGTTCGGGGTACACTTTTCCCAGCGATCGCTTCGATACTCTCTTTGCAGTGCTTTTGCAGTGCTAACTGTCGAGCTCCTTAAAACAACTGTCAACCGAAGGTTCCTTTTGCTGGCAAACCTTTTACCACCGAGCCACTTTTTTTTAAGTTTGAAAAGATAATCGGTGGGGACTAAATCTTGGTTTTAGGGGGGAGGGGGGTGCGTAAAAGAAGTTGGTACGTCCGTCGTTTTGCGTCTTTCACGGCTGGAGGGGTTTTTTTCAAGTAGAGTTAAGCGGTAGAGTAGATAGAAGGGGGCTGGGAGTTGTACAATCTTGATAAACATAGTGTAGTCTGCTGCTAATTGGCCTTTTTAGTTGGTTGCTCCCCCCGTAAACTCTGCAATTGTTCAGGCCTTCCTTTCCCCACTCCTTTCCTCTTTGCTTTTTACTCGTTTCACGTGATTTTGTCCTGTCCTTTTTGTGCTTTCTTTATCGTGTCATTTTACATTATCAGTTCAATTCCGTTTCATTGTTGTTTCTTTACGAGATCAGGTTTTTAATAATACGTATTTCAATAATACGGAAAAGTGGACCCTCCCCCCGGAAAGTGGGAGCAATAATAAAAAATAATAAAGTAATTTGTTAACAATAAAACTTTAAATCTCGCTCGCTAACTAATCAACTTTTCGTAAAAAAACAAAAAACCTTTTCCAGGAAGTGGGTTTATAATCGCAATTCCTGTATCGTGTACAGTATTAACATACTGATACTTTTTGCACCTGATACTTCGTGTACCTGGGAACAGTTGCAAACGAATTAAAACTAGGGGATCGTTCCTCCTTCTTCTTTTTTTTGTTAATTGCGCTCTACGTGGATTGGAACAAGTACTCTTAGGATCACTGGAAGATCGTCTTAGTTAAGTAGACTGGCCGGGGGATGGAGTCGAAAAGAAATGTCCTGGACCGACGAGAACGAGAAAAGACCCCCCTCTCCCCCGCATCGTTTTATAAACCCCAGCCACTTGGAGTCGTCTGCGGGTAAAACTTTCTTTTGCATTGTAAACTTCTTGGAAGAACTGTGATGAAAGGATGAAAGGACGTGGACGAAAATCAAGATGGATGACGCCGCCATCTATCTGCGGAAGGAAGTCAGCTGCAGGCCGAACGAAGAAAATTGTGGGGCAACTGGAAAATCGGAAATTGTGCAGTCTTTAGAAGGACGAGACCAGTTCACTCAGCTGTAAATGAGTAGCGCTGAGTTAAAATCTGGGTTAATAATCACGGACAAGCGTGTAGCTGACCACTTTACCTCCTAATGTTCCGTTGGTCTCGCAATGAAGTAACTCAAGGATTACTTCAAGGACTGGGCCCGATTTGGACTGTTGCGCCATTGATTATTATTATTATTATTATAGAAGGAGGACGATTGGATTCGTGGTGGAGGGGAGGGGGGGTTCGGACACAGTATCTAGTGATGAGAGAGAAATAATCGATGCGTTCATTAAAGTTTTTGTTTGTTCGTGGATTTGTAAGTACCACCTTGATCAAAAAGTTCCCAAAGTGTAGCGCTTTTGTTGTTCCGATTTGAGTCCGTTTTTTTTGTTAAGTTGGTACATCTGTTGTTGAAATTCCCTCTAAATCTTAGCGTCGTAGCTTGACATTTGCAAAATTTACGTAGCCAAGAGTACATCTATCTATGTGTGTGTGTTGGCGATTTTTTACAATTTTAGAAATGGACTCAAATTTGCAACAACGAACTTGTATTAAATTTTGCGTAAAAAAACGGATTTAATGGTGCGCGAACGTTGGAAATGTTGGAAAAGTGTTTCGGCAACGATTCTCTAATGAAAACGGTCGTTTACCAGTGGCACGAGCGGTTCAAAAGTGGTCGTGAGTCAGAAAAAGGCAAGGCTCACGGTTTTCATGGATTATAACGGTGTAGTGCATCATGAATTTTTGCCCAGAAGGCCAGACAGTAAACAAAGAGTGCTATTTGGGCGTTATGAGACGTTTGTGGGAAGCAATTCGCCGCGAAAGAGACCAGAATTGTGGGGCAGAAAACTCGTGGATTTTGCACCATGAGAACGCACCGTCGCACACAGTGCCATAATTTTTCGTAATTTTTTTTAAGGAAAAAGCAACAAATACCATCGCAACAGCCACCGAATTCACCTGATTTGGCTCCCTGTGACTTCTTTCTGTTCAATCGAGTTAAAAAACCAAACGGGGAACCGGTGGTCCGGAATCAACCCCAATACTTCCGAATTCGTGCGAACGGGGGTACGGTTTTTTTTTCGATTATTAGTTGGTTGTTTTTTTTGGGACGATGATTACTTTTTATTTTTGTTTTTACATTCAATTTTCTTAAGCTATTCAAATTTGGGGCAAATCGGGGGTTCGCGTCTGAAGGGAAGTCTAGGCTTGACCGACGCATGATTCCATAAATTTTCTTGGTCTAGCAAAGCCACTTTCACTCTACCCCGTATGCAAATTTCAAACTGTTGGTAGCACAGAAGCGTGGGTTGGAGCGGGCGGTGAGGAGGTATTTAGGCCTCCTTCAGCTCATCGGGTCTTCCCCGAATTGTAACAACATTATATTTTGATCGTTGGTCGATACGATTCTGATCTTCAGCTCGTTCGTATTCGAGAAACTATTACTGTTCGCCGGGGGATGGGGAGGGTGATCGATGGCGCGATAGCCCAAATTGGGTCCCCTGACCTCTTGAAGTCGGTCGTCAGGAGGGACTCGTAAAAACATGTCGTATTAATTTTTTTAAATCACATTTAACTAGACTAGCGCGCGACTACATTTTTATTTGTTATTATTTTTCGTTTAAATACATTCATAACAAACGCACTCTCTTTAGTACAGAATATGAGTGGCCCTAAACATGCTAAACTTTTTTGTTAATTAGAAGTTAATTAGCGCTAGTTTTATTTGGAGTGAAAAAAAAAACCAGTTAGTTTTTAAAGACCATGCAGAAATTTTTAGCACCTGAGCGATCAGGGAGCAATTTTCCCGAAACATTTTGCACTATTAATTAAGTAACATAAAAAGCAAACAACCACTTAGAAATAGTAGAAAAAACAATTGTTTATAAAAATTGTTAATTTGGGATGTTAATTGAAATTTTGCGTCCACCCAGGACTTTTGAAAAATATTTCTATCGTACGCCAGACGAGATGCCTGCTGGGTTTTTGAACTTGACTTTGAGTCTGGCAGCACATTTCGGTTCTGAAGAAGAAGAAGAATGTATGATGGCGTTGACAAATAAATGGAGCTGTTTTTTTCTTTCTTCCTAAAATGGTTTTCGTCCGACAAAAAAGGAAGTGTAGTGAGTTCGGTGTGAAACAATATTCGAGACCAAAAAATTTCTTCAATTCGTGCAACTTCAACCGATCGAAGATTGATCGAATTTAATGCATTGTGGAACTGACTCCATTGGGGGGCAACATTGTCGATTGTTTCATCAAGTGGTGGTTGTTGTGTTTTAGGCCTTGGAATGAATATTTCGACTTGGAATAAGCCGACACAAAATTTTTGTTGTACAAGCCTAGAGGGTTAATGGTCTGAAATCGGAACAAGAACCCCTCCCCACACTGCCGTAGCTAGTCCCGGCCGCCATCATGCGTGCCGCTTTCGTTCCGACTCAGCCACCAATTCAGACGAAGGCGGAATTGGCCCTTCTGTCCCGAAAATTTTTTCATCCTTCGATTATCTTAACTTGCAAAATTATTCCTCGGCTGCAATCACAACAAGGTTACTTACGATGGCGCTACAGTCCAAATCGGACATTGGCCTCCTGAGGTGAGGTTAGATTGATCGAATTCCGGCTATGTACGCTGTCGTTTTCGATGCATCATGCCCAGATCAGCGTATTAAGGGGCTAAAAGTCCCCGTCTGGAGTGCGGTCCTTCAATGTTTGTCTGGATGCATGAGAGTGCACTTTTAAAAGTCCGCCAGAAAATTGAGTGACATCAGACTGTCTAATATATAGTACTCCAAGATACGGCAGATTTGTCTGGACAGAACTTCCAAAGTACTACTACCATTAAGGCCCGTTAGTACGATCGTCAGTTACGTTCTAACTGGAACTTTAACTAGACAGATGCTCATACGAAACGTACAGTTAAAGTTCCGGGTAGAGTTAAACTGAAGATTGTAATAGCAGCCCTAATGGTGCGCTTACACTCACCCTTGAGGCTCGCCTCAAGGCGAGAAGCTACCCCCATCATGGTGGGTTTACACTCACCCTTAAGGCTCGCCTCGAGGCGAGAAGCTACCCCCATCATGGTGCGCTTACACTCACCCTTGAGGCTCGCCTCGAGGCGAGAAGCTAACCCCATCAGGCCATTGCAAACCGGTTCTAAATGTAAGACTCTTGCGTCTGCAAGAGCTATTTGATTGATTGATTTTTTGGTGGAGATAGAGCCTCGTCGCAAACGTTGAGTGTAAATGCACCATAAGTGCTTTCACTGCGCAGCTTCTTGTCGCCGTGCACTTACTACGCTGCCCTTAAGCGCAAAATCCGATGGTAGTGGTGCTCCAAGATCCTTTAACTCTGGTCATTACCGCCACCAGGGGACCAATTGTTTAACATCTCAATTAACTGTTTTATGAAAACTTTTTTATTTTATTTCCGTTGACTTATTTTGTATCTCTGGTGATTAGGCTTTTTTCCCCCCCACACAAAATCTTTTTTATAGCTCGAAAAATAATTTTCACAGTAAAAATACACAGAAAAAAACAACAC
This sequence comes from Beris chalybata, assembly GCA_949128065.1. Taxonomy (NCBI): domain Eukaryota; kingdom Metazoa; phylum Arthropoda; class Insecta; order Diptera; family Stratiomyidae; genus Beris; species Beris chalybata. Next base: position 7,988,084 of record OX421898.1, read on the forward strand.
TGTTGTTGATAAGTATTTAATTATCTCCCCCCCCACCCATAAATCGATTGCATTCTTATTTTTTATTACAATTTTTGAATCACATCATCTCACATCACATCCGAACTTAACATATATAATCAAACTTTTGAAAAATTCAAATAAAACCAATTACAAAACTAAAACATGTAAAAACACATAAAATCTATTGAAATTTACATTAAAACCACTGTACTTTTGTATGTGTTTGAACTATAAATTAAAAATTGATAAATATATATGTATAAAACATATATATATATATATATACATAAACACCTTATACATGTATGTATATTTACATATGTGTAGACATAAGGATTGTATGCCCAGCGAAGGCTTGCCACCAGCTATCCACAAACTCTCAATGCTCAGGTATGTATAAAATGTGCTTGCCTGCATTTTTACCACTATTTTTTTTTTGTTTAGTTCAGTTTCTTACTCACGGAATAAAATCCAAAAAAAAAAAAAAAAAACAATCAAGTTGTTTTTTAAAAAAAAAGCGTAGAAAAACATTAAAATTAGTTTTAAGTGCCATCAAAATACGGTCCATTGTGTAAAATAAACAATAATATTCCAATGTCGCACTTGTGTAACAAAAACCTGCTTCCAGAAATCCCATTCAAAGCCACCCAATCATCCGCTCAACCCCTCCCCCCATTGTGTAGCGCATAAAATACGTCATAATCATAAACGTTTTTAAATTTAATGTAATCGCCTAATTTTCTTAATTACAAAAATTTCTGCGCTATTTCATCGGGTGGAGGAGGGAGGTGGGAGGTGGAAATTAGTTTAAAAAAAAAACACACACACACACATACACCTGCAACCTGATTGGTTCGTGGTTGCGGTCTGCGCTGAACACTGCGGCCGAAACCACTCGATAGTAGTAAGGGGATATAAGAGTTACAAGCCAGAGTAGAGGAAGCTTTTTTTACGGAGGAGCTTTTGTATGGTGGCGTTATAGACTTGTATGAAACTGATAAGGAATTCACTCCATCAGCTTTTTGACCTGACCTGTTCTGATATTAACAGCTTTTTAACCTGTCCTTTTCTTATAAATATTAACAGACCCCTGTTCTGATATTAACAGCTTTTTGAACTGCTCTGAACAGATCAGAGGTCAATCAGCAGTAAATACCAAAACAATTCGGGTAAAAAAGCTGATGGAGTAAATTCCTTATCAGTTTCATGTATGACATCACCATACAAAAGCTCCTCCGTCGAAAAAGCTTCTTCCACCCCTTCCCACCATGGCTTAAAACACTCATATCCATACTACTGCCGATTAGTACGAAGCATTTTAACCGCTTCTTTCTATCGTAAAAAAATTGTTTTTTTTGGCTTACAAATAAAAGAAAATTGACAATTTATAAACATTGTGTGTGTGTGTGTGTTTTTACTGTATGTTTTTGTTCGCATGGTATTTCAAAATTTAAACAATAAATAAATGGCAGCAGCAACAGCTCTCATGTATATCTCCATTACCAATTGTTACTAAAAAAAAAAAAAGTCTCGAGAGAGAAATGTTTTTGTTCCGTTCGTTTTTTTGTGTTTGTTTGTCTCTTTCATTTTTTAAATGGTGAAAGTATTTTCTTTCTTTTTTAATTTTCTCTTAATTTTATAACACTTTCATTTTGCAAAAAAAAAAAAAGAAAACCCGCATTCGGTTCTTCAAGGGAATTTAAAGAATATCAAAAAAAAAAAAAAACCTACTTGTGTTGTGTTTAATTAGTTTTTTGATTCGGTTTTTTTTTTTTTTTTGCTCGACTTCATTATACAAATTTTTTTTTTTCGTAGAGTTGTAAAGAGAGAGTTTACAGTGCACAGGCCTCCTACCGTTTTATTTTTTTTAATTTTTGTTTTGTCGCAAACCTCTGTAACTCGAACTTGTTTAATTGGCGAACATTTTCCATAAGTCGAATTCTTTATAACTCGAATTGTTTTTTTTTTTTTTTTATTTTAACCATTTTGTAGGTTCGAGTTGTTGAGGTGTGACTGGTATCGTTTCGCGTGCCGTCGTAAAAGCTTGAATAGATTGCGTGGTGAGGGTGTAACCTCAGAGGTCGATAGGACGCAATTGGTATCACCTGATTTTCGTGAAATTTTTTTTTTTTTTGATTTTCGCTCTTTAATCGCGTAGTCTACTTTAAGGACGCGAGGGGTTAGTTTACATTGCTTTGCTGGTGCTTCGTTTTATATGTTTTCCGCACGCTTCTTTTTTTTTTTTTTGTGGTCATTGACGAAATTCATCGGGGGAAAAGTCGCTTTTTTAAATGTTCTGCGCCCACCAACTTATGAATTCGATCTGTTGGTTCTTTATTCATACTTTCTGATTGGAAAGGCCCAAAGACGCGGCTTCTTGCCACCTTCGAATCGATTCGTCTCTCGAAACTCCGAACTGCAGTCAATTTTGTCGTTGGTTTTACGTGAACACCTGCCGTTAAGGCTTAATTCCACGGTCCTCTTCGGACACGGTTTGATTTTGTGACCACAATCGGAGCCCCTCCAACTCCCAAGTGCAGTCAGTCCTTCAGCTTCAGATGCGCCTCCATAACAGATCTTCCGCTCAGCCAATCAGTGGATAGCAGGAACGCGTCGTTATCCGATGCGGCGGCCATTTTTCTTTCGATTTCATCACTTAAACGCTGCAATAAGTTCGCATGGCATTCGCCGTTAATTCTTGTCTCCTTTTTTTTCAAAATAATCAATGAAAATCATTGAACCCACATCCCCCTCCTGATGGCACGACCTTTCCTGGAAATCGGACTGACTCGGTGTCTGATCAAACGCGGCAGCCATCTTGACAAAATTTCTCTAGTGATGGCTGCGAAGTAAACCTGTCGATACTTAAGTTGCGGGTTTACTTTCTAATAGTTTGTTTAATAAAAGAAGCGAATGAACTTTCGCAATACTATACTTTATTTTTGACCATAATCTCTCTTGTCAAAGTCACACGACAAAGTGCCACGACCCACACCCGTGGCCTGCCAATCCTCCATCCATTTTGTAGAAAGTTCTCTACATTGGAGAGTTCTCCACAGGCTGCCAAACAACGACTAAACACCGTAGCGTCTTCAGACTTCAAAGTTACCCTTCTTCAAAGGGTTGGTATTTTCTACCATAACATTTTTTTTTTCAAGCATCAACCGCCATCTTTATGTCCGGTCGTACCCTCGGTATCATTTTCATTTCACAAAAATTTTTCATCCTTAAAAAATTCACCACCGTCGTCTGTTCCTTTAATTTTTTTTTGTTGTGTTGTTTCAAATCATTTTAAAAGCAAAAAAAAAAAAAAAATTAAAAATCAAAAAGTTATAAAATTTGCACACACATTGAAAATTTTATTGAATTAAATTTTTAATAATGAAAAAAATAACGTAAATTAAAAAAAAAAGAATTTAATTCAAATACTCGATGAAAAAAAAAACTTTAAAAAATGTTTCCAGCACGACGACAGGAAATCATTAAAATCACAGAGCAGCTGATCGAAGCGATCAACAGTGGAGACTTCGATGTCTACACGTGAGTTTTTGATGCGTTGATCTTCAATTAACGTTTCACTAATCTTGTCTTTGGGAATTCGGAAATAATTTTAACTTTTCTCTGATTTCTTTCCTATTTTTTTTTTTTTACTGTTATTATTATCGTATTCATTACGCCAACCACCACCACTACCGCCATCTTGATGTCACATCGACAAGCAGCAAAATCTGCGATCCGCATTTAACAGCATTCGAACCAGAAGCATTGGGTAATCTTGTTGAGGGTATCGATTTTCATAAATTTTATTTTGAAAATGGTAAAATTTTGCTTTAATTTTGACTAGAAATTTTCCTAATTTGTGCTTTTTCTCTCTCTCTCCCGCAATTTTCTCTCCTCTGTTCACGTGACGGATTGTCCTCTTCAGTGCTTGGGAAAAATTGCAAGGCAATTAATACAACTATACTGAATCCACATGTACACTTGTTAGGCGAGGATGCTGCATGTATTGCGTATGTGAGGTTAACTCAATATATTGATAAGTAAGTAAGGAGAAGTGACTAGAGTGCATGACCTTTGACGCGAGAGTGTTTGAAAACCGAAGGCGGATTGAAAAATGATCCAGGGCCCTAAGTGCCTGAACTGTAGGTACTAAAGAACAGAAGCATACGACGAAAAGGGTGTGGGCTTACGATCCTTATGGCATGTCTATACCGCGAGATGGAGATGGCGCTCTTTCTCGTATTGGGACCGCATGAGATGAAGATGGCGCCCTTTCACGTATTGGAACCGCACTTCTAACATTACTTCTTTTTCATTATCTAATATTGAAAAAGAAATTGATTGAACGGTTGCGCTGCCTGCTTCTAAGTTGATAGATATTTCGCTGCCTACAGTTTGAAGGCGGACGACCGCAATCAAAGATTTTTCATTTTGGATCTTAAACGGACGTTATACCACGTTTCCACTACACCTTAATCTCGCGATTAAAAGAACTAGATTAAGCACGCAGTGACATTATTTGTGGGGTGAGGGGGGCGACAGGCAGGGCATTTGCCACATTTGTTTTATATAATATATGAAAGTACCAAATTCCCCCCCTTCCCCCACAAATGAAGTCCCTGAGTGCTTAATCTCGTTCTCTTAATCGCGAGACTTCGAGGCAGTGAATACATGGCATTAAACTCATCGGCCAATTGTTTAACAATGTTCGCGGCATCAGTTCGATTTCGGGCTGGGGGTGGGTCACGACGCTCTGAATTCTGACGTCCCACAGGATTTTCTATATGATTCCTCCTCGATCCAGTGGCGGCTCGCCGCATAAAGCTAGTGAGGCTAAGCTTTAAGCTTGTGTTACACTGTTGTGAGTTTTATTTGTATTCGCCTACGTCGCATTGCATATTACTCATTGCCTCCTGGATAATAGTCGCGCAACTGATATTTCGTCGTGCGAAAATGCCTCGATTTTGCCTCGATGAGTGACGATTTTGTATGGGGACCGATCCATGACGTCACTAATCGGGGCAAAATCGAGGCATTTCTTACGACGAACTGTCATGTGTGCGCGGCTTGAAATTAAGTTGGCGCTGATATTACTGCAATTTGACAGCGTGGTCATACAGTGCAACACAAGCTTAAAGCTCAGCCTCACTAGCTTTATGCGTTCAACGAAGCTCAGTGCCGACTCGCCGCGGAAAGCTAGGTGTGCAGTGCTTTAAGCTTGTGCTACACTGTATGATCAATGAGAGCTTTCTACAAGCTTGCCATACATTTCGCGAAAATATCTGCAAAAAACTGGTAAAAAGTGTAACACAAGCTTAAAACACTGCACACCTAGCTTTTCGCGGCGAGTCGCCACTGACGAAGCTTATGCCCTAGACACACGGCAATATTTAATGTACATAGATTAAATTAAAAGCTTCCATTGAAAATTGAAGGGTGACATTTTAATCTATATTAAATCAAGAAAAAAGCTCAAAAAGTTTGACAATTAAATTGTCGCGAAAACATGCGAGATCTGTTACTTAAGTCTGCCAAACTTGCCCTTCAAGCATCTTTCAGCTTCTGTTCAGCCCACAAAACTTTTTAAAACTATTTTAATAACTATTCAATTCCATTCAACAAATGTCAAAAACATATGTTACTGGTGGAAAAAAACAGATGCTCTTCGATGCATCGCATTGCGTCAAGCTTTTAACCCTTTCGGTCACGAATTAAATTTTTTTCTGTTGAGTAACTTTACTATTTTGTTGTATCACGTCTGCCCTGTTCATCGAACCACAACGAAATGAACATTTTCGGAAACAAAAGAATGTAACTAAAGAAGTTTTAAGGATGCACACAACCCGTCTTCTTAGCTCACGCGATATCTTCCTTATAATTTGATGTCTACAATTGTAGACACTGTGACTGAAAGGGTTAATAATTTCATCGCACAATTTAATACAGAATTTCGAACTGTATTAAATTAGTGAGATAATAGCAGTGGCGGCTCGCCGCATAAAGCTAGTGAGGCTGAGCTTAAAGCTTGTGTTACACTGTATGACCAATGAGTGCTTTCTACAAGCTCGCCATACATTTCACGAAAATATATGCAAAAAACTGGCAAAAAGCGAACAGTGTAACACAAGCTTAAAGCTCAGCCTCACTAGCTTTATGCGGCGAGCCGCCAGTGGATAATAGTCAAATAATTACGTATTCAAGTCGAGTTAATAGCCAAATGGCAGATAATTCGGATATTAACGCTGTCGTGTGTCTAGGGCATTGGCCTTTTTCGAAGAGGACTGGTCAAGATTTTCGAGGGTTTCACGAAACCCACTGACCGAAATGACGAAGCCCCTCACGACCACAGCAGGGGATTTTTTTTTTTTAAGTTTTAAAATGCTCTTTATTTACGCCAATATCTTAAATCTAACAGTTCTCAGCAGGGGATATGTTCCCTGTTATGATCCCGTTCAGTAGCCTCTTTCAAACACTCTCTGGTCATCGGGAATGTGGTAACTTTTAAAAATAAATAAATAATCGGAACATACAATTTTTCCGGGCTTAAAACTGTTAAATTTATTTTGTGTGACGTTTCGTTATCGAACATTCGCGACCGAAACGTCACACAAAATAAATTTTAACTGTATTAAAACAGGAAAACTTGTATTTTCAGTTTAAAAATATTCTGTAAAAACGTTCACTAAAAACAAAACAAATAATTTTGTGTAAATTTTCTTTCGAAAAAAAAAAAAATAATAGGCAGGGACACGCTCATACACATCAATCGGAGGAGACACGAGTATGGCATAAACGCGACAGCAAATGGCAAAATGTCCATTTCCATCGAAGCGCATCCGGTAAAATAAGCGGAGCAACGACTTTTGACTTTATAAACCATCAACAGAAGTAGATTTTCTATCACCACTCCCCCCCCCCCCAAACAACGCCCCCAAACTCCCTCAACAAAAATCAATACAATAAACTATGAACAGCAAAAGTAAAAATAACAAAAACCACAACAAAACACCTTACATTCAACAACAACAACCAACAATTTATCTACTACTTTATTTAATTGTTAATAACAAAAAAAACACACAAGCAGTAATTTCACCATCGCATTAAATGTGTACTATTTAGTGGAAATTAGAAATGAAGTCAGAAATTAAATGAGAAAGCAAAAAACCCTAAGGGAAAATAAATTAAATAATTGAATAAAACCATGAAATTAAAACTAAAATTAGCGATAAACATTTTGAAATCCATGATAAGCTGATTTAGTTTTGAATATTATTAAAAAAAAATAAAGAATGAAGAAAGAAGAAATCACAATCTAATCTAATTAAAATTAAATCAACTATAAAATAAACACGTTTTTTTTATATATAAATGTAATAAAAATGATAAAAGAAATCTTTTAAAAACTAGAGAGGAAGAATTACTAAAAACAAATTAATAATAATTTAAAACAAAAAAACCCCTACATTAAAATATCCGATGAATAGCATCAACACAAAGCAACAATAATATTTAGATAACAACAAAGAAAATCTCAATAAAGCAACCAACAGCAAAAAATCTAACGAATATATGCGCCATGACACAAACAAACAAACAAATCAACAAAACCATTTATAAACAATTAATAAAATAATCCGGGTCCGTTACAATCGACCCGAGAGAGTGATCTCATCGTAAATTAATAATACATTATTTTTTTTTTTTTTTTAAATCAATTAAACGTGTGAATCAAATTCATTCTCTCCTCTCCCCTACATTGTTCGAATTATTTTTCTCGTGTTCCTCTCTATCTCAACAAACAAATAAAATATATAATAACAATAAAAGAAAAAAAGAAAAAAAAAACGAACTACTTATATAAGATTAAAAAAAATGAAGAAATATTGAATTAAAATTGAATAAAAAAAAAAAAAAAATAAAATTCATACTCTATTTAAACAAAAAAACAAGAATTAAAATAGAAAATATTAAAACTATTCAATAATTGAATTAAAATTAAACAAATAAAACAAACAAATTATATTTATTAAAATTTCAAAAAGAATTGTGAATGTAAAACAAACAAAAAAACAAAAAAAAAAAACCATTATACAAAATTTTAATAAAATATACTAAAGCAAAATTATCGAAAATAGGACACTGTAAACGTATTCGATCGAGAATTGCCTCTCTTTTTTCTCGATTTCTCTCTCTCTCTCTCTCTCTCTCTCTCTCTCTCTCTATCGCGCGCTCTATCTTTGATTTTTGTGCTTTAATTTAAAACTTATCTCTCAGAAATAATACACAAAAGAAGAAAAAAAAAAAAAAAAATGGTTTAAAGTAAAAAAGAACCACATTGGGTTTTATTCTTAAGCCCCGATCACAATGCTCTCGTTTCGTTCCGTTCCGTTCCGTTTCAATCAGCTGTCAAAGTAGACCAAATGGCCTGGCCATGTAAATGTACACAATAGGTGTGTTTTTTTTCAACTGGATCACGATCAAGATCATTCGTTTTACATTAGGTGTGTTTTTTTCAACTGGATCACGACCAAGATCATTCGTTTTACATTAAAAACAACAACAATTGCTATGATCCAAAATCAAAATGGAATCATAGTTGGATCACTAAAGCTGCTTCTGAATTAAAAAAAAATTTTTCGCATTTGCACAGCTGTCGCGCTGCAACTCAACTGCAATGACAGCTGATAATTGACATTTGTCAAACGTCAATAAATATTTTCCGTATTTATCTGCACAGTATCGGTTCAATACAAAGTAATTTTAAGTACTTACTGCTTCTACTTCGTTTATATCCATTATGTTCACTATTGTATCTCTGCCAAGAATATATCAATAAATATTTGATAGACTACAGCTGACACATAATACATGACATTTCTAGCAGGAATGCCAACTGTTTAAATTGATTTTTTTTTGATCATCCCACAGCGTTTTTTTTAAGTTGATCTTGATCCAGTTGAAAAAAAAACGCACCTAATGGTCGTAACGGAACGGAACGGACGAGTTGACTAAAGCCCCGATCACAATGCATCCGTTCCGTTCGGTCACGTTCAGCTGTCAAAGTCGACCTTCTGGGCAGGCCATGTAAATGCACACAATTGTCGTAACGGAACAGATCGGACGAGTTCACCTAAATTCAACTTTTACGGATCACATAACCTCACTTTTCGTAACGTGACGGAATGGAACGGATGCATTGTGATCGGGACTTAAATTGAACTTTTACGGAACACATAACCTCACTTTTCATGACGTGACGGAACGGAACGGATGCATTGTAATCGGGGCTTAAAATTCAACTCTTACGGATCACATAACCTAAAGCCCCGATCACAATGCATCCGTTCCGTTCCGTCACGTCACGAAAAGTGAGGCTATGTGTTCCGTAAAAGTTGAATTTAGGTGAGCTCGTCCGATCCGTTCCGTTACAACCATTGTGTGCATTAACATGGCCAGCCCATAAGGTTTACTTTGACAGCTGAACGTGACGGAACGGAACGTGAGCATCAGGCTTAACTTGTCGTGACGGAACGGGTCAGAAAATAAAAAGAAACATTTTGAACGAATTCACGCGTAACAAGAACAAAAGAATTTTTCGCGGCGGAAAAAAAAGATAGAAGCGAAGCCGTTTCCCCCCCCCCCCCCAGTTTATTTATGAATAAGTCTGTTGTTTCTCCCCCCCCCCCACCAAATAATGTTTGAAAGGCAGATCGAAATTTCGGGAGTTCTCAACCCGCAAACAATCAAACCGCCAAATTTAGGTTAGGTTTGGTTTTGACTGACTGTTGCAGCCAATCACGACGGATCACTTAGGATCCATTGTGTTCCGCAACACATACTAAAAAAAAACAAGAAAACTTAGTAAAATTAATAAATAAAAAAAAAACCAAACTAAACAAAACACTTCAGACAATGTATCCTGCAGGCCCTGGGCCCGATTTGGGCTGTCGCGCCCCATTGATAATGATGAAACTTTAAAACAACTAAACAATTTTTTTTCCTGTCGTCGGTTCCTCTAATATCTTCTCCTACTACAAAACAAATTTTTAAGTAGCAACAATTAAATTATTGTTTTCTCCTCCCCAAACAATTCTTCATCCTCTTATTATAGTTTAGCGCCATCTTCAAACCGTTTTTTGTTTTTCTTCATTAATAATTGCCTGAATTAAATTAATATATAATTTATGTGTAAATAATATTTAAAAAAAAAAAAAAAACTTCAATACAAAATGAAACAAATTTTATGTAACTGTTATAAGTTTTTGTTGATTTAATTGCTTAAATACATTTTATTATTTATTATTCGATGCTTTTTTTTATTTATTTCATTTCTTTTTGGTTGTTACTGGGATGGCACTGTGCGACGGTGCGTTATCATGGTGCATGAGTTTTCTGCCCCACAATTCTGGTCTCTTTCGCGGCGAATTGCTTCACGCAAACGTCTCATAACGCCCAAATAGCACTCTTTGTTTACTGTCTGGCCTTCTGGGCAAAAATTCATGATGCACTACACCGTTGTAATACATGAAAATCGTGAGCCTTGCCTTCTTCTGACTCACGACCACTTTTGAACCGCTCGTGCCACTGGTAAACGACCGTTTTCTTTAGAGAATCGTTGCCGAAACACTTTTCCAACATTTCCAACGTTCGCGCACCATTAAATCCGTTTTTTTACGCAAAATTTAAAACAAGTTCGTTGTTGCAAATTTAAGTCCATTTCTAAAATTGTAAAAAATCGCCAACACACACACATAGATAGATGTACTTTTGGCTCCGTAACTTTTGCAAATGTCAAGCTACGACGCTAAGATGTAGAGGGAATGTCAACAACAGATGTACCAACTTAACAAAAAAAAAAACGGACTCAAATCGGAACAATAAAAGCGCTACACGGTGGTTATTCCGGGAAGTTTTTGATCAAGGTGCTATTTTTGAGTAACTTTCACCTCGGGCGGGCTGGTGACCCTGCTCTTTGGAAATGTGGAGTAGGCACTCTCCAAAATCATCCCTGGAATCGAACTTAACGTCTTTCAACCCACTGATGGTATTCTGCCGCGATGAATTCAAATTCATGATTTTTCCAGCAACACTTGACAGCCGAAGAACGTTCATTAAATGACCACATTTCTTCCACCTTAACACGGTGCTACCTTCTCCCCTTTTTGTCCTCTTCGATTTAAACAGAATTTTTGAATAGAACTTTCAAAACGGCCAAATGTCAGAAGTGTCATGGTTAAGATGACAGCTTTGTTTTGCGACCGATCTATGACTAGATGTAAGTTTTTTCCTTTTTTTAGTTTTACTGTAAATTTATAATTCTTTGATAACAAAAAAACAAACATAACTAACCAAAGAATTTAAATTAAAAAAAAATAAAAATAAAAGTAAAATATAAATATAAATAAATAAGACGCTTTTGACTGATACCTTTAAAAATGAAAAAAAAAAAAACTAACTATATATTTGCTAAGCCTTAATAACACGATTGAATTTTAAATTAAAAACACAATTTCTGCTAAATAAAAACTAAAAACAAACAATACAACTACACACAAAGGCAAGAAAACTTATCAAATGAAATGCAATAAACATTTTTCGGTTTTTAGTATTTCTAAAATTAATTAAACTACAACAATTCTCTCTTTCTCACACGCTCTGTCTCTTTTTTCATATTTTAAACATTCCCCCTCCTCTATTGTTTCCGGGGGGGGGGGGACCGTGTTTCTTTTAAATGTGCAATTAAAATAAAACCGTTTTTTTTATTGTTATAAGTAATATCCTAATGTTTCATCAATCTTACCATTAGATTGAGATTATTGTTAATTTGTTGAATTTTATTAAAAAAAAAACAAACAAACAAACAAACAGAACAATTGGAACTTTTGACACAATTTCTCTGTATCTCTTTTGTCTTAGAAGGTAAAGAAATGCGCGAGAAAAAATAAAAATATAATTAAACTTTTTGTGTAGGTAAATAACATCTTAAAGGAAAAAGAAACCAAACTTTTGTCTTTTATCTTATAAATAAATGCAGTAATTTAATAAATATATTAACTCTTAAAAAAAAATTGCATAAACAACTTAAAGAAAGAAAAAAAACACATCAACAAGGAATAAACAATTTAAACTTAAATCGAATACTAAAAAACCTTGTTTTTTCAATATATTGCTCTTATTTGATCAGTTTCTGTCTTGTTTTTCTGTTTTATTTATTTAGTCACGCCTAGCGTTAACTTCGAGTTCAGCAAAGAAACCAAAAGAAAAAACTTAATACAGATTTTCAATTCTAAACTATTAAACAGATTTTTAAATGACAATTAAAAGAATTTCAATAATATATAATTAAAAATAAATAACGAAAATTTTTAAAATAATAATCGAAATGAAAATAATAGCAAAGATTTTAATATAATTATTTACATATTTACGTAGTTAGGATTTGAAACCCCTTCTTCTTTTCTTCGGATGCCCCCCCCCCCCTCACGCGGCCCTTACACAACTATTCAAAAAAGCTGTTTTAATATCGACTCCAACAAAAACTTGTTTATAAAAGAATAAAAATATAAAAAACTAAAACGTTGACTAGAACTTTACGAATTTAATATAAAAAGAAAACTTTATTGGAACCAAAATTTCTCTTTAATTAATAAATAAAAATCAAAATAAATTTGTTTTGCGGTGTATAGTTCGCTAAAATCGAATTTAATTTAATAGTTGTTAATGTTTTTAATAAAAACAAAAAACCAATGTGGAATCTTCTTTTTCGATTTGTGTGTTTTTATTTTTCGTTTTTCTTTTCTTATTGTTTACCTATTCAAGTGCAAAGTAAACATTTAAATCAATTAAATATTACGAAAAAAAAAAAAAATCAACCGCTTATTGTTAAAAACAATTGATAAATCAACAAATTCTATGAAATCGATTTTTTTTTTGCGCCCCAAAAAACTATAGTCCGTGAACATTCCCATTTTTTTGTCAGTGAAATGAACAAGATTTATTGGTCCGTCGAGCCGCGATTGAAGTTCTTAACTTAAACGAGCCGCGACTGAAGTACTTAACTTACACGAGTAGGCAAAAACTTTTTGTTACGTGGCTTTTGTTGCCCGCCTCCGAAAAACGGGGCGGTCTTGCCATGACGAATCTGTGTTTCCTGTGTGCTCAGAGTATCGCAGTTACAGTGTCGCTTGACTCCCCCGGTATCGGTTGCAGTTGTGTCGCTTCTCTCCCAGTATCGGTTGCAGTTGTTCTCTACGAGCATTGCACTTATACCGGATGCTACTCTCCGAGAGTATCGCACATAAATTGTCACTTCTCTCCGGAGATTATTATTATTATCTCTATCGCGCTTTTTTTTCACTCGAGAGTAGTGTATCTGGAACGGACGATGCTACTCTCTAACAGTGTCTCTCTCTACAGTGTCGCTTCTCTCCCGGTATCGGTTGCAGTTGTGTCGCTTCTCTCCCGGTATCGGTTGCTGTTGTGTCGCTTCTCTGAGAGCATTGCACTTATACCGGATGCTACTCTCCGAGAGTATCGCACTTATACCGGATGCTACTCTCCGAGAGTATCGCCCATAAATTGTCGCTTCTCTCCCGGAGATTATTATTCATATTTCGGTTTCGCGGTTTTTTTTTTCACTCGAAGAGTAGCGTATTTGAAACGGGCGACGCTACTCTCTAACAGTGTTGTCTCTCACTACACTGTCACTTCTCTCCGAGACTTTTGTGTTCATCTTCAGTCGGTCAACTCTTCAAAGTACGACAGTACGAAAATAACCAACCAGTTTTTCTTCTTGAAGAATAATCGACAAAAAACAAAAGATAGACGTGCGCTAGAAGAATGCGCCCAGGTATAATTGCTCTCGCGCACCCCCTCCCCCCCCCCCACTGTTTTCTTCCGCTAGAAAATTCCATTCACTTTTAATAAAAAAAAAAAAGAATTAATTCATTCAAATTTTTGTAAACCGATTAAACAAGAATATCGCCGGAAAATTCTTTAAGAAAATTACAAAAGAAATTTGCTGAATTTAAATTTTCTCGCTTATGCAATTAAAGTACGCATTTTTTTTTTTAAATTAATGATGTAAAATATTTTAAATGAATCAAGCGCCTTCACTAAAAAATAGTTAATAGCAAAAAAAAAAAAGCACAACAAAATTGAATTATAAATTCAAAAAAAAAAAAAAAAAACTTAAACAATTATTAATTAATGAATTAAAATAAAAACAAATTCGCTTGACCGAATCATTTTCTATTACTTTATTATTTCGATAATAAAGTGTTTTGTTGTTAATAAATCTTCTATTTTTCTCTTCTTTTTCTTGTTTTTTTTGTATATTCAATCTTAAGATTAATAACGTGTTCTTCTTTTGTAAAATTAAATGAAAACAAAGAACTTTTAAGGAATCTAAGTAATTTAAAGTAAGCATCTAACATTCTAAATGGACACTTAATAAACTAAATAATAACAAAACTATTAATAAAAGGTAAAAAATTTTAAAATAAGAGCGAGAGTTGACAAACTTACTGTTCTTCTCTCGAATTTCTTTTCCATTGTTTTTTCATTTTTCTCTAAATATATCTTGTCTTTGATTATCAAAATTACTAACGCTACGAAAAACCAAAAAGAAAAGAAAACTATTGAAATAAAAGTTTATAGATAATTCTATTATTAAAAATAATACAAAAAATGAAAAAAAAGAAAGAAACCTAGTCATTCTAAGAGTATAAAATATAAAAACCTAAAAACTAAATAAATAAAACAATTCAAACCAAGATTAAAAGAAAATTTATTAAAAAAAAAAAAAATGAACATATTCTTCACATACACGATGTTTTTAATGTAAAGCTTTATTAAATATTAAAAAACAACAACAACCACAACAAAATAAAAAATAACTAATTAATAAAACCAGAACACAGACAGTGGATAATTAAATTCAATCTTTAGATAAAATATACTTCAAATATACAGAATATATTTAAATATTATAAAAACGAACAAAAAAAAAAAACGTGAATGGTAAAATTTAAATAAGGAAAAAAAAAAACTAAGCTTATTTTAATTCAAATAAAATTAATTAAAATAAAAAAAAATTAACAAGAAAAAATCAACAAATCAATAAAGCAACATTTCGAAATATCGAAAATATATCCAAAAAGAAAAAACACGGTTCTAGTAATTTCTTTTCAGTTTTCCATTTTGTTCCGAAGTGATGCCTAGATGGTAGTTCCTATCCTATTTCCCGGACATGGTCCCCTCTTTTCAATCCCTGTTTTCAACCTCTCTTGTCGCTTTTAACCCCTGTCTTCAACCGCTCCTATCAATTCCTATGTTCAACCTTTCGTTTCAATATCGTCGCTTGCGTCCTCTCTTTTCAGTCCTTCTTTTCGAAATCCGTTTTTTTCAGCCCCTCTTTACAACCGCTGTTTTTTAAAGTCGGTTCCTGCAGTTTCCTGTAGTTTTCCTGCCGGTTTATCTTCGCTGTGCCACATTGGACGCACATTCATCAAAAAGAAACTATAGGCAAGTATATTAGAAATTAATTTGTAGACTTTCTTCTCTTTCGCAGAGGATATGCTCCGGTGTTTGATTTTCGTCATTGCATATTCTGCAAATTTTCGTCTCAGAGAGACCAATCCTATTGAGGTTCTTCCCCATGTGACAATGTCCAGTCAGAGCTCCCTCTAGGGTTCGGGTCTGATGTCTACTTAATTGTTGACAATCAAATGTCCTTTTTCCGAATGTTGTAGCATAAAAAGCCTTGAGTGTCTGTTGCCCGGTGTTCAGTCCCATTGAATGGCACTTTGCGATTTTCGCCGCATATGGATGTTCATTCTGGCTGCGCTTAATGGTATCCCGCAGAACGGATATGATCCCATGAAGTCAGCTTCTGAACCATTTCTGGCCATTAAGTCGCCCATTTCATTACCTTCATAGCTGTGTCCCGGAATCCAAATTAAGTTAACTATATTCTTGATTCCGAGTTCAATTAGGCATTGGAGGAAATTTCAAACTAGTTCGGAGTACATTTGAACGGACTGAATTGCCATAATTGCAGCCTTGCTGTCCGAGAGAATAAATATTTTAAACTAAAACTAAAAACTTTAAACTAAAACTTTAAACTAAAACTTAAACAGATAAAAAAACATCGATAGTTTCTAATAGCACAAGCAATAGGATCATTCATCATGAAGTTCGAAGAATGATTCTCCATTTTCAGGATTCTGCCGTTTCGAAGATTAAACCTGTGCTCAACAAATATTAGGCGGACAAGGAGTTCATTCGAAATTAAATTGGAATTAATTAAGTCGAAAGCTAGTGTTGCCGAAACTAGCTCTCTTCTTCTCTCAAGCGTGGCCATATCCAGCAAAAGTAGCCTACACTTATAAGAGGGCAAACAGTAGCTACTAAACTGGAGGCTTCGTAAAGCAAACAGCAAAAATTGGTCTTGTACTCTTTCAACCCTGTACGAGTCAATTTGAGTCGATGGTGACCAGACAACGCCTGCATAATCGAGCAGAGGCGACAACAATGTACAGAAAAGAGTCTTACACAAATATGGGTCATCGAATTCTTTGACTCTCCTTTTTAAGAATCCTAACATAGCCATACCACTATTTGAAATTTTATCAATGTGCGACTTTAAAGTCAACTTAGTGTCAAATATTACCCCCCGATCTTTGATTTGTGTGATACGTTTGAACCTTTCATTGCTTATATTGTAGTCAAACTGCAATAAGCCAGCTGTTTTTCTAGAGAAGGTTATTGCTGCACATTTTTTAACGTTTAATTGAATGGCGTTATTTAAGCACCAAACAGATAAAATGTCAAGATTGTTTTGCAATATGAGACAATCCTGAGTCGAGTCAATTGTTCTGAAGATTTTTAGGTCATCAGCGTAAAAGGATGCTTTGCAATCATTCAATAGTAATGGCACGTCATTAATGAAAATTGTGAATAAAAGTGGCCCCAATATGCTACCTTGAGGAACACCCGAGGAAACTGAAGTTTTTTTTGGATAAATGCGATAAAAATTTTACTTTTTGTGTACGATTGGATAAGAAGAACTTCAACCAGTTCAAAAAAGCACCTCCTATACCATATCGTTCCAGCTTAAATAGTAGCAAACCGTGGTCCACTACATCAAAAGCACTAGAAAAATCTGCCAACAGTCTGGGTGCAACTTTATTATTTTTCCGGCAGAAGTTCGGAACGTGTTTAATTCGGGGATGCGGTGTATGTTATTATGTGACTGAAAACCTAACAAAAAGTTCGGGAAGCGGTTAGAAAAGGGTGTAACATATGAATTATATAATTGGGTCATATTCCGGGATGCGGTCTAGAGGTTGGAAGAGAAAAAAACTTAAAAATAGGTGATTATTAAACAAGCCCGTGGAATTGAAAAGATATTCGATATCTGATCAGACCTGAGAGATATGGTGGACCCTCTTAGGGGTCGAATTTCAAAAAATCTTGAAAACGCATTCTAGGTATTCATATGAAGAATCCGTAGAATAAAAATGAATTCAATATTTCGAAAGACCTAGTAGATATGACGAAAATCGTGAAAATATATGCATTTTATATTTACTGAAATTTTTATTGAAATTTTTCTGCCCCCCCCCCCCCTTCTGAACCCCAATGAATATTGAAATTTTTTTTTATTGGAATTACTTTTCTATTTGATTTACATATATGTACCGAGTTTCAACTTTCTAGCATAAGCCGTTCAAAAGTTAGGAAAAACACCCCCCACCCTCGCACCATACTACCCCTACCCCTTTCACTATGCCACTAATATAGTTCTATCTAAATACGAAGTTTAAAGTTTATATCATTACAAGTTCTTAAGATATAAGCATCGGAACTTTTTCCTTCTCACCCTTCCCCACCCTCACCCTCTTCACCTCCACCTTTAAATTTATTTTTCCCTACTATCCGACCGAATTTTGTTTTTCCAATGCAATTGGTTTGTGAGATATCGTAATCTTTACTATTTCAACCCCCACCCCCGCACGCCATCACTCCCACCAAAAAATTTTGTTTCAATCTACTCTCCTAGTATAACTACAGATATTTGCTAAGTTTTAATTGCTTGCCGTTAACGGTTTAAGAGTATGGATTTTAGAATGTGTCGATATCGGCATTTTTGCGTTTCGAACGCATTATTTCACCCTCCACTCCCACACCCCTTCACCCATATCAGCAATTTTTTTCAAATGGGTCCACTATTAAAGTTCTATAGAAATTCTAAGCTTCCGCCTCCTACCATTAGCGGTTGCTGAGATCTAGAAACCAAAATTTTTCGTCTAAAACGCTTCCCCCACCTTCCCCCTCGCACCCTCACCCCTGAAAAAATTCTCACTTCAAGAGGTCTACCATGTCTATTTAGAAAAAAAAAATCAATTTAATAGCTCATAGGGTTTGGGAACTATAATTCCTCAAACGAGTTTGCGTACGGCGTACGGAGCACAAACGAACTGAAAATTTTTATTGCTTTTTTGGCGTTTATTAGTCATAAAACGTATAAAAGAAAATTTTCAGGGTAGCAATTTTTTTTTTTTTAAAAAGTCGATAACAATACTTTATTATTAAAATAATAAAGTAAAATCCGTGTACACCGAATCTACCTGTTTACCATTATCCAATCTATTTCTGATGAACGTAGAATATTCCAAAAGATTAGAAACAGTAGATTTTTCCTTTAAAAAACCATTGCGGACATGGATGAATAATAGGACTTACAAACTCTACTACTACTTCAGCAACCAGTTTTTCGAAAACTTTAGTAAAGATAAAATGCTCATTCCTCTGTAATTGTTAATGTCCGATCTATCTCCGGATTTAAAAATGGGTGTTATATGTGCCAATTTAAAACACTCAGGAAAAATGGAATTCTGAAGAGACATATTAAACAGAGGAAGCAATAATCGAGATAATGTTAGGGCGGTTTTGTTCAAAAAGATTGGGGGAATGAGATCAGGACCGGCACCTTTATTAGTGTTGAGGTCAAGTAATGCAGTAATTATTTGATCGTTTGTAAGAATCATATCACTTAACTTCGGATCGTGGAAAGGTATATGTGAAAAGTTAACGGGATCGAAATTAAAGGAATTGGCAAACTTAGATTCAAAGTGTTTAGCGAATAAGAAGATGAGCTATCATTAAGCTTCATAGAAGCTGGATAGCCTTTAGTTCCACGTTTGTCGTTAATGTGTTGCCAAATTTTTTTAGGACGATCTATTAGGCTGTTTAAGATTTTGCGGTTATACAGTGCTATGGCTTCCATTTCACTAATATTGAAAATCTCGCGAAGGTGCAGAAATACGGTGTGATCCTCTACCGACTGAGACTTACACCATTTCCTATAGGCTTTATTTCTTTTGTTACGAAGTACTCTAAGGCCTTTATCCATATGGGGGGGGGGGAGGGGGGGGGGGACAAGATAACTTTGTACTAATGCGCGTGCTTATTCATTATATGTATTAAAGAGGCAATGAGGTTTTCAGCTATTACATTCACATCTGTAATGTTGTCTGTAAATTTTAAATTGGAGATTTCGAAATTAATCATTTCATAGTCAGCATTATGAAAATCATAAGTTATAGCCTTGTTAGAGTCACTACGAAAAACATGCTCAGAAGAAAAATAATTTAATGTGAGTATTTTGTGAAAAATACTCGTCTCTTTAGTCAAAGTGGAAGTTGCTTCTGATAATGAAAAGTTTGAAGCAAAGCTGGTGAAAACAAGATCCAATACATTTCCGAAATCATTAATTTTGTCAGAAAAAAAGAACAAACCAAGCGAATGAATTTCAGTTAAAAATGTAATTTGATGATCACCTATGTATGTTAAGCGGGTCAAACACAGAATTAAAAATTTCACTGGTCTCCCATTTTATACCACTTAGGTTCGCGTCGCCATACAACAAGAAATCGTCACCACGAAGGATTGATGAATGAATCAAAGTTATGGCTGCTGCGAGATCAGCGTAGTGCTGCTCATTAGAATCTGGTGGTATGTAAAAACAGACTAATACCAGATTTCTGTCTAGCATTTGAATTTTAAAATTGCATTAACCGGTAACTGAACCGATATGGGAAAGCTAGAGAGCTTATTGTTTACTGCAATAAAGACACCACCTCCACGCTGATCAACCAAAGGAGCTGGTTTAAATTTGTCCATCCGAAAAATGGACCATCCTGACGGGATGATTTCCGCATCTAAGTGCGTTGTGAGGAGTCAGGTTTCAGTGATCATTGCTATGCCATAAGGACAGTTTGCTAAATCGTTGCGAAACTGGGGGCAGAGAGCATCTCATTCCTGACATATTATGAAAGTAAAAATTCAATTCATTAGCAATATTGTGTCGATCTGGACTTGTTCTTACTTGCGTTAGGCAGCGCAAATGTCTGTCAAAATTATGAACCGAGTTATTATTACTAACTGTATTCGGTTCATTAGGAGCAAGGCCATTATTAGGCACGAAAAAACCTGTTATGATCTTCACGCGCTCTTTGAAGATCAGAAATGTGCCTCGAAGACACATGTGAGCCATAGGAAATTCCCCACGAAAATTGGGGAATTCCCCACAGGTTGGGATCACTGCCTCGGATTGCTTTGCCGTTGTACTTGGTGGCTAAGGAGATGCTTCGCGGCCATCTTTGTTTTTTCTCTCCCGTTACCTTTTGCATCCTTACAGAGGGGCAGTGGCGACTCGCCGCGAAAGCTAGGTGTGCAGTGCTTTAAGCTTGTGTTACACTGTATGATCAATGAGAGCTTTCTACAAGCTCGCCATACATTTCACGAAAATATATGCAAAAAACTGAGAAAATGCGAACAGTGTAACACAAGCTTAAAGCACTGCACATCTAGCTTTCGCGGCGAGCCGTCACTGCAGAGGGGTTGTGGGGAGGGGGTAGTAGTCTTCTCATTAATGCGTTTTTACCATTATAAAGTTTCGCCCAATCGATCGCAATGTTTTGTTAAAAAAAAAGTAAATTAATTAAAAATCGCCACATTTCCAAATATTCGTTATTATTATCTGCTTTTTTTTTTTTTCTTTTTTTTATACAATTCTACTCTTCTTTTTTTTCAAATCAGTTCGTTGTTAAAGAGTTATTTGCTAATTACAAAAACAAAATTAATAATACCAGGTGAAATTCATGTACAATGTGTTTAAATGGAGTTTGTTAATAACAAAACAAAAGAAAAACAATTCAACTACAATTACGAAATTAAATATTAAAAAAAAGATAGGGGGGGCGGGTTTTTTTTGTTGTTTGAAAGAGGGTCTTGCAAAATAAGGGACCGTTTTAGTGGCGCTAGAAGATGGGTTGATTGGAGGGAGGGGGGGCACGATTTTTTGGTGGGTGGTTTCAATGTGTAATTTGTGCGTTTCTTAAACAACAAAGTTTAGTCGATTTTATTTAGGCACTTGTTCGGAGATTGCGCAATTATTTTTTTTTTTTTTGTTAATTTTTACAATTGACAAGGCTTAATTTAAATTAAGTGGTACAAAGAAAAACTAGGAGTACACGTTTGCGACGAGGACTAACTTTAGATCGTCTGAAAAGTGGTTAGTGTTGCGTGTTAGAAAATTTCATTTAACGGACTGTAGCGCCATTCGGTTTGCTTAGTACTGGTACCACGGTTGCCTTCGGACCCAACGAAGCCGATGATTGGTCTGATCCGAACGGATTTTTATGCTTGCTCCTTCGGCCGCTCGGACCGTTTCTTTTACCTGGGATGCGGGAAAATTAAGAAAAGAGCCGAATCAGTTTAATGTGTTATGAGTTGTGGGGGGGGGGGGGGGAAACAGAGGACAGCTATACTTACACTTTGCATCAAATTCTGGGCGTTACCGACGAGCATTTCGGTAGCTTCGCGATCCTCGTCCGATCCCTGGGCACCGAGCATTGTGGCCTTGACCGTCGACAGGATCTTAAGTTGCGTCCCGATTGTCGGGATTCGTTCGCATACCTGCAATAGGTTTGTTCGAATCCGACGATCGGTACATTGGCGTGCAAGCTCCTTGGCCAAACGGGTCACATCTTCGGATGCTTCGGCGATCTGTTTGGCGGTTGCGATCAGTTCGCGCTTGCTACCCTTCGAATCGGCGCGGACCAGTTCGGATAGGCGAGCCATCAGTAGGGCCATACGTTTTGCGGCAGCGATGATTTCGTTGTCCTTGGACGACCATTGGCGCACTTCTTGGTGGAGTCCTCGTGCAGCGATCTATAAGATGAAAAGAGCGGATTGGGTCAAGGACGCGGGGAGGGAATCAAAAACAGCATTGACTTACCAGAATCGGTTGATTGGCATGTGGCATGGCGCGGAATACTTCGTCCTCGTCGTCCGTTTCTGGTGGCGGTGGACGCGAGGGTGGAACTCCTTCGCGTGGTAGTGGCGGACGTGGTGGTGCCCGTTCTGCAAGCGAGTGGGACAAAATTAAATTCGGAATTGTCTCGCAAAACCCGTAAAAACTTACCGGCATTCAGATTAAGGGCTGCTAGATTTGGTGGCGATGGAATACCCGGTGTTTGAACGATTGAACCGCGAACGTCCCGGACTGCCGCCAGGAGCTGTAGGAAACGAAAAAAGACCAAGTTAGAACCGTGACTCGTTCGTGGCTCTTCCAGGCGCAATCTTACATTTTTGTTGGACTCGCGCCAGCCTGATACTGCGGCCGGATCGCTGATATTGGTCGCGACCATCTTTGCGTCCTGCACCATAGCGGGCAACGAACGTTCCAATCGGTTCGCTGCGTTCATTAGTTTCGCCGTGAATTCCGGATCCTCGGAATTGTCGGCCTCCTGTTTCGCAACGAGGAGCACCCGATTGACCAGACGCGCTATATTCGACGTGTTGTCGACCATTTTTTGCGGCTGTTTGGCGCGGATCGCGTCCTCGCATAGGAACGTGTACTTCTGCATTTGCTCCTCGGAAGTCTTGATGAAGTCGGCCGGATCGGTCGCTTGGTCGCAGAGCGTTCGCATTCGGAGCACCGTGTCCGCGTACTGTTGCTTCAGGTTGTTCAAATGCTCCTCGGCCGCCTTGCTTGTCGGGTAGTTCATTCGGATGCGTCCGGCCGATATTAGTTGCGGCGTTAGACTGTCGATTTGTGACGCGGACGATAGAAGAACTTCGGCGATTTTCTTATTGCCGCCGGAACCGCCGGCTGCTACCATGCGGCTGGTCTTCGAGGCGCGATCGCTAAACGCTTGAAGATTGTTCGACTTCTGGTTGAAGTTTTGTTCGCGTCCGGGCGTACCTTCCGCGACGTTAACGGCATCGGTGAATTGTTTTAGGGGCGTCGAAACGTCCATGAAGTCTTCGACGACCCGATTGACCAGGGCGTTTTGGATACGTTGCTTCAGCTCGTGCAGCTTCTGGTTTAGTTTGCGTGCGATCTCCTGGCCTTCGGGCGAATTGCCCAGCCCAGCCGCACATAGCTTTGAATACTGGTTCGACAGCGCCTCGACTTCGTCGCAAAGCTGCAGAATTTCGGTTTTCTGATGGCCGGGACAGCCTTCGGCGACTTTCTTGCCTTCACCGACAATCAAAGCGATCGCTCGCTGACCGAGCCCCTTGTCGTCCAGTCCGGGATTCTGGAGCCAGCGGCAGGCTTGCTCCAGGCGACCTTGAACGGTATGCGCCGTCTGCTGTAGTCCAGCCTTGTCCACACCCATCACCGCATTTTGTATCGCCTGCTCGAGATTGCCGAGCTTCTCGCGAATTTCGCGTGCCAGTCCTTCGGCCTGAGGCGTCGTACCTTTGCCGTCGTGACGCAATTCGCACAGTGCGTTCGACATGGTCGATATATCGTCCGCCATTTTTCGTATGGTGTTCGCGTCCTGCGGCAAGCACCGATCGGCCACCCGGTGTGCATTCTCGATGATTTGACGCAGCGCCTTTTCGCCTACACCGCCTCGTAGCGCGTACGGATTGGCCAGCCAGTCGGTCGCCGACTCCATCTTGTTTCGGATAGCGTTCTGGATCTTCTTGAGGACGGTGAGATTGTCGAGTTCGCTGGTGTCCTCGTCGTAGGTAGTTAGCTGCAGGACGCGAATGATTTCCTGGATTTCGTCGCTCATACGTGACGACAAGTAGTTGCGATTCTCGGCAGCCTCGTCCGCTCCCTTACCGCCTTGCTCGACGATATGAATGTAGACCTTCATGCTGCAGATGAGAATCGGCGCGAGAATCTTCACCTGCTCGAGACATCTGACCAGGATTTCGCTGTGAACCTGATGCGTGAGCTCCTTCTCGCGCGCCCCAACCTCCCGCGATACCTTGCTCAGGCACGGACTTAAATCCTTGAGGAACTGAATGAGATCTTCCATTGTATCGATCACCTCGGCTATGGCCAGATAGTCCAGCACGCGCTTGCACTCCTGAATGATTTTTCGCACTTCGGACTCGTCGAAGCAGAGCAGAAGCGACGAAGTGCCCTGCAGAATGCCGCGGCTTCCTTCGATCAGTTTTTTGCGTGCCGGTCCGGAGTATGGATCGGATCGAAGCATACCGGATGCCTCTTCCAGAAGTTGCGACGCCTCCTCGACACGTACCAGCGCCGACGGCATGTCCTGTTTTAGGATCTTATCGTCCGAACTGTTGATGGTTTCTTTGCCGACTTTGACAAGATTTGTAACGGCCAGCGAGACTGCTTGAACCGGCCGGCTAAGATCGGGCATGGCGTTGCCATCTTCGGCCTCTTCGTGTAGAATGACTAGCCGTGAGACCTATCAAAGGAAACCGATTAATACAAAAGTGAGAAGAAGAAGAAGCAAGATGCAAAACAGCTTGCCAAACTCTTTATGATTCAATGGTACCGAAATTTAAACAAAAGACCAACGTAGAGCTACCCGAAAAAGGGGATTGGGCCACAAACAAACCCATTCGACGACATCCGAATTAAAAACAACAAATTCGCTTTCATTGGCCGACCAGACCTGCCGCAACAAGTGCTTACATAACTGTTGTAACCCTAGAAATAAATACGTTTGGTACAGTCGGTCTGCTAAATGTCAAAAGCGTTAAACGCGTGTTTTCTGTTCTCAATGAAATAATAATTCCTGAATCCAGATAAAAGTGATATGCAAAACAAGAACAAACTACTGTGGGCAAAAAATAGTAAGACTTTTCGTCGATAAATTTTTTTCTAGGTTGGTATGACTGTCAGTGACATCTGTGCCAAATATCACATCAAAATAATCATTAGCTTTTAGCAAACGCTTGTCTTTCTGAAGTACAAAAAGTGCATTCGGCGATTTTTACAATGAGTGAATTTATTCAACAAAGAAGTTCCATTCAATTTTGTGTGCGGAATTAAATTTCTGGTGCCGAAACGTTCAGAATGTTGCAAAAGGCCTTCGGTGATAATTGTATGTCGCGAGCAAGTGTTTTTGATTGGTACAAACTGTTCAAAGAGGGTCGAGAACGCGTTGACGACGAACCACGTCCAGGACGGCCATCAACATCAACTGATGATCAACACGTCAATAAAATCAAGGAATTGGTGCTTGAGAATCGACGACTAACAGTTAGAGACCTTACTGGCATATCGGAAGGATTAGTGAAAACCATTTTAAAAGATAATTTGGGCCTAAGAAATGCACCACGATAATGCACCGTCGCATACTGCATTGATTCTTCGTGATTTTTTCGTCAAAAATTCAACCAATATCGTTCCACAACTACCGTATTCGCCTGATTTAGCTCCGTGTGACTTCTGGCTGTTCAGTAAACTCAAACGACCGTTCGGGGGAAACCGTTTTGAGACAATTGAAGACATTAAACGCGAATCGCTACGCGCATTGAAGGTATTCCAGAAATTGACTTCAACAACTGTTTCGAGGATTGGAAAAAAACGTTGGCGCAAGTGTATTGTGGCCGGGGGGTGGGGATTACTTTGAGGGGGACGAAATATATTTGGAAGAATAAATAAAGAATTTTAAAATATGAACAAAGTCTTACTATTTATTGCCCACAGTGGTAATAGTTATTATAATAACATAACATTTATTCAATAATATTAATTCAGGTAGCTACAGTTTTGTGGTACATTCTAGAGATTTAGGCAAAAGTTGCCTTTGCAGCTATGATGAAGTAGTTTTGGTAACTAGCAATGATTATTCAATGTAGATATGATTATCAAGTCATTTAGGGAAAATTTTCAAAAACCTAATACTGTTATATCTGGCCGGCCAGACCTGCCCCAAGGTGTGTTTAGTACACCTTCGAATTAAGTTAAGTTGGGCGTCGTCGCCTTCATCCAACCGAGCTATAAATAAAACCGCTACTTCACCAGGTGACCGGTAAGATGATACCTTCGCGATTTTCCATTTGGAGGATTAGCACCTGTTTGCAGGGGGAGGGGAATGCAGTTCCATTTTGGGATATACGAAGTGCCTAGATCGAAAACTGGGGAGCAGACGCGGTGCCAGGATTGGTCTAGGGCGTTACGCAGATAGCAACCGTTTTCCAAAATGCTTTAATTTTTTTTCTTAGAATTTATTCTGCACGTGCTCTTATCTGCTTTTTTGATTCGTCGAACGGAAATGGAGCCCCACCGAATGAATCACGCTTCGTGCGATTTTCAGAATTTACAGATAAAATCCTGACGAAGTGCGGACGTGAAAAAATCAAAAGCAATGAGAGGGGGGGGGGGCAACCGGAGGGGAATTGTTTAATTTGGGATTTCAAAGCTCCCCGCCTGCTTTGCCAGATGTGGAGGAGTTTTCCTTGCGATCAAAAACACTAAAAACCGCCGTGTTAATCGAAAGAAGAACAGATGTGCGCCCAGCGCCCCTTCTCCTTCAGCCCCCTTCCCCCACCGCTCAGCTACCGTTTTGTGTAGGTTCCAAGTTATCGCTAATGGAACGCGAATGACGACATCGTTCGTATTTTTCTTTTTTTATTGCCAAGCGAAAGATTGTCGTAACTAAGACCGGGTCATTGGTGCGAAGCGGATTGTGTTTAGATCTGAGTCATGCGGACCAAAACATCATCTTCGATCTAAAAATAACCGCGCGACGTTGTAACACACCCCGCCTAGAAGTTGTCGGAAGAAAAAGAAAAAAAAGGTGGAAAAGCAACGGAGACAAGAAAACGACAAAAAAAAAAATATTCAAGATCAAAGAAATCTCTTTTCCTAAACGAGCTCACGAAACTAAGAAAACAGAAAGAAAGAAGGTGTTTTTTTTTCGGCACTTACCTGCTGCGCTACCGGCTCCAAAATGCTCTCGATCGTTTTCGTGTGAAACACAGGCATTTTGACACGTTTCTAGTTGTTTTCCTTTTTGGTTTGATTGTTGCTAAATATTTTGTCTAAGAAATATAGAAAATCAAATAATAACAATTAGGACTCCTCCCTCTCCTACGTTCAGAACAGCGTCTTAAACTCAATTTTGAAAGCTTAGCCATGAGCTGAGCTTTCAACGACTCAAAAACAACTTTTTTAGCGGCCTCGAGGACAAAGGGCAGATCGTAGGCGAGCTGAGCTTTCAACGATTTAAAAACAACTTTTTTTGCGGCCTCTAGGACAAAGGGCAGATCGTAGGCGAGCTGAGCTTTCAACGACTCAAAAACAGCTTTTTTAAGGGCCTCGAGCACAAAGGGCAGATCGTAGGCGAGCTGAGCTTTCACCTCGAGGACAAAGGGCAGATCGTAGGCGAGCTCAAAATTGACTTTTAAAAATGTTGGCACAAATTCAAATTCATCAAATCAAACTGACACGGACGATGGTCAACTTTCAGTTTTGATGAAAGTAAAACCGAGGTGAAAAGCTTTTACCGCAACAACAAAAATGCTTGACAATAAAGAAGCAAAAATTTGACGATTATCTGTTCAAAATCAAAGTTTTGGACCGGGTATAAACAACATGTACCAAACGGAACGGCTTACGGTGAAACTTTGGGATGGTCAAAATTTTTTGACAACGTTTAAAACCACTTTCACGTTTTTGGCAAAGTGTTTTTTTGGTTTCTGCTATTTAAAGTCGATTTTTACTGCTCAGTTTTGTATTTTGGCAACATTTGAATGATTTTGACGACTCAAGATCAAAGTTTGAACCGTTAGAAACCACTTAGGCTTTTTAAATCAGCTTTTTGACACATTTTGGGCGCGAAAAAAAAACTGCTTGTAGTTGGCACTGGTCTGGACGGTTCAAAATTGAACTTTTGACCGGCAAAAGCGGCATTTAGGCGCGGTTTAGTCCAATATTCGGACGTTACAAAGATTTTCATGAAATTTCCCGTTCAAAACCAACCCTTAAATGTTGTATTTGAACAAATGGTGCATTTGACGGACATTTTTTGACCTCGCTTTTGATTCGCAGTCGATTTTTAATAATCTTTTCTTCAAACGAAACAAACTGCCCTTTTCACAACTTGAAAACCGGAGTTTTAATAACACCCTGGAACTTTCTGCCTCTGTTTACGGCGCACACGAACTCTTTCGTCACGATCAACAAACTGTTCTACACCCACAAAATCGAGCACCCACGCTTAAAAAAAACAAACTGTAAAGATTCGATTTGTTGTCTCGCTCTGTCTTTCCTGGTATATTTTTATTGTTTATTTAAGAAAAAAATAAAGAAACAACAACAGGCCATATATCGTGCACGAAAAACAAAAACTATGTAAAATAAATCACGCACGATTTAAATCTGCGCAAATCACGCACGCCACCCAAACATTTTCTGCCCCCCCCCCCCCCCTTCCCCCGGGGAAAAAAACTCACTCGTGTGAACGAGAACGCACAAAAACTGTCGACTTTTTCCCGTTTAATTAGAGCCAAATAAAGTCAAGAAAATTTTATTTTTAAGTAACTCCACGCAGTGGGGAAAAAGACGCCAAGGGTCTTAAAAGCTACACAGCAAAAAACAATAGAAAAAAAGCCAAACAAACTGAAAACTAATTTTTCGGGTGGTACTTTTTCTGTAGAACGGGGCACAGAGCCAACAACCGCGGATCGACTGTGAAATTGGCCCCAACCCGACCGTCTTTAGATCTCTCTCGCCCCAACGTCTTGGAAGTTTCTTGGAGACGACGACGACGACGACGACGACGTCGTCGAACGTCGGGAGCTTCTCAAGTCGCCACGACGAGAACTTCATCACGGGGAAAAACACACGACGCACCGCTTCTTCGAAGAAAACCGACGAGACGAAAACATCTAGCGCGGCTAGACTAGCGACTAGCAGCGAACGGCCTCCACCTCCAGCCCCCTTCGTCTTGCCAGACCAAACGACCGACTATACTTCGTATAGAGCGTCCCCTCCCCCTACTAAGTCTCTTGGAAATGTCGGAGAAGAGAGTCTCCCCCCACAAACCGAAATGCTTGAAATCTAAACGAGTGGGGGACCCCAACCGCCATGGAGAGACTCCATCGGACCAGGGGGCTTATTACAGTAACGAGAAGCGGAGCAAGAGCAAGTTAGTGTGCGCCGACCACCAATACGACCTTGCAGGCGAGCGGCTAGCGGATCACGTTTACCGCGCTTCTTGAGCGTTATGTTGCGTCCAGGGGGAGACAACATAACGGGCGGGATATCGATTGGAACATTTCCTTCAGATTTGTGACGACCCACCTGGATACATCGGTGGCCTTCAGGAGTACGAACCTGGGGGATATGTTGGAGCGCGAGAGCCGTAATGTAGGCCAAGTCCCCGTTACCTTGTTATCGATTTGAACAGTGACCTACTTTCGGAGCGATTAAAGTCGAGCTAACACTCAGGATGTGTGTGAAATTCGTTGAAAACATTTCAAATGTTCGAACTCCTTCCACTACCACGTGACTGGCTATTGACTCAGACTATCGGAACAGACTCATCCGGAGAAAATCGTGGACCTACCCCCACACGTGGGGGGGGGAACAATTTGGTTAAGAGCCGTCAGTTTGGTCATTATTTTGGTCCTTCAGTTCCGTAGAAAATTCCGTTGGGTTCGGGAAAAAAAAGGAAAACTTGTTTAAAACAAAGCCGAAATTTTCCCACATGTGCGTTCCATAACTAAAACCTCTAGGTAGAGTTGGAAAACTATCGATAGCGCTATCGGCACTATCGATGGTTTTCTGCTATTGTCGCTATCGTCGATAGTTTTCGATAGTGAACTGCCGATTTTACGAGTCCTGTCTGCACGTCACAGGCCGAAAACGAATCACTGTAACGACAAAGCACTTCATTAATCGGGGCCTGGCAACGGACTTCTTCAACAGCCAGGCCCCGAATAATGAAGTGTCCTGACTGGGGCCTGGCTGAAAAGAAGTCCGTTGCCAGGCCCCGATTAATGAATCATTAATCGGGGCCTGGCTGTTGAAGAAGTCCGTTGCCAGGCCCCGATTAAATGCCGTTTTTTTCTCGCACGCGATCACTTGCATCACTTCCGTTTCTCTTTTGGCCGACTTTCCGTTATTTTTGTCCATGCAGTTGAAGGAGTTAGTCGTGTTTCGCACGCTTAACTAAAATATAGAAAATTCTAAATATATAGAAAATTCAAGAAATATCTATATTTTTAGAAATATCTTTATGTCTATAAATTCAAATGATGGCTGAGGTCTATAAATTGAAATGATGGCTGAGGTCTATAAATTCAAATGATGGCTGAGGTCTATAAATTCAAATGATGGCTGAGGTCTATAAATTCAAATGATGGCTGAGGTCTATAAATTGAAATGATGGCTGAGGTCTATAAATTCAAATGATGGCTGAGGTCTATAAATTCAAATGATGGCTGAGGTCTATAAATTCAAATGATGGCTGAGGTCTAAAAATTCAAATGATGGCTGAGGTCTACAAATTCAAATGATGGCTGAGGTCTATAAATTCAAATGATGGCTGAGGTCTATAAATTCAAATGATGGCCGAGGTCTATAAATTCAAATGATGGCTGAGGTCTATAAATTCAAATGATGGCTGAGGTCTATAAATTCAAATGATGGCTGAGGTCTATAAATTCAAATGATGGCTGAGGTCTATAAATTAAATGATGGCTGAGGTCTATAAATTCAAATGATGGCTGAGGTCTATATATTCAAATGATGGCTGAGGTCTATATATTCAAATGATGGCTGAGGTCTATGTATTCAAATGCTGGCTGAGGTCTATATATTCAAATGCTGGCTGAGGTCTATAAATTCAAATGATGGCTGAGGTCTATGTATTCAAATGCTGGCTGAGGTCTATATATTCAAATGCTGGCTGAGGTCTATATATTCAAATGATGGCTGAGGTCTATAAATTCAAATGATGGCAGAGGTCTATAAATTCAAATGATGGCTGAGGTCTATAAATTCAAATGATGGCTGAGGTCTACAAATTCAAATGATGGCTGAGGTCTATAAATTCAAATGATGGCTGAGGTCTATAAATTCAAATGATGGCTGAGGTCTATAAATTCAAATGATGGCAGAGGTCTATAAATTCAAATGATGGCTGAGGTCTATAAATTCAAATGATGGCTGAGGTCTATAAATTCAAATGATGGCTGAGGTCTATAAATTCAAATGATGGCTGAGGTCTATAAATTCAAATGATGGCTGAGGTCTATAAATTCAAATGATGGCTGAGGTCTATAAATTCAAATGATGGCAGAGGTCTATAAATTCAAATGATGGCTGAGATCTATAAATTCAAATGATGGCTGAGGTCTACAAATTCAAATGATGGCTGAGGTCTATAAATTCAAATGATGGCTGAGGTCTATGTATTCAAATGCTGGCTGAGGTCTATATATTCAAATGCTGGCTGAGGTCTATATATTCAAATGATGGCTGAGGTCTATATATTCAAATGATGGCTGAGGTCTATATATTCAAATGCTGGCTGAGGTCTATATATTCAAATGCTGTCTGAGGTCTATATATTCAAATGATGGCTGAGGTCTATATATTCAAATGATGGCTGAGGTCTATAAATTCAAATGATGGCTGAGGTCTATAAATTCAAATGATGGCTGAGGTCTATATATTCAAATGATGGCTGAGGTCTATATATTCAAATGCTGGCTGAGGTCTATATATTCAAATGATGGCTGAGGTCTATATATTCAAATGCTGGCTGAGGTCTATATATTCAAATGCTGGCTGAGGTCTATACATTCAAATGATGGCTGAGGTCTATATATTCAAATGCTGGCTGAGGTCTATATATTCAAATGATGGCTGAGGTCTATATATTCAAATGCTGGCTGAGGTCTATACATTCAAATGATGGCTGAGGTCTATATATTCAAATGCTGGCTGAGGTCTATATATTCAAATGCTGGCTGAGGTCTATATATTCAAATGATGGCTGAGGTCTATATATTCAAATGATGGCTGAGGTCTATATATTCAAATGATGGCTGAGGTCTATATATTCAAATGCTGGCTGAGGTCTATACATTCAAATGATGGCTGAGGTTTATATATTCAAATGCTGGCTGAGGTCTATAAATTCAAATGATGGCTGAGGTCTATGTATTCAAATGCTGGCTGAGGTCTATACATTCAAATGCTGGCTGAGGTCTATATATACAAATGATGGCTGAGGTCTATATATTCAAATGATGGCTGAGGTCTATATATTCAAATGATGGCTGAGGTCTATATATTCAAATGCTGGCTGAGGTCTATATATTCAAATGCTGGCTGAGGTCTATATATTCAAATGCTGGCTGAGGTCTATATATTCAAATGCTGGCTGAGGTCTATATATTCAAATGATGGCTGAGGTCTATATATTCAAATGATGGCTGAGGTCTATATATTCAAATGATGGCTGAGGTCTATATATTCAAATGATGGCTGAGGTCTATATATTCAAATGATGGCTGAGGTCTATATATTCAAATGATGGCTGAGGTCTATATATTCAAATGATGGCTGAGGTCTATATATTCAAATGATGGCTGAGGTCTATATATTCAAATGATGGCTGAGGTCTATATATTCAAATGATGGCTGAGGTCTATATATTCAAATGCTGGCTGAGGTCTATACATTCAAATGATGGCTGAGGTCTATATATTCAAATGCTGGCTGAGGTCTATATATTCAAATGATGGCTGAGGTCTATATATTCAAATGATGGCTGAGGTCTATATATTCAAATGCTGGCTGAGGTCTATACATTCAAATGATGGCTGAGGTCTATATATTCAAATGCTGGCTGAGGTCTATATATTCAAATGATGGCTGAGGTCTATATATTCAAATGATGGCTGAGGTCTATATATTCAAATGATGGCTGAGGTCTATATATTCAAATGATGGCTGAGGTCTATATATTCAAATGCTGGCTGAGGTCTATATATTCAAATGCTGGCTGAGGTCTATATATTCAAATGCTGGCTGAGGTCTATATATTCAAATGCTGGCTGAGGTCTATATATTCAAATGATGGCTGAGGTCTATATATTCAAATGATGGCTGAGGTCTATATATTCAAATGATGGCTGAGGTCTATATATTCAAATGATGGCTGAGGTCTATATATTCAAATGATGGCTGAGGTCTATATATTCAAATGATGGCTGAGGTCTATATATTCAAATGATGGCTGAGGTCTATATATTCAAATGATGGCTGAGGTCTATATATTCAAATGATGGCTGAGGTCTATATATTCAAATGATGGCTGAGGTCTATATATTCAAATGCTGGCTGAGGTCTATACATTCAAATGATGGCTGAGGTCTATATATTCAAATGCTGGCTGAGGTCTATATATTCAAATGATGGCTGAGGTCTATATATTCAAATGATGCTGAGGTCTATATATTCAAATGATGGCTGAGGTCTATATATTCAAATGATGGCTGAGGTCTATATATTCAAATGCTGGCTGAGGTCTATATATTCAAATGATGGCTGAGGTCTATATATTCAAATGATGGCTGAGGTCTATATATTCAAATGCTGGCTGAGGTCTATACATTCAAATGATGGCTGAGGTCTATATATTCAAATGATGGCTGAGGTCTATATATTCAAATGCTGGCTGAGGTCTATATATTCAAATGATGGCTGAGGTCTATATATTCAAATGATGGCTGAGGTCTATATATTCAAATGATGGCTGAGGTCTATATATTCAAATGATGGCTGAGGTCTATATATTCAAATGATGGCTGAGGTCTATATATTCAAATGCTGGCTGAGGTCTATATATTCAAATGATGGCTGAGGTCTATATATTCAAATGATGGCTGAGGTCTATATATTCAAATGCTGGCTGAGGTCTATATATTCAAATGCTGGCTGAGGTCTATATATTCAAATGATGGCTGAGGTCTATATATTCAAATGATGGCTGAGGTCTATATATTCAAATGATGGCTGAGGTCTATATATTCAAATGATGGCTGAGGTCTATATATTCAAATGCTGGCTGAGGTCTATATATTCAAATGATGGCTGAGGTCTATATATTCAAATGATGGCTGAGGTCTATATATTCAAATGCTGGCTGAGGTCTATATATTCAAATGCTGGCTGAGGTCTATATATTCAAATGATGGCTGAGGTCTATATATTCAAATGATGGCTGAGGTCTATATATTCAAATGATGGCTGAGGTCTATATATTCAAATGATGGCTGAGGTCTATATATTCAAATGATGGCTGAGGTCTATATATTCAAATGATGGCTGAGGTCTATATATTCAAATGATGGCTGAGGTCTATATATTCAAATGATGGCTGAGGTCTATATATTCAAATGATGGCTGAGGTCTATATATTCAAATGCTGGCTGAGGTCTATACATTCAAATGATGGCTGAGGTCTATATATTCAAATGATGGCTGAGGTCTATATATTCAAATGATGGCTGAGGTCTATATATTCAAATGATGGCTGAGGTCTATATATTCAAATGCTGGCTGAGGTCTATATATTCAAATGATGGCTGAGGTCTATATATTCAAATGATGGCTGAGGTCTATATATTCAAATGCTGGCTGAGGTCTATACATTCAAATGATGGCTGAGGTCTATATATTCAAATGCTGGCTGAGGTCTATATATTCAAATGATGGCTGAGGTCTATATATTCAAATGATGGCTGAGGTCTATATATTCAAATGATGGCTGAGGTCTATATATTCAATTGCTGGCTGAGGTCTATATATTCAAATGATGGCTGAGGTCTATATATTCAAATGCTGGCTGAGGTCTATACATTCAAATGATGGCTGAGGTTTATATATTCAAATGCTGGCTGAGGTCTATATATTCAAATGCTTGCTGAGGTCTATAAATTCAAATGCTGGCTGAGGTCTATATATTCCAATGCTTTCTGAGGCCTATATATTCAAATGCTGGCTGAGGTCTATATATTCAAATGATGGCTGAGGTCTATATATTCAAATGATGGCTGAGGTCTATATATTCAAATGATGGCTGAGGTCTATATATTCAAATGATGGCTGAGGTCTATATATTCAAATGCTGGCTGAGGTCTATACATTCAAATGATGGCTGAGGTCTATATATTCAAATGATGGCTGAGGTCTATATATTCAAATGATGGCTGAGGTCTATATATTCAAATGCTGGCTGAGGTCTATACATTCAAATGATGGCTGAGGTTTATATATTCAAATGCTGGCTGAGGTCTATAAATTCAAATGATGGCTGAGGTCTATGTATTCAAATGCTGGCTGAGGTCTATATATTCAAATGCTGGCTGAGGTCTATATATACAAATGATGGCTGAGGTCTATATATTCAAATGATGGCTGAGGTCTATATATTCAAATGATGGCTGAGGTCTATATATTCAAATGCTGGCTGAGGTCTATATATTCAAATGCTGGCTGAGGTCTATATATACAAATGATGGCTGAGGTCTATATATTCAAATGATGGCTGAGGTCTATATATTCAAATGATGGCTGAGGTCTATATATTCAAATGATGGCTGAGGTCTATATATTCAAATGCTGGCTGAGGTCTATATATTCAAATGCTGGCTGAGGTCTATATATTCAAATGATGGCTGAGGTCTATATATTCAAATGATGGCTGAGGTCTATATATTCAAATGATGGCTGAGGTCTATATATTCAAATGATGGCTGAGGTCTATATATTCAAATGATGGCTGAGGTCTATATATTCAAATGCTGGCTGAGGTCTATACATTCAAATGATGGCTGAGGTCTATATATTCAAATGATGGCTGAGGTCTATATATTCAAATGATGGCTGAGGTCTATATATTCAAATGATGGCTGAGGTCTATATATTCAAATGCTGGCTGAGGTCTATATATTCAAATGATGGCTGAGGTCTATATATTCAAATGATGGCTGAGGTCTATATATTCAAATGCTGGCTGAGGTCTATACATTCAAATGATGGCTGAGGTCTATATATTCAAATGATGGCTGAGGTCTATATATTCAAATGATGGCTGAGGTCTATATATTCAAATGATGGCTGAGGTCTATATATTCAAATGCTGGCTGAGGTCTATATATTCAAATGATGGCTGAGGTCTATATATTCAAATGATGGCTGAGGTCTATATATTCAAATGCTGGCTGAGGTCTATACATTCAAATGATGGCTGAGGTCTATATATTCAAATGCTGGCTGAGGTCTATATATTCAAATGATGGCTGAGGTCTATATATTCAAATGATGGCTGAGGTCTATATATTCAAATGATGGCTGAGGTCTATATATTCAATTGCTGGCTGAGGTCTATATATTCAAATGATGGCTGAGGTCTATATATTCAAATGATGGCTGAGGTCTATATATTCAAATGATGGCTGAGGTCTATATATTCAAATGATGGCTGAGGTCTATATATTCAAATGATGGCTGAGGTCTATATATTCAAATGATGGCTGAGGTCTATATATTCAAATGATGGCTGAGGTCTATATATTCAAATGATGGCTGAGGTCTATATATTCAAATGATGGCTGAGGTCTATATATTCAAATGATGGCTGAGGTCTATATATTCAAATGATGGCTGAGGTCTATATATTCAAATGATGGCTGAGGTCTATATATTCAAATGATGGCTGAGGTCTATATATTCAAATGCTGGCTGAGGTCTATACATTCAAATGATGGCTGAGGTCTATATATTCAAATGATGGCTGAGGTCTATATATTCAAATGATGGCTGAGGTCTATATATTCAAATGATGGCTGAGGTCTATATATTCAAATGCTGGCTGAGGTCTATATATTCAAATGATGGCTGAGGTCTATATATTCAAATGATGGCTGAGGTCTATATATTCAAATGCTGGCTGAGGTCTATACATTCAAATGATGGCTGAGGTCTATATATTCAAATGATGGCTGAGGTCTATATATTCAAATGATGGCTGAGGTCTATATATTCAAATGATGGCTGAGGTCTATATATTCAAATGCTGGCTGAGGTCTATATATTCAAATGATGGCTGAGGTCTATATATTCAAATGATGGCTGAGGTCTATATATTCAAATGCTGGCTGAGGTCTATACATTCAAATGATGGCTGAGGTCTATATATTCAAATGCTGGCTGAGGTCTATATATTCAAATGATGGCTGAGGTCTATATATTCAAATGATGGCTGAGGTCTATATATTCAAATGATGGCTGAGGTCTATATATTCAAATGATGGCTGAGGTCTATATATTCAAATGATGGCTGAGGTCTATATATTCAAATGATGGCTGAGGTCTATATATTCAAATGATGGCTGAGGTCTATATATTCAAATGATGGCTGAGGTCTATATATTCAAATGATGGCTGAGGTCTATATATTCAAATGATGGCTGAGGTCTATATATTCAAATGATGGCTGAGGTCTATATATTCAAATGATGGCTGAGGTCTATATATTCAAATGATGGCTGAGGTCTATATATTCAAATGATGGCTGAGGTCTATATATTCAAATGATGGCTGAGGTCTATATATTCAAATGATGGCTGAGGTCTATATATTCAAATGATGGCTGAGGTCTATATATTCAAATGCTGGCTGAGGTCTATACATTCAAATGATGGCTGAGGTCTATATATTCAAATGATGGCTGAGGTCTATATATTCAAATGATGGCTGAGGTCTATATTTTCAAATGATGGCTGAGGTCTATATATTCAAATGCTGGCTGAGGTCTATATATTCAAATGATGGCTGAGGTCTATATATTCAAATGATGGCTGAGGTCTATATATTCAAATGCTGGCTGAGGTCTATATATTCAAATGATGGCTGAGGTCTATATATTCAAATGATGGCTGAGGTCTATATATTCAAATGATGGCTGAGGTCTATATATTCAAATGATGGCTGAGGTCTATATATTCAAATGCTGGCTGAGGTCTATATATTCAAATGATGGCTGAGGTCTATATATTCAAATGATGGCTGAGGTCTATATATTCAAATGCTGGCTGAGGTCTATACATTCAAATGATGGCTGAGGTCTATATATTCAAATGCTGGCTGAGGTCTATATATTCAAATGATGGCTGAGGTCTATATATTCAAATGATGGCTGAGGTCTATATATTCAAATGATGGCTGAGGTCTATATATTCAAATGCTGGCTGAGGTCTATATATTCAAATGATGGCTGAGGTCTATATATTCAAATGCTGGCTGAGGTCTATACATTCAAATGATGGCTGAGGTCTATATATTCAAATGATGGCTGAGGTCTATATATTCAAATGATGGCTGAGGTCTATATATTCAAATGATGGCTGAGGTCTATATATTCAAATGCTGGCTGAGGTCTATATATTCAAATGATGGCTGAGGTCTATATATTCAAATGATGGCTGAGGTCTATATATTCAAATGCTGGCTGAGGTCTATATATTCAAATGCTGGCTGAGGTCTATATATTCAAATGATGGCTGAGGTCTATATATTCAAATGATGGCTGAGGTCTATATATTCAAATGATGGCTGAGGTCTATATATTCAAATGATGGCTGAGGTCTATATATTCAAATGATGGCTGAGGTCTATATATTCAAATGATGGCTGAGGTCTATATATTCAAATGATGGCTGAGGTCTATATATTCAAATGATGGCTGAGGTCTATATATTCAAATGATGGCTGAGGTCTATATATTCAAATGCTGGCTGAGGTCTATACATTCAAATGATGGCTGAGGTCTATATATTCAAATGATGGCTGAGGTCTATATATTCAAATGATGGCTGAGGTCTATATATTCAAATGATGGCTGAGGTCTATATATTCAAATGCTGGCTGAGGTCTATATATTCAAATGATGGCTGAGGTCTATATATTCAAATGATGGCTGAGGTCTATATATTCAAATGCTGGCTGAGGTCTATATATTCAAATGATGGCTGAGGTCTATATATTCAAATGCTGGCTGAGGTCTATATATTCAAATGATGGCTGAGGTCTATATATTCAAATGATGGCTGAGGTCTATATATTCAAATGATGGCTGAGGTCTATATATTCAAATGATGGCTGAGGTCTATATATTCAAATGATGGCTGAGGTCTATATATTCAAATGCTGGCTGAGGTCTATATATTCAAATGATGGCTGAGGTCTATATATTCAAATGCTGGCTGAGGTCTATATATTCAAATGATGGCTGAGGTCTATATATTCAAATGATGGCTGAGGTCTATATATTCAAATGATGGCTGAGGTCTATATATTCAAATGATGGCTGAGGTCTATATATTCAAATGATGGCTGAGGTCTATATATTCAAATGATGGCTGAGGTCTATATATTCAAATGATGGCTGAGGTCTATATATTCAAATGATGGCTGAGGTCTATATATTCAAATGATGGCTGAGGTCTATATATTCAAATGATGGCTGAGGTCTATATATTCAAATGATGGCTGAGGTCTATATATTCAAATGATGGCTGAGGTCTATATATTCAAATGATGGCTGAGGTCTATATATTCAAATGATGGCTGAGGTCTATATATTCAAATGATGGCTGAGGTCTATATATTCAAATGCTGGCTGAGGTCTATATATTCAAATGATGGCTGAGGTCTATATATTCAAATGATGGCTGAGGTCTATATATTCAAATGCTGGCTGAGGTCTATATATTCAAATGATGGCTGAGGTCTATATATTCAAATGATGGCTGAGGTCTATATATTCAAATGATGGCTGAGGTCTATATATTCAAATGATGGCTGAGGTCTATATATTCAAATGATGGCTGAGGTCTATATATTCAAATGATGGCTGAGGTCTATATATTCAAATGATGGCTGAGGTCTATATATTCAAATGCTGGCTGAGGTCTATATATTCAAATGATGGCTGAGGTCTATATATTCAAATGCTGGCTGAGGTCTATATATTCAAATGATGGCTGAGGTCTATATATTCAAATGATGGCTGAGGTCTATATATTCAAATGATGGCTGAGGTCTATATATTCAAATGATGGCTGAGGTCTATATATTCAAATGCTGGCTGAGGTCTATATATTCAAATGCTGGCTGAGGTCTATATATTCAAATGCTGGCTGAGGTCTATATATTCAAATGATGGCTGAGGTCTATATATTCAAATGATGGCTGAGGTCTATATATTTCAAATGCTGGCTGAGGTCTATACATTCAAATGATGGCTGAGGTCTATATATTCAAATGCTGGCTGAGGTCTATATATTCAAATGATGGCTGAGGTCTATATATTCAAATGCTGGCTGAGGTCTATACATTCAAATGATGGCTGAGGTCTATATATTCAAATGCTGGCTGAGGTCTATATATTCAAATGCTGGCTGAGGTCT